>VWZK01005010.1:989-28850 GCA_013396935.1 Baryphthengus martii | reverse complement strand
GGTGTTTAAGGAAAGATTGGATGTGGCACTTAGTGCCATGGTCTAGCTGGTGTTGTCGTGTTGGGTTCATAAGCTGGACTTGATGATCTCAGAGGTCTATTCCAGCCTCAACGATTCTGATTCTATGACTCAGGATTCCTTCTCTCTTCCCATTATAGACATTCCATTCTGACTTTTGCAAATAAACAGGAGTTTCTAGGTACAATTTGCCTCATCCAAGGACAGCCACATAAGAAGCAGCTGGATGCACTATGTGCCAGAAGCGCTGGTTCCTTTGGGTTGAACACAGAGAGGATGGAGTTCCGACAAAGGCAGCGACACCACAGGCATCTGAATGCAGGCAGGTGAACCTCAGCTTTGTCCTGAGGCCAGCACACAGTTGGGCTTCTGCACCACAACACCACCAGCCTGAGCACTCCTCATACTTTAATAAGATTTTTGACAATGATTTTCGGGGAAAAACAGAGTTTAGGTTTTAAAATAGGAAAACTCAAAGCCAAAGGCCAAGGCTCTGGAGAGGACAGGCTGGTGGCACTTCACACAGACCTCTGATGAAACTCGTGCTCTCAGGTGGATGGGCGCAGTTCATAGCGCAGGTTTAAAGGTTTACTCATCACAAAACCTAAAGGCAGAGAGCCACAAGCAAAGCTGCCCAGCTGCAGACCAAAATGCTTTTCCAATCAATGAGCTGTTTCACTGGGTGTTGACCCTCATTGAAAAAACAAAGGTTCCTGGCCAGGGGAGGGTGAGGAGTTAGAAAGCAACTCCTGCCAGCAGCAGGAGAAGCTCAGGGAGACATGGGGAGGGGCACACCAAGGCCATTATCTGCTTGAAAGAAAAACTCTGTGCTGGGTTGTTGCTGGATCTTCTCCATCAGCAGGTTTAGTAGTGCAGGTTAACACACAGCCAGCAGCAGAGACCAACAGAGACCGTTCGTCTAGCACTGCCGACACGAGAGAGGCAAAGCCACCGGCCTCGTGCTTCACAACCTGCTCCATCACCTTGGAAAGACCCACAGCAAGGCACTAACAAGGGACACCACCCATCTGCCCTGAGTCATGCCCAGACACGACCACGGCTCACCCCAGACCCAGCCTTTCCTCACTCCCTCCCTGCTGGAGATGAGGCTCACAGCACGACACAAGCGCTGACCACTGGGAAGTCCAGCTCTTCACCCAAACACATTAGATATTTCAAGTAGCTCTGAAGCTGAGCTTCTCTCCAAAAAGTGACCAAATCAGCCACTCTTAACTTGCCAGCCTTAAGCTTTATGTACATTACCTGCTTCACTCCTGCTCTGGGATACCAAGGAATCACTAAACCGAGTCCTGCTGGAGGATTGCCCCAAACCAAGCCATGACCGGTAATAAATCAAGTTCTCAGGACTTGATAAGGATCCCATATGGAGATTAAAGCTCAGTATCTGCTTGCACACCTGCAGGAGCCTGTTCACCTCTCTCTCAGCAGGAGCCAGGCTCTGTGCAGCAGAGGTGCCCTGCAACAGCACCTGGGTGCCTGTGAGGAGTTCCATGAAGCTTTCTTGGTATTGTCTCAACAGTTTGGCTCCATAATCTTCTTGGCTCCATTTGGCTGAATGCAGTGAATAAAAACAAGAACAGCTCAGCTTGCAGCATCTTCCCAAAGGGCTTCAGAGTTAGACAAGACCAAAAAACCCAAGGCAGACAGTTCTCCCCGGGTCACTAATGCTTAGGGCCTTAAGCTCAGCACATTTGGATTCACCTTCAAGCAAAGGACAAACACGACACATTAAAACTTCTCCAAATTAAAGATAACACAGAATATCCTCTGCCCATACAAGCCCAGAGAAATACATCTTTGGCACCCAAATGCTTTCCGAGTCTTGGTCCTGGGTTGAGCCCAGAAGGAGAAAGTTTCAGTTTTCAGCCATGTTCAGCAGGTAAACACGTGGTGTCATCTGTGAAGACACCTCAAGATGTTCATCAGCCTCTTCTAAATGCCCTGGAATCAAGGAGAGCCCATTACTGACTCTAAATTGTGGTTTCATTGAAAGAAGTCTGTAAGTGAGAGACTTTGATCCACTGCACTGAGAAGGAGCTCTGTGGCAAGCTCCGTCTCAGCGGTGTATGACTATCAAACATACTATCACTTTACAAAGATCCAGACAGTCCAAGGTAATCAAGAACTTAGCAGGCTGAGTTGTCCTTTGTGAAAACTTTAAGGGAACACACAAACCAGACTCACGATTGCATAGCGGCGGTAACACCTTCTTCTCTCCCTTACATCAAAAAAACGCAACTTTAACCTTATTCCTTCCTCCTCCCACATGTAATTCCAGGTTGGGTCTGCTGAGGTTTGCCCTGGTGAATCTGAGAAACGATGACTCCAGAGCAACACCATAACCCTTTAAAGACAGTCCAGTATCAAGACACATGGACTAATTCAAGAAAGAAAACCAGGTTTTATTTGGGATGATGATGAGACTCGTGCAAAACGCACTGCGTACCAAAAGTAATGTACGATGGCACTTGCCACCGGATTAGTTAATAAATAAAAGTGGAAACTGCCAAACAGATGAATCTGAAGAGGACTTTTTTCACTGTTGGTGTTACTAAGCTGTAGAAGATGCAGTTAACGCTTTTGTAGGAGAAACCAAAAGCAAAAACCTGTAGTTCATCCAAGACATCTGTGCCTGTCTTTCGTTTTTGTGTTGAGGTCTTTTAATGGTTTTGGTTTGGTACCAAACGGAACAATCTATTATTCGCACAGCACTGCTTCGGAGGAAAGCAGCTTGGTGAAATAAATACAGCCTCTGGGACCCAGAAGCCCTACAGTGCTGGATAGGAAGAGAAAGCTCTGCAGGATAGTGAAGAAGGCAATGGCAGTGGGAATAGTCCATGAGAGATTTTGAGCTAATATGAGAAATTCCCTGGACAAAGCCTTTTTGGAGACATGAGTTTACTCCCCGGCAATGCCAAGGGAACCTCACTAAGCACTTGAGCTCCACAGGGTTTAGAGATAACTTGGACTTGCCCCACACAGATCAGGGGATGGTTTACAAAGAAAAGTATCTTCCCCCTTCTCCCATTGGAATGTTTCTGATTTTATTACACAGATTTGCATTGTTACAAATGCACTCTCAGCTCTGCTGCGTAGCAAGGTGAGCTCCACAACCAGAGCGTGCCCTGCACCGCTGTACGAGACCTCCTCCTTCCGGCAGCAGGACGGTGCAGGACATCAAAGGCTGCCACCAGTGGCTCAGGTCATTCCTTCCCCCTTTATTTCCACAATAAGAAATATTTGTGCTTCTGTTTCAAGCCGCAATTTGAGGAGATTCAGCTCCATGTAATTAAGGAATGCTCCTCCCTGGAACGGGTATTACCACTAGATAATTAACCATGTTGGGAGCCTGGTGTTTCAAGAAAGCAATCGTGCTTAACAAATGACAAAGAACTGCCTGTCGGGAGCGTTTGCTACAGAGGAAATTATCAGCATTATGAGCACAGTTTTGCTTTCTATTAAACACTCATTTACATTTCACTGCATGTTAATTTAGTTTTTAATTTTGATGTGACTTCAGAGCTGGGGAAATTTGCCTCTCTATCTGAATTGCTCAGGGGTGTGCCTAAACCCACTCAAGCTTGGAAGGCTGTCCCACAAGTCAAAAGATGAAGACTCATGAGCCCCTGAACCACCATAGGCAGGCAACAAACAACAAAACCCCACCAAAACAAAAAGAAGGAGGCTAGCTGTCCAAGAGAATGGCGCCTAAGGGGGACACTAAGTGTGGGACTCCCATCAACAGGCTCTGGTCCACACAGGTGACCACGAGTCAGTGACTACGATGTGCAGAAATGCTACCTGGAGAAGCAGAAGCATAACCCAAACAAATTGTCCCCACAATCTCCCTCAATGACAAGGAATTCACAAAGGCAGCAGCCAGCTAAGACACCATCTGTATTTAATGTCAAGATTTCTATGACTCTGGGAAGTTTTAGGTATGTGCTTTCAAAGCCAGCAAGTAACATGAATTAAAGCCACCAATGGACCAGAGTTTGTAAAGATGCCTTCACCTATGAAGCATTTATTATGTGAAAGTAGTTCTACTGATTATGAAGACACATGCTGCTGCAGCTGCATTTAAGTGGCTCAAAACCAAGAAGCAATTTGACTTGGAGGGAACAGTTCTCCTGTTTCCCAGAGGTGACTTCCTAGTTTCTATCCTGTCAGTGTCAAACTCAACGAAGGAGCCCAGCAGGCTTCTGCCCCACACTGCTCATTTCATGGCAAAGCAGTGGCCTCCTTGCTGGCACAGTCCTCCCAGCCCATCGCTCCCAGACCACGGTTGTTTGAATAAAATGGCCATCCCATTCCCTTACATGGAAGTAAGATTATAAGAGCATGCTGAAGTCCAGACAAGGACACCCATACCTTTCGCAGAGGTGTTTGCTGTTGCCATCGAGTTGTCTAGCAGAAGGTGGAGATCAGGGAATGACGCTTTCACAGCTCCCAGAAGCTTGATCAAACTTTCCAGTTTCAGGGTCTTCTCTTCATCCACCTTCCTGAGCAGACTGTCCATGGCTTCCCTCCGAAGCCACCTTCACAGCAATCCAAAACTACCTGTGACAAAGAAACAGCCAAGAACCTGTTTGTGAGAATTTCCTACAAACTCTTGGATCTGAACAGAGAAAGAGGAACAGGATCACAGTACTACAATAAATCCATATCCTTTGCTTCCACTAATTTGATTAACTAGAAGGTGTTCTCTGGTGTTAAGTTACGGGAGCATCTAACCATGTCCCAGGTATATCTGACATGTGTCACCTTGAAAACTACCCTGTTGGGTTCTTCCATCAAGTCTAGTTCTTAGAAGCAGCTGACAAGTAAAAAACATTTTTTCAAAGGAAACAAAAACAGACTTTAAGACAGAGTTCAAAACAATATTTCATTTAATATTTTTAGCAAATGCTTTTTAAATTGGCAGCCTATTTTCCCTTGTCTCCCCAGTTTTTCTGCTTGTCATCAAAGGACAGAGATGGATAGAAAAAAAAAAGATTCTCATTATTTAAATAAGCATCCTATTAATTGAATGATTGTTTCTATGACGAGGCCACATGAGACATCTCTTATGCAAGATGCAATCACTGTAGCTTGGAAAAGCTCCAGTATGCCAGTATAATACCTACAAGGGAAAGCCCACTGACAAATACAGGTTGATCACCTCTCTGCAGACGCTGTGTTTGTTCCTCAGCATTTGAAATGTAGGACTGGCAGAAACTCTGTAGGTCACCAGCTCAGTTCCCTGCTGTCATAGGCACTACACTACACAGTCTCATTAACAAAATTATGAAGATCTGTCCTAAAACTAGTTACACTTTTGCTCCCTTTCCCTTGGTTGGAAAGCTCTTCCACAGTCTCATTCCCCTGCTGATTCTTCTAATTTTCAGCTTAAATTTATTCATGGTCAGTGTATACCCATTCGTTCATGCGCCAACATTATCTTTTAGCTTAATAAGCCTTCTAAACTCTCTGAGGTGCTTACCCTACCCTTCCCCTCCAATGTCTTCATAAGAGCACGATCGTATTCTCTCTCAGTCTTCATTTCACTCGTCTAAAGAAGGCAACTCCTCTCACAGAACATCTTCTCTACTCCCATGATCTTACAACTGAAAATCTGACTCTGCTTCAATACGAATTCATCTCTTTTGAACACGACTGGAACGGCACAGAGACATTTCAGATGAGGTCTTAACTCTGAGTTCTCATTACTGCATCTAAATGTACACCCTGCACTTCACACTATCACGTCATTCAGTCCTCACTACTTAGTTCTGCAGCCATGTAATTCTTCTCCCTCTTGCAGATCCTCCTCTGTGTGGACAAAAGATCTCCGGTTTGCTCATCAGCAAGTTCTGCTAAGCATATTTTGATATTTTTGTGTCAATACTATTTGTGTTAATATTAAGTAAGTGCCAAGAATCCCACTGGTAAACTTGCTCCAACCCAGCAGTCCTCCCTCCACCACAATCTGTAGTTATCTCCCAGTAAGATACATCCTTTTTTAATATCACCACTTCCTCTAGTTTAACATTTTTCTCACATGAAATTCAAATGCTTTGCTCAGGATTAGATTAAGGCAGAAAAATCCCATTTTTACCTCATCAAATAAACATTCCAGGCCAGGCAGAAACAATTTACTTGGATACCCTTTCTGCATTTCATTCCTTTTTTTTTTTTTCTTTTTGCTTACATGCAGTGCCTGAGCTACATGCATCCTCCAGCCTGTCCCAACACATATTTCCTGGCAACCACAGAGCTGGCTGCCTGGATCACTGCTTCTCTCTCCACATGTCTGTCCCCATCCTTAGTTGCAGGGACCACTCTCAGCTTGGAAAAGACAGTAACGAACCTTGCTGTTGCTCTCAGACACTTGTGTCAGCTCCTCCAGTCTTTTGGGGGATGCCCTTTGAGATGTGGTTTCACTTCAGCTCCTTCACATTTCTGTCTCTCCTGGATTTGTCTCTAGGCTGTCATAAGTCTGAGGGTCGTCATCTCTAATTTTTCTTTTTCTTTACTTGATCAGACAAACATCCGTTGCTTGTCTCAACACCGGCTGTGGTGCTCAGCAGTCTAACATACCGTATCAATCTCTCCATACCTCTGAAGCACATTTCAGCCATTCCTTGCAGGTCCTAATACTCTTCCTCAAGTTACTAATTCAGTCAGGTCTGTAACCTCTCATACAAATTCCCCTCTCTCCTTCAGGATGCAAACTTCAGACAGTTCTCCTACCTTTAACATAAAAGAAACTAAACCAACAGCTCCTCCTGTGCTCTTACGAGTGCCTGATCTCCTTAAATAGTTCCTCTCATTTCTAAAGACCTCTACTTTTATAGCTGAAACTCTGTTAGCGAACCTGTTGATATATCCTTCCATCTAATTCACAGTGAGCTGACTCTGGATTGCTCAGTCTGAAGCCCTCTTTTAAGAGAGCACAACAAGGAGCACAGGACATGAGCAGCATCCTCTTGGGGAGCTCATGCTGTAACCTATCGCTGCGCCCAGGCAAGTGGCGACAGGCACAGGACCGATGTCCCTGGCAGTGGCAGATGCAGTGCTGACATTTGGAGACTCATTTTGACAACACCGGGTGAGATAGTCAGAAAACATCCCCCTATTCTGCCTGCAGCAGGACTTCTATGTCTCCCAGTACGTCCAGTTAAGATTGCTCCTGCAACCACCAGTAAACTTGTTTGTTGAACCTTCTTTCAAACTCTGAAGCATTTTGGTTTGAGCATCAAGTCATGGAGGCACTGGAGCCAAAGGGGAGGGAAAGCACATAGCCCAAAATGCCCAAGTCCCCTCTAGAGGAGAACCTGGACAGAAGGAAAGGACAGATGTTTCTATCAGCTACTCTGATGCTCCGAGTTCAGGGCTGTACTCTGGACTGGCCGCTCCGAACTCCACGACGGCCGAAGCCCTAACACACCAGGCATGAGCAGTTATCTGCTCTTCCCTTCTATCCAAGTTTATTTCACTCCAGTGATCTAAGCCAACCCCCAAATCCTCCATCTTACTTCCCCCATCACAGAAACCCTAACACAGCCACAAAGTTAAGCACTCAAAAACCAGAAATGCTAAGTAAAAAGTTCCCCATAAAAAGAGATTTACAAAGAGGCTTCACAAAGCATCACGGACCGGTTTTCCAGCAAAGGAAAACAGACTTGCTGCCCATGCACAGCTTGGACCAGGCACGGAAAGAATCCAGTTGCCTAGAAAAAATACTGTTACATGCAAAACTCATGCTTGTCTTGATGAATAAACGTGTACTAATGAGGTAGTGACTATGGGAAAAGGGAAGCTTCGTCTTTATGAACCCTTGGAGAACTACTTCCTATCTCTGCCAGCCCAGAGCTCTAGTGCAACGCTGAATGAATCAGGTAAGATGAAACCTTCAGAGGTGGCTGCTAATTCCATCTTCGTTTTCCCAGTACTGTGCCTGAGACACTAGAGATCTCAACTGCAGGTATGTCAGAGGCCCATCATTTTAATCAATTTAATTTCTGAAATAATTAAGCACTTTTACACTTATCGGGGTCGGAGGGGAACAGAACACAAATAAACTAAGCCTGAAGAAAAAGAGAATCCCCCCTAGGTAAGTCTACATTTGGCAATTTCTGTCTTACTTTCCTGTGCCAGAGCAGGGAAAATGCGATGCACCCAGCCTCGCTGGAGTGCTCCCCAATACTTTGGTTATTTGCTGGGAATCTGGGCTACAACAAAAGTGCAAAGGGATCCCATAGAGAGGAAAAGGATTTTCTATTTGGAGCAGGGTTTGGAGGCTCTGCAGCAAACCGAGCACAGAGTGACTGAAGAAGATGAAATACTGACTAACACTACTCCTTCACCAGCCGAGGCAGGAGTCCCGTAGTCCATGATGGTACAATTAAAGGATGTAGCCCGTCCCCAAGGAGCAGAATTATGATGGCAGAATAGCCTTGATTTACTGCTGGGTTGTTGGTTTTTTTTCAGTGGGAAGAGAGATTAAAAAAAGCTGCATTTTAACTACCTAATTTCATGTAAATGAAAAGAAGAGTGCAGGAAAAAGGTGCAACAAGAGTGTATGAAAAATCCTGATCTCCTCAGAGCTGATGCAGCTTTCCTGGCTAGGAGCTCAGCTCCAGGCCCCCCCACCAGGTCTCTGCTGACAGCTGCAATATCCCCGGCAGACATCGAGTCCTTTGCTGCGTTCACGCCTCCCTCTCTCCTCTCACATCTCCAGTCCAGGCTCAGTCGTGCTGCTTTCCGAGGGGAAAATTCATCAGCTGCCAGTCACACCCTAGTCCATGAGGACAAGGCAGATGCCTCTGTTGGCAGCACCTTCTTTGGGTCTCCTGCACCGAGCCGTGCCCACGCTCAGGGGTGCTCCGTGCTGCACGCTCGGTCAGCGACCACGAGCAAGCGAGCGAGACCTTAATTGAGGGACTTAGGAGCCGGGCAGAGGTTCTCGGCCCACCTGTCGCGGCACTGGTCAGGCTCACTCAGACAGAAAGCAGACATCATTCGTGCCACTGAGCACAAAAGTGCTTTCCACTCTGGAAATAATAATCCCGCGTCAGGGGAACGAACTGATGTGACAAACTAGGACAGGAGGTCTGCAATCTGCGTACTGAACACAGCACGCTGGGGCACCCCGCGAGTTTCAGCTGCAGGTAGAGCCAGCAGCCCCCAAAACACAAAGGAAGGCAGGTTAGAAACAATACTTTGTCCTTTCGGGTTTCTGCAAACCAGCATACATAATGCAATTGCTTACAGGAAAGGAACAGACCTCCCCACCAACTGCTGCATTTGACACATTTATAAAAAAGCCCAAATCAGTCAGTGGGTACGCTACTCTTACAGCACATGCCCTTGTGTGATAAGAGTTAGAGAAAAGAGTCAAAGCTGGGAGAGTCGGCCGAAAGGTTAGCCGATGGCCACGCGCACAAGGATGTCACTGGCAAGCAGGCGGCAGCAGCAGAGAGGTATAAGTGGTTCTGCTGAAACCCAGCTCCCCTACAGAGCCTTCCCCTGGCTCACAAAAAGGCATTTTCAGGCCCTACGAGGAGCACCAGGCACCTCCTCTGCCCCAGGCTCTGCGTGCAGGCGCAGCCTGACGCTGCCCCAGGTCTCGAGGCTGCCCTGGCGGCTCAGCTCTCGCTATTCCCACAGCTCAGCACAGCAGGACCCGAGACAATGCCCACGTGCAGCCGGGGCTGTGCAAGAGGGAGGTGAAATTGCCAGGTGAGGCCAGCACATCACTTGGCAAACCATGTGGTAAGACACTGCCTTGCGTAACGCTCCCCCCTCACCTCGCCCACAGCTTTCCTTATTTCTGACTTTTTTCACCCGCTCCTCCAGGGCAGTCAGGAATCCCTCTTCTGCTGCCTCCAGGAACTCTACGATGTGGCTCAGCTGTGTCACACTCTGGATTAGCTCCTCCTTGCACCGCAGCCAGCAAGCGGTCAGCGTCTCCCTCGTCTGTGCTCTCTAGGGGAAAGGGATTCAGAAACACACGAGAAGAAACAACTCAGTCTGAAGGAACTGACAGGCTCCTGAAGCGAGGGAGACTCTGTGAAAGATCTAAGTGAATAGCAAAGCTCAACTCAAGCACAAGCAGCAGAGGAAAACCACTTTACTATTCTCTTTAAACTCTATGAAAGGAAAATGTCTCATTTATCTAACAGAGCACAAAGTCATAAAGCAAGCTGGAGGTTAACACCAGGTTTGCAAGGCCACTGCTTTGTGTCAGACTCAAGAAAGGAGCTTTCAATCCCGAGGCTCAGCTGTGCTCCGACTCGTGCCCGCTGCGCAGCCATCGATCCAGCCCTCCAGGCAGCGACGGGGAGAGCCCTGTGCCGCCCGCTCCGCTGCTGCACGGCGGAAACGCTCTGGGATCTGGGATCTTGGCCAGCAAGTGATAAACCTCCCGCATCTGAGTAAGGATACAGGGTCACTCCTGGAGACCCGCTTTGTCTGTAAGGCTGCCTGTTCACTTTGCCAGTTCTCTACCCGTTTGCTGCAGGGTTTCTCTGCTGACCTGCTCCCCCTCCAGCAAAGCCGCTCTCAGCTTGGGATTCATGTCTTGAAACAGCTTCAGTAAAGACACGAGGGTGAGGGCATCCGGGGTCTGAGCATCCTTCACTTTGTTCAGCAGCTTCTCAAACACCAGCTGCTCCCCTGCGTCCGCCAGACAGGCAACCAGAGCCTACAAGAGAACAGACAAACACGGAAGGTTTTCATAAGAGAATCAACTGCCCTATACAAACCGACACAAAAAGCAGAATCCGAGTTTTTTGTTCAGGAGACTAAATAAATAAATAAATAAACAAATAAAAATAACCACATAAACAAACACCATTGAACTCAGGCTCTGATCTGCAGCCACCAGCCCTGGGAAGGAGGGCGGCAAGCCCTCCTGCCAACCCTTATCTTTATAAGAAGTCCCACAAGGTAGAGTTGGTTCCAGCACCAAACGCCTCTTCAGTTCTTCCTCTAACAGTCCAATGCCATTAATAATGGGCAAATACAACACAGTTTAAACATCGTTACCTTGGAAGCCCAAGGCTAGGGCAGGGGACACTACACTTCACTGCAGAACAAGTAAATCACTTGCACATAAAATAGAGAGCTTTCAGGAATCTCCCTCCTCAAGTGACAACGGAATTGCATCCCACGGCGCGAGCTTTGGCGAGGAGGCACGCAAGCTCTGAGTGTCGCGCGCAATCACGCCCAGAGCTCCAAAATCCACTCCGGTGACCCCAAACAGCAACCAGAGGCAAACAAGCCTGCACAGTTATGGAAATAAAAGGAAAAGAAAGAAGCTGTAACTCTTGCTCCCATTTCCCCGGAGCCCTTAAACGCTGTAAATATTGCCCCTAAAGACACACACTCCCCAGCTCTCCAGGAGAGATGCCAGCCTTTCAGAGCAGGCGTCCTTTCTTAGAGGCTCCAGGGATGCTATGAAAGTACCTTTGAAGTGGAGAGCTCAGCCCAGCTCCAGAGAGAGCAGCCATTTTGTGCTGTCATTGTCATTTTTATGCCGATGATAAAAAGGCTGAATGCAACCGCTCGGGGCCGCACCGGGGGGTGGTGGACTTGCTTTTCCTAGCAGGTGTAAATGTTCATATATTAGGGCAGTGTGACAGTGCAATGACCTATTGCAAAGAGTAGCCACCGAGGGGAAGCTGCAGGAGCCCCAGCTCTCACTCGCTAACGGCATTTTTCCTGCTGAACAGAGAGACGTGGACATGAAGGGCTCTGTTATAAAGGAAGAAAGGAGATGCCACAGACGTGCTGAAGAACAAGCTTAAAGGTATTTTTTTAATGCAAACATTAATTTATAATGAGACTTGATAACCAGATCGTGTTTGTTCTCAAGGTTTGCACGTCTGGCCTCTTCCAGATCAAAATGATCCTGTAAAAAGCCAAAATATCTTGACTCTCACCCTCCTGAAGGTGCTCAGCACCCTACCAAATATATGTTCTTACTAATATGGATGAAATGTAACTTGAACTGTCACTATATTTATTTATTTGTTTATTCCTTTTTTTAAAGTCAGCACAGCACTGCTATCCAGAGCTCCAGATAACATCCCTTCCTCAGCGCCTGGATTTGGTTAATGGAAAAGGGTTTTCAGAAACAGAAAGGCTCTGCTATTTATAGTCTCTTTCTGAAAGACCTTTCCTCGGACACATTGCTCAGTGGGAACAACAGCCTTTCAGCGTTGTTTTGAAAGTGCACACCATGCATTTTAGGCTTGCTTTGAAGCACTAACAATTCCCAAAGATCCTGGAAAAAAATAGAGAAATACTGATATTAGCTGGAATTCCAGCTTCCACTTAGTCATAATCTGCCCACACATTACAGTCTGATCCATTAGGCTTTCCCTGCCCAGGACACTTGCAAAAGCCCTCATGGCCAAATGGGCACAAATTAGCACACCTACAGCTTCCAGACTGGAGCAGGAGGTGGGCTCTCTGAACAGGGAAACCAAGCCACCAAGACCTGGCTTAAGCCTGACCTGTGCCACCACATAGGTTCAATGTACACCAGGAGTTTGGTCCTCGCTGGGGGCATCAGTTCTGATGGCCACAATACTCCTAACTCAGTACCCCGCCGGTTATACACCATGATACAGCCCTCCCGGTTCATCTCAAATCTCCCTGTTTCCACAGCAGTCCCAAGGCAAGCTCTGAACAAGAATCTCTGCAGGAAACACCGCAGGAAGGAGGTGATCTTCCTCTGTTCTCCACATATTCCACAATTTTCCAAATTTCACTCCTAAGACATTCCATTCCTACACTGCTGTGTCCCTTTGCCCCACCGCAGGACCTCTTGCTCTGCCCCACTGTTCCTAGTTCTCTTCTGCTCCTTCCAAAGTCCTCTGTCACTTTGGAAAGGAAGATCATAGAATTGTCAGGGTTGGAAGGGACCTTGAAGATCACCAAGTTCCAACCCCCCTGCCATGGGCAGGGACACCTCCCACTAGAGTAGGTTGCTCAGAGCCCCATCCAACCTGGCCTGAAAAACTTCCAGGGATGGAGATTCCACCCCCTCTCTGGGCAACCTGTTCCAGGGTCTCACCCCCCTCATGGGGAAGAACTTCTTCCTAATGTCTAATCTACATCTATTTATGTTCAGTTTAAAGCCATTATCCCTTGTCCTAGCACTACATGCCCTTGTAAAAAGTCCCTCTCCAGCTTTCTTGTAGGCCCATTTCAGATGCACGATGCTGCCCGTGCAGAGCCACAAACTGCTTCTGAAACGGGCAACAGCTGTGTTGTCACTGTGTCCTCCAGCCAGGCACTCATCTCCCTCCTCACACCAATCCAGAACACTCCCAGGAAGACAGTGCCTCTGGGACCTCCAGCTCCCCCTCCACCAAGACCAGGAGAATAAGTTTTTCTGGGTGGGGACAGGGATGCTCAAAGAACAGCTGGTGGCTGGCCCTGTGGGAAGCCACCCTGAGCCTGGGCCGGGCTGAACTCAACTGGTGTTTGGTGCTGGGGCACATCCTGGGACCCGGAGAGGACCTCAACCAGATCAGCAAGTCATGTGCATTCCAACAGGGAATGCAATGGCCCAAAACCGAGACTGTGCAGCACACCCTGGGTATTCTACCCAGGGATGTGTGGAGAGAAGGGGGCCAAGACAGTGCGGCCACTAGCCCAGCTGGCCACCAGCCTCCTCCCTGCAGGTGGGCAAGTAGGGTCATGGGTTTTCCTGCCTTACCTTCACTGCTGCTCCCACTGTGAGAGCACATCTCAGCAACAATTATTACTGAGTGATGCCCTTCAAGCATCAGCTTTAGGACGAATGGAAGCACCCAGCGGGTGGCGGGGGAAGGATCTGCAAGAGACAGGCTGGAAAGTCATGGGGTATAATAGGACGACAGAAGAGGCTGGCTCCCTTCAGACCCCCCCCTCGCAAGCTGAGGGGCATTCAGCTACAAGGCTCACCCTGAACGTGGCAAATCCTGTGCCAGTGTCTCAATGCCACCCTCGCTCCCCAGGCAGAGCTGCACCGGCCATTCAGCGACCTGCAGAGTCTCCGAGCGCAGGGCACCGTGGGGAAACTCCCAGAGACATAATCACCAGTCCTCTGAGAATGCAAGCTGCTTTGGATTTTTTTCTTACTGGTTAATTTTTGATGCTTATAAAGTGAAGTAAATATTAAAAAACCCATTGGAAACCTGCACGTACGGACCACAGAGAAGCTCCGAGGCTACGACTGCACTGTAAAGTAAATCAACTATCACTGTGCATATGATAATCAGAGGGAAAAAAAACTACATTCCCATTTCTAGTTCAGAATTCTAAAGCGTTGGGGTTTTTTTCCAAGCCTGCATTTGTATGTGACTGACAAGAGACATCCCAGTACCAGCAACTCTCCCTGGGGAACGCTGACCCCTGTTTGCTCCATGCAATGGGAACAAAAGCTCACCCCAAACTTCCACACAAGTACACAGAAGATGGGGAAAAAAAGTTTCCCAGCTCTGCCACTACAAAATAAACCCTCACAACCTAATCAGAATGCAGAAGATAACAGAAAACTTCTTTCTTCTGCCGCATCCAGAAGTCCCTGCAGCTGCAAATGAAGGATGACAATAATTGGACAGGCCCATAGGCAATGGAAATGATCCACAAGCACAGTGACATTTATTCTACGTGGGAGAATCAACGCTCTCCCACTTCATCTGAATCCAGTAGTAGAGGGAACAAATGAGCTGTGCAGTAATTTGAATTGAGTTTCTCTAAGAGAGCACAGGAAGATAAGACTTGACACCAGCAAAGCTCTTCTACGCTTCCCCAAATGACTGCAATTTCAGTCTCGTTCTCATTTCCAAGCAGGTTTCATCCAAGCCAGAACCAAATTAGATAGGAATAGTTTATGCGAGATACACAGAGAGACTCTAAAACAAAAACAACCCCAAAAATCACATCTCCCTAAACAGAAAAGCAACTCATCTGCATTTTTCAGTCCAGGGAGCAGTATGTAACATCAAACTTAGACAAAGCAGTAACTCTCACAAAAGCAAGTCCCACACCACAAACCTCCTTAGGGAAAAACCCCACAACCTAAGAAATCTCCAGCGGAGGCAGCAGGAAATGAGGCGGCAACACCGGAGGGGCGCAGACAGAAGCTCTCTGTGGAACAAGGCACCCAGGCAGGGATGAGCTCACGAGTGAAGGAAGAGAAATGCAGACGCTACATCCACGGCAAAATCCCACTGACACCAGAGGAGCCCAAACACCAGGGCAGCCTCGCTGTCAAAAACCCCACGAACACCCTGCCCAGGCGCTGCGGTCCAAACCGCATCGCTGCTTGCCTTTAGAGGTAAGCCACCCACAAAAGGCTCCTGAGCAAGGAAGGACATGGAAGAAGGCTGGGGATGGCCCCCGCGGCAGCGCAAGCTTGTCCGGCAAGGCTGCTCAGTACAAAGAAACAGCATCTCACTGGCTTCCAGAATTTTCCTTGCCCCAAGGTACCTAAGTGACCTGAAGCAAATAACAGGTAAAAGAATACAAAAAAGGGGAGGAGAAAAAAAAGAGAATAAAAAAAAATAAAATCCATAGACATCTACCACTGGCACAAGCTCAGCCTTAATTAAACATCCCAAGCTGGGCCCTCTGTAGCTGAACTTGAACTTTAAGCCTGACTTTAAAAACGTGCCGTTGAGTTCTCCACAAAGAAAACACCAGGCCCTCGAGGAAAAAAGCTGCTCTGTCTGCTGTAAGCAGAGCCCAGGCTCAGTGCTGGTGCCCACAGGTCCTGCTTGTCCCAGAGGGAAGCTCAGAGAGGGACAGATCTGGCCGAGCCTTTGCTTACAACAGGCTGCAGTCTGTGCCCTCCTCTGCCCTGAGGCTGACACTTCTCATGCTTGTCACAGCTGAGAAGTGATTTTTCAGGAAGGCTTGAAGAAAATCCATTTCTCATTTACCCAGTGTTTATTTATAGCTGCGGAAAAATTGTCCAGTTGTCGTTTTGTGGTCAGACATCCGAACTGTCTCAGAGCTCCGCAACCTCTCCCTTGGCTCCTGCTCATTCAGGAGCACAAAGGGCTGGGTGTAGGTCTGCATACCTCACCTGATGGGTCTTGGAGGTGCAGAGGAAACATCAAACAACAATTACTGCAGAATAATAGAAAACAGGGCTGTTATGCAGAGCATAAGCACGTGGCAGTTGCCGTTCTGCCCTGTGACCGTGGAGATGGCACAAGCCATGGGAAGGCTTGTGGGCACCGGTGCTGCCTGCTGGCACAGGTGCACAGGGCTACCAAATCCCTTTGGGCAGTGCCCATCCACACCACACAGCACCCTCCCAGCTCTCCTCCAACGGCCAAGAGGCAGAATAGGCAAAATCTTAAACGTGACACACTTTTCTGATCAGGGCAATGAACATACATAAAAAAACTCCTAATCCTTCTCGGGGCACACAGACATGCTGGGAGCAACGCACTCACAGGTGCCTGTCAGCCCAGACAGGCTTGGGCTTGCTGTTGTGAATTAGAACCCACATCTCCCTCCTCAATCCCCAGAGTCATTAAGTCCAACACCATCAGGAGGGTCAGCAGCCAAGGAAACACAGGCTTCCTTCCCTCTGCGAACATTTAAAGACTCATCACAAAAGAAACTTGCATTCCTCAACTCAAGTGAATTATCCTACCTGCTTGTCATATGGGTTTTTTTCCTAATAAATACGTTGCCTTGGGTTTTTAAAACCAGAGTGCCACCACGGCCAAAGTGTCCCGTATCCCACAGCGATACCGGTATTGGAGGGAAAAAGTGACTTGAATCTAGACAGCTTCCCAGCCAGCAAGCACAACGGAACCCTGACAGCATTGCAGCCCCTCAACTAGGGAACAGCATTTCTCTGTTTCATAAGGTCAGCTAACCATGAAGCCACTGAAAAGCCAGCAATAAAAACAGTCACACTCATTTTTCCACGTACAGAAGGCAGCTCATGTGGCCTGGCACGAAAAAGGCTCCATCAGAGATAGTCGGGGTGAGGGGAGCAAGTGCAGGCCCATCCTCACTCTACAGAGGCCACAGGCTTTTTGCAGACCCCGCAATCACACAGCAGAGCTCAGACACAAGTGGCCTCCTGGACCCAGCGCAATAATTTCCAAGCTCCGTTCCCTCCTGCACCACTGCTACACCAGTACGGACATAACTGGCCGTTTCTGGGGTGGCTTTGAGCTGGTACAACAGCCGGTATCAGGCTACCATTGTTTGGGGCCCAGAGTTTCCTTCAGCATGAACCAAGCATCAGACCCAAATATCCCTTCCAAGAGTAACTCAAGCGCCATCCATCAGCGACGTCCGCAGCTCAGGGCCAGGAGAACTGCTGTGGGGCGGCACCTGTAGCTCCCCCACCACGCTCCCGGTGAGCAGCCCGCCATAGGCACAGCAGATGCTCCACAGCAAGTCCTTGCTGAGGGCTCGGGAAGCCTATTTTGGGATCTCATATGTCAGTTGTTTACAAGTGGATGCAGCTCCTGAAGGAAATGCCATAAACAGGAGAAGCAAAATTAGCACCGGAGCTCTTCTACAAAGGTGTCTTCAGGCAGGACACACCCACATGCACGAGCAGCTTGCTCTTGCAGATGCTTCTCTCTGGGGTGTTGTTCAGGTGAGCACGTGTTGCCCTTCAAACAACCAGGCACCGGAGCCCCAGTCGCCCATGAAACAATTTCCTAAACAGGACACAAACTATTCCAGCCCTCAGCAGGGTGAAGAAAAAGCTTGTGTCATTTACCCAAGTAAACACACCTACCTCCTTCTGAGAGGCATCAATTCCCCTGCACTCTTCTAGTCTTTTCAGCACAGCTCAGGCATCAGAAAGGGCCTCAGAGAAAACACTTTCTCATTGAAGAAAGAAATCCAGTTTACAGCTTTTGCTCTCTGCTGCTGTGTGAGAAAACCAAGATGAGTTATCTGCTAATTGAAGGGATTCGCAGAAAGCATGATGCGATTGAGAGGCATCAGTTTGTAACCAGCACACTGGCTAAAACAGGGAAACTGTGACTCACAAATCCCCTCTCAAGGTATTATGCAGCCTGGAGGGAAAACCAACGGTTTATTTAACATCAGTTATAAATGGAATATTTGTTTTAAACTCAATACAGTCTCTGTTTTCCTAACATGCTGAATCACATAATGGAAGCGACCTCTGGAGACCATCTGGCCCCATCCCCCTGCTCCAGCAGGGTCACCCAGAGCAGGGGGCCCAGCAGCGCATTGTCCAAGCAGGTTTGGAATCTCTCCAGAGAAAGAGACTCCACAACCTCTCCAGGCAGCCTGGGCCAGGGTTTTGTCACACTCCCAGGAGAGAAGTCTTCCCTTATGTTTCTTTTTCCCTATGATCAGGAGTTTAAAGGATAAGGCAGCATAAGCAGGCAGCTCTGCCCACTTACTGTACACAGACAGATCACCTTACCAACCCCACGCCCTGCACTAGGGAGGCTCCCACTGCACGTCAGATGCAATCACATGCTGCGGTACGAAAAGTTTCACTCACTATGGCTCTGGGAAAGTGGTGAGTGTGAAGCAACTGCAAAGGCCACAGGAGAGTATTGCACAGTGCCAAAGGAAGAAAGTCCCTGCAGAAAAGGGGCACATGTTGGTGCTGCTCTCAATCAAGGGCAAACTGAAAAGAACAAACACAGGAAAACACAGAGGAAAAGATCTCCCATAACAGGAAAATGTGAGTCAATGTGGTTCAAAAATGAGGCAATAGTGGGTCCAGACCTGGGAAGTCTCACCTAAATCCCTCACTCTTCCTTTCTTCTCCAGAGGCTCAGCAAGCTCCTCTGCTGCACAGCCACCCTGCTTGGCACAGGCAGGCTGATCAGGACAAGAGCCTGAATCCTCCCGAAAGGATCTGGAATCACCTGACATCACATCCTGCTGAACTCAGGTGTGATTCACAGCAATTCCCTGGCCAGGGGGAGAAACATCTGCTTCCGTTTCTGCTTCTAAAGGGTCAGGAAAAGAGGAAACTCTCCAAGGAAGGAGGATATCTACTTTTCCTTCATCAGGTTTTTCAGACTGGGGAAGGTTATTACCTTCAGCATGGTTTTCAGATGAGCCTGCTGCCTGGCTGGAGACTTCTCTCACTACTGAGAGTAGAGTAGAACAGCTGACGAGGTCCCTGAAGAGGTTTTTGCCGCTAATGGCCACATCACACATCTGCAGAGAGATGTGTATCTGCCACAGAGGTAACTTCGTTATCTCTGAAATTGTGTTTCCCCAGTGGGAGTTTGCCACTGTACATCATCTCCAGCAAGAGCCCAAACTCCTCAGGGGTCACCACAGAAGCATCGATGGAGATGGTGTCTGTGCAGTCCAACAAGGATTTCAAAAGCAGTCTGGCAGCAGCCAGAACCACCCTGTGTGCTCTAAAATGAAAATTCCCAATGACGACGGTGCAATCGCAGAACTGCTGCTCTTTGCAGAGAGTGTAAAGCTGCTGCAGCAGCTGCCTGCTGTACCTGGCACCAGGGTCTACCGGCCTCCTCTTGCCGTGGTCTCCACACTGCCTTCACAAAGGCCACCTAGTGAAAAAAACATAAAAGATCCCGCTAGCACTTTGCTCAGATAGTAGCTAGGCAGAAAGAAGGAGTAAGCTAGAATTACTTTTCAGTTTACACCTCCTAGCAGTTTACTGTGCTGCAGTTCAGGGGTCACAGCGAGAGGTCCCATTGTGAACTCACACCCCCTAAATTTAACAGCTTACCCTTCTAGAGCTGAAGAGTCTAGATACTCTTCAAATACGAATACTTCAGAAAGAGCCTGGGAACAAGTACAGAGTCCCAGGACTATAAAAATGGAGA
This sequence comes from Baryphthengus martii, assembly GCA_013396935.1. Lineage (NCBI taxonomy): Eukaryota > Metazoa > Chordata > Aves > Coraciiformes > Momotidae > Baryphthengus > Baryphthengus martii. The sequence goes on along the minus strand of VWZK01005010.1, from coordinate 8,994 downwards.
AGATCCCCCTGATGTGCCTCCAACCCGCTGCAGCAGTGCCAGGCTCTGCCCGCAGCCAGAAACTGGAGCTGATGCTGAATTTGGCAGTTGGTTTCTGAACGGGCAGGTGGGGAAGCAGTGCGGGAGATCTGTTCAGACCACCTACCAAACACAGAGAATCTGAGGTGTTGGGTTTGACCTGCGAAGCACTAAGTGATTTGGGAGTAGTGAATTTTTCTGCCCACTTCATTGCTAAGATCAGCAGGGGCACGCAGCTGTTAGCGACAGGTCTGCTTGCAGGCCGGGGCCTTCAGCACCTCCCTTCTTAGCACACCACAGTCCTAACTCACCCATTCACAATCTTTTCCCCCAAGCTGTAATTTTTTGTACAAGTCCACAGCCCTAATCCCACCTACCAAAACCTCCCTTTTCCTTTTCTTTTTCCATGTGCATCTGCCCACAGAGTTTTTATCAGCGGGCTATTTGGAGTTTCTCTCTAAGCAAGAGGACAAAGATGTTACTGCCCTGTCTACACACCAGAATGCCTAACACTAGTGCTGGCAACGATGCTGAAACAAAGCAGCATGAGCAGCAGAGGAAGAGCACCTGCATGGACATGATTTACGTGTCCTTCAACTGCTGAACATCTCTGCACAGAGATGTTGCATCTCTTGCAGAGAACAGGAGCGGCACCACCGATCCTCAGGGCGTGAGCTGTAACCGGCCGATGCTCATACACTACCTTGGAGCACCGCCTCACACAAAAGCGGGCTTGGAGCAACTCCAGCTTGCACCAAATTGCAAGTTGCAAGCAGGTTAAGCTGATGTCTTGCTCCCACAAGGCACCAACCCCTCTGGAGTTCAGGCTTTATGAGAGGCAGGACATGGTGCCCATAGGCAGGCAGGGCTCCAGCTGTCCCTCAGCACAGCTCTGCCTCTGGTGGCTGTGGGAAGACAGAAGGAACCAAGAGACATCTCTTCATACCAAACCCAGAGACAGTTGCGCAACGGCTTGGTGGATACCACCCACGCACGAGAGCTCTCCTGCTCAGCCAAGAGCTCCTCTGTGCCTTCAGGATGAAGTACCACATAACTTGCTTTTCAGTCATCACGATAAGATCAGAGATGGTTTGACATCACCTCAAAGCAGAGGAGTCAGGATCTCCATCTAAATACCTCCAAAGTCACAGCACAGGGTAAATGGGTCCTTTTCTGGAAGGCAGGGAAACCTAAGTATCATAGAATTATAGAATGGTAGGGATTGGAAGGGACCTCTGGAGATCATCTAGTCCAACCCCCCTGCCAGAGCAGGATCACCCAGGGCAGGCCACACAGCAACAGATCCAGGGGGGGTTGGAAAGTCTCCAGAGAAGGAGACTCCACCACCTCTCTGGGCAGCCTGGGCCAGGCTCCGTCACCCTCACAGGAAAGTTTTCCTCATATTGAGGTGGAACCTCCTGTGTTTCAGTTTGTGCCCATTGCCCCTTGTCCTATCCCAGGGCACCACTGACAAGAGACTGGCCCCTTCTATTTGACACCCACCATTTAGACATTTATAGACTTTGATAAGGTCTCCTCTCAGTCTTCTCTTCTCCAGGCTAAGTAGTCCCAGCTTTCTCAAACTTTAAGGAGTCACTGATACCTCACCCTCCTGCTTCCCAGGAGCTAGAGCTTCTGGAGGTACATCACTACCAAAGGCTGTCTGGTCTGCAGTTCATCCCTGATACAAGTACCAGATCCACCCCCTCACCCGTGCACAGGGCTGGCCACCTGCACCTCCAGCCTATTAAACATGCAGGCTCTGCTATCTCCCACGCTGTTGTAAACCACAAGTAACCAAGCTGCCACCAGCAGACTTGCTGCTGATCACGGGTGAAGAAAGAAACCCGTTTCTTTTGCCAGGCTCAATCTAATAGCAGTTTTAGCCCACCCACTCCCTCCCTGGAGCTGAAGAACTTCCAGTATTTGAGATGAAATTGCATCTGCTGGTTAAATAATAATAGCTGTGGCTCTTCCTACAAAAGCACAAGCAGGAAACTGCTGTCCTCATAGAGCTGTCTGCTCACTTTGCCATGGACAGCCTTCTGCATAGAACCTATTGCTTCCACCTGGAAGAAGCTGGAAGAAGCAGCAACACCGTCTGCTCCCTCTGTTCCTGGCGAGAATATAGAGGACATATTTGTCCATGACAGCTCAAAACAGTAAAGCTCTGAGCAGCCGAGCAGCAACTCCCCTTCCTTTATTACAGAAACTCAGAGCCCTCGAAAATGTGTACTGAGAAATTAGGTCAGACAGATTTCCTTAAATCCATTTTATTTCTTTAATGATAGGGAACCAAAGATCCAGTATTGCCAAGGAGAACACAAATTTTTTATCAAGGGTCTGTGGCTAAGACCATCCTCAAGACAATTGCCCCCTACTTTGAAGGCGCTTCAGGCTTTTATTCAAAGCTTAAGGCCAGAAGGGACCACCAGCAGTAATCTGATTTCTCATCCGTCACTGCCTCCTAGATCTCCAGACTCACTAACCTGGGTTTGGCTAAAGCTTCTCTTGCAGCAAGGTACTCATCGTGATCATAACTGATTTTTAGGGGGAGGACCCTCCACTGCCACAGCTATTCTCTTAAGCTACACACCTTGTTTCTTACCCGAATTTGTCTGTCTTCACCTCCCAGCAAGCTTTTAGATGACTTTCGGGAGATCTGGCTGAGGGCCTGGGCTGAACTGGGAATCTCTCAGAGAGCAGGTAACCGATACTTAGCAGCGATGAGAACTTCCAGAGCACGTGCCATCTGCCTCTGCCAGCACCACTGCTAAGAAAAAGCCAGTTGTCACTTTTTCTCTGCATCACCCAGGCTCACTGGGGTTTTTATGAACTTCACACCAAAGGTTAAGTGGGCTGCTTCTGGGGTCTCTAACAACTGAGCCACAAGAGCACTGCTCCAGTCCAAAATATTGACTCACGTGAGTCAGAAGGGGAGAGACAGAAGAGACAGAGGTATTTGCTCGTCTTAGCTGCCCTCCAGATGGGCTTTGCAAAAGAAAGATGAATCTTTTGAGGACCATCAAGGGACACCTTAAGCCTCGTCTTGCCAGCTTCCCAGCTGCAAAGTCAACCAATTTGAGTCACATTTTCAAAAGAGCCTAATATTCCTAAGGCTCTCGCCCACCACATGTTGACAAACGCTCTCCTGTTCATCCTTAAGCAGCCGTTACCATCTGGGACTGCTATGACCACACCCAGTTCAGCAAAGAAGCCCCTTCTTCTGAACTTCCCAAGTACAGGAGGTCCAGAACGGGTCTGCACCAAACACTACCCTCCAACATCCAGTTCCAGCTCTTTCCTCCTTTTCCCAGGTATTTCTGTCCTCATACACCTACACAGCTTGAGGGAATCGTGTCTCTTTCTTTAAGCGACTGTATTGGTCAGGCTGAGCTGGAGTCAGTTTTCCCCAGAGCAGCTCTCACAGAGCTGTGCTTTGCATCAAGAGCCAGAAAGGTGTTGGTAACACCCCCGTGTTGTGGCTGCGGCCGAGAACGGCTCGCACAGCACCACAGCTGGATTTTGGAGGTTTTTTCCAACATTTTCCCCCCACAGCAGGATGTGGTGGACAAGATGTTGGGAGGAGCCACAACAGGGACAGGTGACCAAACTGACCAAAGGGATATTCCATACCATAAGACATCAGCTCAACTATAAAAACCCAGAAAAAAAGAGGGGGGGATACACACATCGACTTGTCCTGGAAAGCAACCACCAGGCTTATTGGAGCCCTGCGTCCCCGTACGGGCTGGACATCGCCAGCTGGGGGGGGAAGCAGAGAATAACTCTTTGTTTTCTTTCGCTTGCGCGCACGGTCCTGCTTTGGTTTTTATTAAACTGCCTTTGTCTTTACCTACAAGTTTCATCTTATTTTCTCCCTCTGGTTCAGCTGAGAGGAAGAAGAGGAGGGAGGAGTGACAGAGCGGCTCGGTGGGTACCTGGCTGCCAGCCAAGGTCAAACCATCACAGCTACATTAGAGCAGGAGAGGGGCCTGTTGACAGCAACAACGCGTCTTGACAGGTGAGGAAACAGGAACACCCAATTCTACCTACATAACTGCAAAGGAGCTTCCAAATTAAATTACTTCTTTTCATTATTCACATAATTACTTCAATACAGATTCAACAGATTCAAAAGCCACTCATGTCACCAGGTTCATCAAAAGATAATTGAAATTTAGGACTGAGCACTTCAGCAATTAAACTCTACAGAGGTAGGTGCTCCAAAGCAGCACGGATGAGCCCACCCCTCCCTTGCAGTTGCAAGGCTGCCGCAGTACCTCACACCATCAGGAAGTCCACCACAAGGCACAGAAAGAATTTTAATGCCACCATGGCCCCAGCAAAAGGATTCTGTTACCCCCTGCTCCCATAATTAAGGGCTTTTCCAAGGTGCCGGTCAACACGCCTGCCGGCAATTAATAAAACAACCAAGCCATAAGCCACTTCCTGGCCATCCTGAAGATGTATTCCATATCTGAAATTATTCTTTGGGATGCACATGGAGCAGGCTCTTTTTAGCTTCCAGATTCAAAAAAACCACAACCCACCAACAACAAACCTGCTACTGCTGCACTGCCAAGGAATTAAGCCACACCAACCCACAGCCTTGTGCTCCCTCTGCTGACAGCAGAGCCCAGCCCAGCGCACCTGCAGGTAACAAACCCTGCTAAAAGCAACCCGGTGCAAAAGCCAAACAAAGCAATTCTCCTGCAAGCTCTAAAAAGCTAAATCAAAGCAGGCAGAAAGAAATAAAGTGGACAGAAACAGATAAACAACATGGAAGAATCCAACTTCTCTGTCCTAAGTAACTGCCACTTCAGTCAGAGCTGATCAGAGGGTGACAGGTGCAGCCCAACAACCCTCCCGTTCCCTGCACTCTCAGCTTGCTGCTCAAGGGAGCTACAACACAAAGTGGCTACTGAAGAAAGAGTGGGTGCCAGCCCAGGCAGGCTCCTGCCCCTCTGAGAGGAGTTCACCCCATCATGGCCAGTTCTGCACTTCATCAAAGGCTCGTTTCACAAGACTCGTCCTCAGCGAGTGCAGCGGGACCGAGAGCCGAGATCTGTTCTTCCGTGCTCCTCGGCCTCGCGGTCACCCAGGTACAACAGCAGCCTCCAAGCGATGGGCAACTTTCTGGTTTTACCTCTGAGAAGTTAAGGACAGTGACAGTCTAAAATCAACATCAGAATACTTTTGGTGTGTGTTTACCAGCTTCCTGTTTTCTTGTTACTAAGATGATGACCTTACGAAGAGGGTTATTGGAAAGCCAGAAAATCATGCACTGCAATTCAATTTTCTTACCTCTCCCACCAAAAGTAATTCAGTCTTTGAAGTATTGCAAGAGGCTGAGGGGTCACTGCCGTTCTCTTGGGTGCTCCAAGGGGCCAGAGCAGGCAGCTCTCCCAGAGAATAATGTAAAAATCCAGGACAAGAAGCCTAGGGCACACCAATTTGTTTTTCAATCTATTTTATTTCAGTTCAGAGCATCAGTGCAGACAGGTAAGAGAGGAAAATAAGCAACACTTTGACTAAATTTAGCGCTCCACAGTCTCTAAAAGCAGCAGAATACGCTACTCAAAAAACATGCAACGCTTGGGCTACCTGTCTGCGCCGATGCTCTGAATGGAAATACAATTGATTGAAAAACGAATAGGTGTGCTCCAACCCTTAACAGCAAGTTTTCTTCAGAGCGAGGGCTGCCACTGGAACACGACAACAAATTCAGGCAGTGGAAACACAGCACAAACCCAAAGCAATGGCCAAAGTTTGCTCCAATGGCTGCTCGTCCCCGTCTCACTCTGCCCAAGAACATTGCAAGTGTTAATTAGATTTCGCAGGTTACCATTCACATCCTCAAAAACAAAAAGCTGGACATTTGAAATCCTACTTGTCAGGGAGGTTTACATCAGAGAAGACCGGGTGTTGAAATTTATTAGTGGCTTTTAAGAAAACCAAACGAACACCCACTACTTTGCCCAGCATCTGCGACCCGTTTTGCTGCCTGCAGAACTGCAGAAGACTTTTGTTCTACACCCAAGCGCAGACAACGCACCCGTAAGGTGCCCTGATCCAAAGGCCTCTTCAAGAACACAGATGGGAATCAAAACTGTTTTAAAATGACGCTTCTCAAACACGGTCAGCCCAAAATGGGGACTGATTCCCTCAGACTTATTAGTAAAGCGCACAGAGCTACTTCGAGCTCATCGTATCAAGACCAGAAGCCAGGAGGCACCTGGACTTCCACCACCGACACCTCCTGCTTCAGGTCATCACAGGCACCTCCACAGCCCAAAAATTTCATTAAGGCAAAAGGACCTAGGCTAACACTTCACACGAGCACAGAGAAGGAGGCAGCAACGTAAAAGCCTAACGGCATTTACCCCAGGAGGCCAACTCAGTTTCTCAGTCTCCTGTAAGACTCGTATGACCGCTGAGCTGAGGGCTGGGTGACCATTTCCTGCACCTTCCTCAAGCGGCGCCTTGTGGCAGTTAAAAGTATCCTGGAAAGAGAAACAACATCAACGAGCAGGGCACGGAAGCTGGGGTGGTCGGCAGGGAGAGGACTTCCTTTCTGGCCCGTACTCCAATAGGCTGTTCCCGCATCACCCTGTCCTTGGACCAGAGCTTGGAATCCAAACTCCTCCACAAACACAAGACACTCGGTATCTCTTACCCAAAACCCCACAGAATCACATCATCTTATGTCAGATCTGGGCCAATAACCGAGCTGTGCCGGCCTTCCTTTCCACCACAGGAGAACAAATTACTCCCCGAGACTCACCTACAAGCCTGTCCCTCTCTGGTAGGAAGTGAGTTTTATTAACCAGGACCCCATCATAGCACATTTCCATAGCACATCCAACCTGACCTGGGATCAGACTGCTACAGAACAGAGCAGCCCTGCTCCTCCACAGCAGCTCTGTCGAGCTGGTGATCACACCAAGAACTGTGTGATTTCTTGGCTCAATGAAAAAAAAATATTTGTCTCTTGATGGGTCAGTCTTCTAAGTGATTATCTCAATGAACAGACATGATTATGTGATGCCCAAAGCAAAGGAGAGGAATCTGCAGCAGAAGGCACAGAAAAGCAAGGTCATTCCCTTCCCTGTTTACCTTTCAAATAATTTCTGGGAGGTTCACAGCTTCTGCCTGAGCAGGGGGACAGAGCTCAGAGAGTCCCTAGAGTGCAACTAATGAGACATCTTTGAGCGGTCAGTAGTACCCAGCTGATGGGCTTTGACAGAATTCTGGTGGGAGCATCTTTGAAGCACAGGATACAAGAGGAAAGACCCCTGCCATATTTTTGATGGCAGCGATGCAATCAGCCAGCTCCCTTCAGCAGAAGGGACACGTGTAGTGTTTCAGATGAGAGGAGCGGTCATCTTTCAGTGTTTTGGCCACTCGTTGGGCACCTATCACGCCCCCTCCTTATTTAACACAACATCCTGGGGGGTGATCCACCTCCCGACCTGGCCGTGAGCAAGGGCAGCCCGCAGGCTCCCTTCGGCCTCCTCGGGCCGCCTGCCAAGGCTTCGCCGGAGCCGGTTCCACCCCGCGGATGAGGCCGGACGCTACCGTTCCCCTGTCCCGCGGNCGGCGGGAGTCCCGCGGGGGCGAGGAGGAGCCGGGACCTGGGCCGTGCCGGGCCTTCCAGAGGCGGACTATGGAGGCTCCGCTGTGGGAGGGGAGCGGGGCAAAAGGACGGTCCCGGCAGCGGGTCCCGACCTTCCTCTCGCGCCATCGGCCCCTTGCCCGGCTGCGAGCCCTTGGCTTGGCGGTGCCCTCCTGGCGCCCGTCTCCCCGTGGCAGCGGTCCCCGCACCTCCCCCAGCCACCCTGAGGGTAGTCTGACGAGCCAGCCTGCAGCCCGGCTCTGGGCCACCCGCGTCACCAGGCCTAGGGGGCGGATGGCGGGAGGGGAGTCGCGTGACGGGCAGGCCCGGCAGGGGCCTCCAGCATGAGTGGCTGGGCCCCGGGAATGC
>VWZK01005007.1:99015-194168 GCA_013396935.1 Baryphthengus martii | reverse complement strand
TTGTGGATGTCAAGGGCCTGGAAGCTCAGTGAATGTGGGCCCACTGCTGAGGGCCCAGAACACAGTGAGGTAGCTTGTGACATCAGGAGGCCACTGTCGTGGCTGTGCAAATAATCATATAGGGCTATTCTGGCAGTTGAGTATACAGACTCAGTTCTCATCTTCTGCTGGTCCCACCCAGGTTAGGAAGAGCAACGACCTACTGCAATTTTTGCTATCCTAGGAATGGATCAGATCCATGCTGCTCCAAACCTAGAACGCATCGTCTCCATCTAAGAGTTGCAATTGCCCATCTCATTGCTGTTCCTGGATGCATCTTTCCACTGGAGGAAACTTTATTTTGAGACAACGATCTTTGTAACCTTTGTTTCTAAAATGGTACAAGTATACCTTGATTTCTGGATGTTACGTAGGACAAACACAACGTGTGACAAGGCATGGGCTGCTGGGGCTTTCAAAATGAGTTTTAATTTTTTTACTTATATACCTGGATCCACGTAGAGGGGGTTAGGATGTTTTTGCAGACTTATGTGGCCTCTTTTTTAGCTACTCAGAACTACCAATACCTTTTTTTAGCTACTCAGAACTGCCAATGGATAGTTGCCTTTTGTCCAGATGCTGCTTTTCAGCCCTATGTTGCTGACTTCAGGCCAGAGCCCTTCGCAGTTGGCTTCTCAAGCCCCAGAACTGCCTTATAAGCTACACTGGATATTATTAATTTGAATCTGTGCAATCTTCCTTCTCTCATGTACCGCAGAGTCCTCCCTGCAGAGGACTTTGGTTGCATCAGGACACTGTGAGTTCCAGGCTCCTGCCTTACTTTGGCTGAATTCTGCTGCCTCTGCAGATTGGGACGGGACTGGCTTGGCATTTTTCAAGCAGGAGAAAAGTAGTTCTGCTACTTTGTTATCCTAAGCATCAGCATCTGTGTTATAGGAACACCTAAGAGTGCTGCACCAGTGGTCTGGAACTTCACTCCTGAACAACTGCAGGATTCTGATGAAGTGATTAGGATGTTTGGAGAAGAAAAAATAAAAAATGACATGACTACTTCGGAGAGGCACAACTTGCTGCACTCTGCTGGACGCTGTCCAGTATTGACCAAAGATTGCTCAAAATTACGCAGCATCTTCAAGGAGAAGTGAGGGAAAACATACCAACAGACATTGTGTATATTCTCTCTCCTGTGAGGTTCCCTGGTGAGATCAATTAGTACAGGGTTGTATTGATGTGAATCATTCTGCCTTTTGATGTGGAAGTGTGCCTTGGTGCTCCTTGATACAGTGAAGTCCCAATAACATTGTAGTTACTGTATCAGAAATAATCAGTATTGTTACTGATGCTTATAGAAGACAAGTGGTGGTGGTAGGGAAAATAATCTGATCATGTCACGATCAAATATAAAAGCTCACACGTGCAATCATAAGCACCTATACCTGGACAGCAAGTTCGTGGTCTGCCTGCATGCTTTCCACTTTCCATTTCCATTTGTTTGACCTGAAACACAGCAGCTTTCTTCTGGAGGCTTTTACTTCAAGTCCTTTGAGACTGTGCATATTCAGAAGTTTGTATAGCCTTGAACTATTCCCATTCAATTATAAATGTCTGTCTGGATATGTGACACATGAGGTACCATCTCATTTTTTTGACGGACCGACTTCATACCTTTCTTTGCTTGGAAAAAGCATTTTTGCTCTGGCTCGTGAATGACTTTCAGGTGTTACAGGTCACTAACAGCTCACCTTTATTTTATCAACCCATAAACTGACAGGACTATGAATGGATTTAATAAATGCAGTTTATTGCTGCCTCTTGACTGAGACCAGGTAATGGTCATCAATCAGTTTGGGGTGGCAGAATGCAGGACGCTGTAACAAGTGGCAAAGCTACCTGCTCTGCATTTGCAGGAGAAGCACTTGGTAATTGTTAATAAAACCAGACTAGCTTCCTTAATTTTCGTATGCCAAAGTTCACAGCAAATTGCATTATCTACCAGGTATTTCAAGCTCCTCTACGTCCCTTCACAGGAAGAACGCTAAACATGTAATTTATGTCTACTGTTTACAAGGCGATGACCTTGCATGGAGTTAAGTATGTATTTGAGAGTTCCTTTTACAGCTTTTCACCAGTTATTAACAGAAGTAATTGAGTTCCGTAGTAGATTTTTTTTTTCCATTAACTTATCATTATGAACTTATAATGGATGCTCTAATTAGGCATTGTTTCTGGTGGGAATATTTAAATCAAAATTGGGACAAATACGATCAACATGCTCGGTAGTGCTTACTAGAAGCTTATTATGCATACATAACCTGCTCAGTAAACAAAAGTAGGCAAGGAAATTTCCTTGAAATATAGAATATAGCTTTCATAAGTTTCTCCTGAGATGCTGATATTGAGGTAATATGCTGGTTTTTGAATACTGAAACACTCCTGCTTCTGCTTATCCTCCTCTCCCTCCCCACTTTTCAATATTTCTCAGTCAAAACTACCAGAAGTCTTTTGGCCATGAGAAGCTGTCATACCACTGTTTTCTTCTAACTTGTGAAGAAAATGAGTTTATGAGCATTGGAATTCCCATGAAATGAAAGCTTTGAGTTTGAATAATGGATCTTTTGGCTTGTTGTCATAGCTTCAAAAAAAACCAACAACAACAGGTGAAGAAGTTTGGGTTTGTTTTAATTTTATCTGTGCCAGGAGTAGTTTTGAAGTCTCTCTTAAAAATCCTAATCTCGGTTTATGTCTCTCCTACTTTAATGTATTTTGCAACCTTAAGCAGTAAAGTTACAGCTGGACTGAATACTATTTTTTTTTTTTAAAAAAAAAAAAATTTCATTTGTAAATATCTTGTGATATTCTTAGTATCTCATGCCTATCTGTGGTGCTACGAAGAATTTTTCTTTACCTGCTGTGGAGGGTTCTGCCTCCAGATAACCTTTGACTTTTCCATTTGCTCCTTAACTTTAATCTACTACAACAAAACAGAATGGGATGCATGTGGACAAGAGCTTAATATATCCACAGGAGGACAACATAAAGAAGCTTGAAGATGGTATCTAACCGCAGAGGTATCCAGCCATGAGACAGATATGGCCTCTGAAATAAGTCTGCTGATCTGTACAGCAGTTTTTCTTCTCCAGTGGCCCCTCAGGCTAATGGCAGAGCGTGGATTTTTGAAGTAGGCAAGTTGTTCTAGTCTCTTAAACCTTTCTCCCTGCCACTTTCTTTGCTGTGGGCACTATGTATACTTTCTTCTCCTGCCCACAGCAGGCCCATCCTTCACTTGTGAACCCAGTGCAGCCATCCCACTCAGCAGCAGGGCATGTCCCTTACAGGATTGAAGAGAGGTTCAATCTATGTGCCATGGCTAGAAAAGTGTCTCATGCAGTAGTGGTATCCATAGGCTATACGTGCAAGTCCAGTCCATGTATGACAAAGGACGACAAAATCAGATTTTTGACTTTTTTTTTTTATTGACTCTATGGAAGACTGCACTGCTTTGCTGGAGGGATGATTTACTATGCCTAAATCTGCCACGGAAATATTCTTTTGAAGTAACATTTTGGTATTATATATAGGTACTGATATTTACTTTTGTGAGGATTCATGGAATAGTCAGTAAAGAATAAAGAAATGCTCCTGGAGATGAAGGGTCAGTACCAGTAATAGCTATTCTGATTGAGAATACAGGTGAAGCTGTTGCATATGTTACTTATAAATTAGTCAGCTCAGTAGTACTTACACACTTGGATACATCTGTGTAGAAAATATGTGATTGGATAGAATGCTGAAGTATTATTATTTTTTCTTCTAGAGTATTCTGAATAATTCTATTTCCTTGGATGGTTTCTGTGACAACTTTTCACCCTTGTAAATCTGTGTTTAGCTTTGCTGTGGTTTTGCCTAGTGTTTGCATGCATCAGAAATGCTGTTCTGTGATGCTTCTGCTAACCTGTCAAAACTTGATTTGTGTTTGTAATTAGGTGAGATTAACAGACTACCATTTGCACACAGTTTTCTTACCTAAATAAGCTCAAGTGTGCAAACTGAAAAATAACAGGGGCTCTTTTGGAGTAAAAAGCAAGGAAAAAGAGGGGGAAAATACTTGCAATGCCTTGTCAGCACAAAGGTTAGCAGTTATTTTTTTGATGCAAGGTTTGAGGTGTTGTCACTGCATTAATGACTTATTTTTCTTCAGCTAGCAATGCCCAGAGGGCCAGTCGTCGTGTGGCGAGGTGCGAAAGGGCATGTAGCAGAACTGGGATGGACCAAGCCTCCCAGGATGTTATAATAGTCCCATTTGCTTAGCAGTTATATGTCTGTTCACGGTTCATTAATTTGGATGGTACCTAGCCTGCTAGTTTCTTCTGTCAGCTTCCACAGAAAAAGAAATAGTTCATTCCGGGTATTGTATTATGAGCTGACTGTATATTCAAAGCTAATTGAAACAAGGATTAATTTCCCACTGCAGTTTTGTTTGTCGCTCTTTAAAAAGATTTTCTCGTAATAGTTTGAGGAGGTGTTTTTGTTGTTTTGTGGTGATGTGGTTTTTTTTGAGGGCAAAAAAGATGATGTTTTCATGCAGTAAATGCTGTTCTCAGTAGGACTCATGAATAGGAATCATTAAAAAAAACCAAACCCAAACTGATGTTCAATTTCAGTTTAATTACCAGCCACGGGCAGTAGACAGGAAAAAGGACTGTTTGTCATCTTTGCTTCTGGCAATGGCAGGCTTTCTACTTATTGGACATTTTCTATGGCTTTGTCCAGTTTAATTATAAATCTTTAATTAGCAGTACAAGGTAAGTAAATTTTTCTAACAATATATGTTTCTCAGTGGGATCTTAAACATATTTGGAAAGTCAATCTGCATAGGGGAAAAAAAAAATCTATCTCCAATAGTTATTTGCAGTGCCTTATAAATAATGTTGACCTGGACTCAGCAGAGGAATATTTTGTGTTCTGTACTCAGGCCAATAGTTAAATTGAGGACTTACAGGGAGGACGGAGTATGAGGGGAAATAGTGTGCAATTGGTGTATTTTTTGTCCTCTTGCACATGTGTGTTGAGTGAAGTTGAGCAAGAGCAGTTCCCTTTGAATCCCTCCAAAGCTAAAAGGTTTTCCTGTGACTAAACAGTAAAGAAGTGAAGAATAAAGAGTGCAGAGCTATCAGCATGGAATCCCTCCCGTGCTATATTTGATCCAAGCTGCATGAGGACAACTAAAACAGTAAATATGCTTGAAACAGAAGGTTCTAATCGAATGACTGAGTCCCAAGGGCTGTACCTGAAGGGTACCTGCCTGTGATGGTATTTGTGTGTCGCTGGAACCGCTGAAGGTTCTGTCTGAGGAGCTCAGCTCTGGCACGCTAGTGCGTGCCGTGGCACTTCAGTTGCAGCCAAGGTGACTCTCTGCTGCAGTTTGTGATTCCAGAAGTTGGAGAACTGGGGAGTAAAGAAAGGTCAATGGTAAAACTGATATTAGGATGCATGACAGCAGTATCTTTTTTTTTTTTCCCCTCAAATGTAAAATAAAATGCATATGAAATAGTCTTGGCCTCAATCTGAGAATGACTTTGCGTTCAGCTAGGTTTCTTGTTTGTCAGAAACCCATGAAAACACATCATCCACGCTTCTGTTATAAATGTGCAACAGTTCGGTGTTGCTAAAAAATTGTACATTTTGGTGGAAGTAGCTTGAGGAGTTTTCCAGTTACGGATTCCAATAATAATACAGTAGTATTGACCATGATCCAAAGACCATGTTAAAATTAACTAGAAGAAAAAAAAAAGATGCTTAGATTAAGTACAGGATTAATGTTGGTTGGTAGCTAGCTAGCATTTCTTACACTGTGTGCTTTAATTTTACACGCTATTTAGTATTTACACTGGTTCTGTGAATGCTGCATTATGTTCCAGAGGTAACTGTTCTCAAGTATGTCCCATCTTCCTGTAGCTGCAGTTTCCTGAAAAAAAAAAAATCAAAATCTAGCTATTTTTCTTGATTTAACATTATTTTCTCATCTCATTTATCAAATACAATAGGGTGGGGAAAAAAAGGTCTGCACCTTCCTTTGCTCAGGAAGGTCAAAATGTTCCTTCAACACCATACAATGGACACTTTCTAACTTTGTGTTGAAGGAGCAAATTTACACAAGGGATAGCTGAGCTTGTGGCAAACCCAGTAGGGGCTGTGAAAATATCTGTGCTTAGGCTACAGCCTAAGTCTCTCTCTCGTGGGAGTTCTCACAAATTTGCAATGCTCAAAATTTACTTTTTTCTGGCATCTTTCATGCAGCTGATGGGAGTGGGTATAATCTTCTAAGATGACTTGAGGTATCTCTTCTTCAACTCCTTCCTCTTTCCTCAGAAAGGCCACACCCAGCAACTGAGCAAAACCTTCTTTGCTCCCCTCTGTCTCTGTTAAAATTGCTTTGAATTTCTTATTGCAAGTGTTAAAATGGCTTTCCAAGCAAGTTCCTGAATACATTTACGAGTGGATAGAAACAGTAATAAAGGAAGAATTGGCTCAAAACCTGGGCTGAGTGAACACAGGTCTGTGCATGAGCACCTTCCCTTGGGTGCAATACTCACTTTACGGTGCTTTTATTTCTTTTGTTTCTGCCACCATTTTGCAATCTTGTGTTCCCCAAAGGAAGTGGAGTGCAAGCTCCTTCTAAAAGATGACCATTTTTACTTTTCTTGGCCTATATACAAGTTGCTCAAAAGAAAGGATGTGGGGAAAATTTTTATATCGCTTGCATCTTTTCTCAATCATAATGAGTGTAAATCCCAAGGAAGAATCTCTTTCATGGAGAACTTCTAGAATGGGCTCTTACAAAGGAACAAGGTTTCCACAGTGTCAGTGTTGCTCTGAATAAAACTGGATTTTTGTTTGTGATGACAATTTTAATAGTTAAAATGTAAATAGTGACTAAATAGGTAAGAGTGAAACAGAAATCTCAGTGGCATGGGAGGTTTCCGACTCCTGAATGGTGTTATGCCATTTGAGAAGGTTTTTTAGGGGGAGGAAAAAAAAGCAATAGTAATTATCTAATTAATAGGCATCACAGCCTGCTTTCCGTAACTGCTTTTTAACTAATATGTTACAGTCATTGGAGGTATGGTTGCACACTTCAGAAACGTGAGGGTAAGCTTGCAAGTAGGGCAAGGCACAATTAAAACTGAAAATTGAGACCTGTAACATTAATTAGAAAACCATTAATTACCATTTATAATAATATGCCTTCATGTCTCTCCTTCCTCCTCCTGAAAAAAAAAATTAAAAAAATTCCAATTTATCACTTCATGAAGGAAAATGCAATTATGTTATGCTTCCATGCAATCTCATGCTGACTTGGGGATTGAAACCCCTGCTTCATTTCACCCTTAAGTAGCCCAACAAGTTCTTGTGGCTAAAGTGAATGAGAAGGCAAGGGATGGGGACTGGATAGGAGGAAATGTTTGAGGAGAGGGTTTGGATAAAGAAGCAAATACTGTGAGTCTCTGTCAATATAAAGACTAGATTGGGATTAGATTGTTTTCTCAGTAAATGTGATTTAAACATGGTTAATTTAATTTGAAAAAGCTCAGAAGAGACATGCAAATGTGGCCTCAGAGGATTCTCCTGGGAATAGCCAAGATAAGGTTCCAAGCAGCTGGGAAGAGGCCACAACCCCTGGTCACCTTGAAGTGGTGACCTTGAATTCAGTGAAAATACGCTGTGCAGAAGATACATGAAAATTTTGGTGTTTGCGAGACTTGTTTTATGTATTTTTAACTTTATTTTATTGGGAAATATAAAAGGGGAGATTTATTACCAGAAGCTACAAAGCAAAGTAATTTGATTCATCCACAGCTGGCATGCATGCTACCTATTATTTCTGATAATACGTTCTTTCATTTCATGGACAATGTGAATATTTAGTAACAAAGAAAGCTTTCAGGATTTCAAGACACTTCATTAACAGCAGTGAAGGTAGAACTGAGTAAAAAATCACCTCATTTGTTGTTTTTCATTTGGCTGGCAAAAAGACAAACAAACCACTATTCCTGCTTAGAATAGCAACAAGCTTTCCCCATTCGTTGAATTGTTGATAATTAAGAAAATAAACGTTCTGAGGTCAGTTGTGATTTTTGTGTGTATTGCTGTGATCGGGGTTTTAAAATATTTTGACTTCTAAAGAGGTTTTCAAATAAAGGTGTTTTTTTCGAACAGGAAGAAGTTACAAATCTCATTTTGTGTGGGAACTACCTGCTTAGAATTGTGTGGTGTGTGGTGGGCTTATTTTTGTTGTTCTTCATTTTATTTTGTTGTGAGAAGCATGGTGAGATTGGAATGTTTTTCCATTTATAGGTGAATCTTTATTGGGTACAGGATATTTTCTTCCTGACATGACCAGTTGCCACCACTGAAAATACTTATAGGGACCATGTATGTCTTGCTGAGCAGCCAGTGACTGGAGATCCAGTGTTGGTGCCAGCAGAAGATTTCTGACCCTGAGAAAATCTACTTGGGTTGACTAAACTGGATTTACACTTGTCCCAAAGAGCACCCTACTTCAGCCACATGAAGCTGCTCAGATGCTACAGGAAAGGTCAGATGAGCACCTGATCTGGTCTGTCAGGTATATTCTGTCAATAAGCCTTAGTAGACTTTATTCCTTCTTCACACTGCATCACCCTTCACCCTGTGCTGCTATTTGCAGCACAGTGCTGTACTTTTATGACCTGGGAGAAAGCTGGCTGAGCTGGACTGCCGAGTTATCCCCAGCCACGGCAGGCATGCAGGTTCACAAAGCCAGGAGGGAGCCTGTGGAGGTATCTGGGAAGTCATCTGTTTGGCAGTACAGAAGTGTCCCTGTACGCAGCCCTGGTGAGGTTGCATCTTGAGTATTGTGTTCAGTTTGGGGCGCCTCACTACAAGAAGGACGTTGAGGAACTAGAGCGTGTCCAAAGAAGGGCAACAAAGCTGGTGAAGGGTCTGGAGAACAAGTCTTATGAGGAGTAGCTGAGAGAGCTGGGGTTGTTTAGTATAGAAAAAAAGGAGGCTCAGGGGAGACCTCATTGCTCTCTACAACTACCTGAAAGGAGGTTATAGAAAGGTGGGAGTTGGTCTCTTCTCCCAGGTAACAAGTGAACAGGACAAGGGGAAATGGCATCAAGTTGCACCAGGGGAGGTTTAGATTGACAACCCTTTTGGTGAAGAAGTTTTTCCTAATGTCCAAGGATTGGATCAGGCTGCCCGGGGAAGTGGTGGAGTCCCCATTCCTGGAGGTATTTAAGTCGTGTACATGTAATGCTCATGGCTATGGTTTAGTTGAGGGCTTGTTACTATTAG
Organism: Baryphthengus martii; assembly: GCA_013396935.1. NCBI lineage: Eukaryota > Metazoa > Chordata > Aves > Coraciiformes > Momotidae > Baryphthengus > Baryphthengus martii. The sequence continues at coordinate 184,829 of VWZK01005007.1, read as the reverse complement.
GCTAATGATTGGACTTGATGATCTTAGAGGTCTTTTCCAATCTAGGAAATTCTTTAATTCTATGAGTTGGCTCAAGACTAAATCAATTAGAGGAGTCCAACCTTTATTGTCATTATATAGAACTAACTCCATGTTAGTTTTACCATGGGCCTGCTGCTAAGATGATTATTAACACCCCAAGATTACAGCACTATTTCTATTGAAAGCTGCTCTTTTTATATGTAGCTGCACCACACAGCACAGATGTAAGCAGAGTGATCAGGGGACTGAAGACCTGCCATATGAAGACAGGCTGAGAAATCTGGGCTTGTTTGGCCTTGAGAAGAGAAGGCTTAGGGGAGACCTTATTACCATGAACCAGTACTTGAAGGGTGGCTACCAAGAGAAAGGAGACCCTCTTAATACAAGGAGTCACAGGAAGAAAACAAGGGGAAATGGTTACAGGTTGCTCCAGGGGAGATTCCAGTTGGAGTCCAGAAGGAAATTCTTTACAATGAGAACAATTACACATTGGCACAGTCTCCCGAGGGAAGTGGTGGACTCCCCTACACTGGGCAGTCTTAAGATTCAACTTGACAGGGTGCTGGGCCATCTCACTTAAACCAATTTATTTTATTATTTTTTATTCTTTTCTTAAAAGGTTGGACCAGATGATCCTTGAGGTCCCTTCCAACCTGGCATTCTATGATTCTGTGTAATAAGATGATCTCATGAGCATCTTAATATTCCTTAAGGGTCTTCAGACTTGTTGCTTACATGGCAAAATGTGTTGTTGCATGGTGGGACCTAAGTTACTGCAGTTCATCTTGATATTCATAATTCAGACTGCAGAGTGTGTTGCTTGGGTAAATATAAGTTTGAAACAGGGTCACACCAGGTCCCCAGAAGGTGTATCAAGGCAGGAGGTGCCACAGCCCTGGTGGTGTGCAGAGTGGTTTCATTCATCTCATCTTAGTTTACTAAAGATGGAAGTCTGACTGGTTTGTGTTTGAGGAGGATTTAGGGTTTGATAATGCCAATTTATGTTTACCGAGACTGGGGACACCAGATGCTTTAAATGGATTAAGAAATTCCACCTTTGCAGAAGAATCTCATTGCTGGACCTTGTAACAGTTGTCTTTGATGCCTGGCAGTTTGTAGTATTTCATTTAGATGGCAAAGATAACCATAAATTGTCATTTCTATTAACATGTGACTTTGCACAGACAGAAGTCGTTACTGCAATGCAATGCAGCTCTAATCATCATGATAATGGAGCGTAATTGCTAAGCTCCTTAAAAACTTCAAGACAAATTCTATGCTAATACCATCTGAAAGCTGGCAGCAGTTTATTGTTTCTATTTTGATCAAACTCCTCTTTTGCAGGGAGGAGGGAAAAGGTGTTTTAATTATGCGCTTGAAAAATGACCTTGGGATTGTAGATGCAGGCAGACAATAAGGCCGCTTTTTTTTTTTTTTGCTTTCTCCCTTCAGTAAGTAAAAACAATGAATTTGCAGGTAGAATATAGTAGGTGAGCATGCTTTTAGTAAAAATCAATAATCAAGCTCTTGGAAGAGCTTAATTAAATTCAATTTCTCGTTTTTCTTTTTTTTTTTCTTAAGGCTGCTAAAATAAAAAGGAGGAAAAAAACCCCAATCTGCAAATAGTCTAAATTTTCATGATTGCCTTCGGTGCTGATCTGAGTTCTTGGGAGGCTCTGAAGATGTGTATCCTGCACATCTGCTTCTGCCTGAGAAGTGTTTGTTAACTACAGAAGGTCAACAATTACATTTCCTTGCAGTACAAAAGCTCAAACGTGAGGGTGACATTTCACACCAGCACATCATCAATCTCCAAGTATTCACCTGGAAAACGGGAGCACTCTGCTACATAAAGGCTCTTTCTTAGCACACTTTTATTCTGATAGAAAGATTGCTTTCTATGCGTGCGTTGGAACAGAAAAGTCACGCAACAATGCTTTGTCCAGTCCACAAAGGTGATATTTTTTTAATATGAGACGGTAAGTCTGATTGAGGTGAAGAACCAGTGCTTTTAACACCTCTTTTGTGGTAGCTAGACAGTACTCTAAAATTGCTTCTGGTTTTCCTGAAAATATCGCTTAACACCATTTTTTTTTTTCCTGCCTAGCACCAAAGTCTTTGCAGTACTTGTTATGTATGATGCTATGAGCTGGTGGCTGTCATTCAAGTGAAGCACTTATGCCCTGAATAGTACATGTATTTCTAGATCATTCATGCCCATCATAATTTCGCTTTTTTTATTCCTCCTTTTGTTTTTTCTCCTCTGCTTTGAGGGACATTACTACTACAGGTCTTCTCAGAGGGCATATGCTACCTCTGGAAAAAGAGGTCTTTCCAAAACCCCCCCGGACGCATTCCTATGTGACCTGCTCTAGGTGATCCTGCTCTGGCAGAGGGGTTGGACTAGATGATCTTTCGAGGTCCCTTCCAACCCCTAACATTCTGTGAATCTATGATTTGTGAGCTCTACTTTACATTCTGATCTGTACCGTTTGTTTCGTATCACGTAGCTTTTCAGAGTGTGTTCAGCTATCTCTGTTTTATTTTCTGCTTCCTGTTTACTATAGCCTGAAGAATATAAGCAAGTAAATATTTCCCTACCTCATAAAAAATGATCACTTAATCAGTATTTGAATCTCTAGTAAACAGTTCACTTCAACTCTGATGCTTGGAAAGCTGTTCTGATACACACAGCTGCTTGGTTTCTGCAAGGTTTCATATATACTATTAAGAATTTATCTCAAGTTTTTTACAGGTATTGCCAGTAACACTGATCCAAATTACTTTGTGTTTTATGGAAATACATTAAAAAAAAAAAAAGGAAGCAATCTTCTGCAGCAGGCTGTAGTCAATATGCTGGGCTTAATAAGCAAAGTTATGTTTGTCTGGGGGACTTTTTCACAAACCATAATTGAGGATGACAGCTTGGTTATGAGAAGCTTGATGTATACATCAGTTTAAAAGCTTGTCACCTACTTGATGCATTAATTCAAGTCCTTTGTGCAAGCTAAAGTTCCTATTCTAGGCAAGGCATATGGTCTGTCACTTAGCACATGACATGTTTTTAGATCACTGTGTCTGCAAACGTACCAGCCCTGAATGTCAATGTACAGGCTTACCCTGTGAAAGCTGCCACCAATTTATTACCCCTTCAAATAGTTCTACTGTATTGTTGGGACTATTTATAGTTTAAATATGGAAAAAGATGTTTGGGGTTTAGCCCACACCTCTCCTGTACTATCCTTTGGATTTTCCCTATGAGAAATTGCTTCCATTCATCCACCAGCAGAAATAATATTCATAGGAGCGTAAATGTATACAGTCATATTTCTCTATAATAGTCATGTTGACAAGTCTCATAACTTCATAGACAATTCGCTTTGCTTACTGGGTACTGAACTTGATTTTATAAAGATTGCTTAATTCATCAGGGTTAACTAGACCTTAGCCAGATAAAGATGAACTGAAATAAAAAGTAAACTGAAATTAGGCTTTAGGGAAAGAGGTGTTCATTTACACGTCTGATCAGCAACTGTGAATAACAAGAGAGAAGTACAATTTGTGATCAGGGTCATACGTGTAGGAATGATTTACTCTTCAGTGCATCAGAATATGGTTCAAAGTCCACTCATAAATTATGTAAAAAATTAATAATTGCTGGATACTTGTGTTCTGAAATTTCAGGAAGTTGCTGATGCGCATACACACATTAGATTAAGTGCCTTTGTATACAGTTAGGTAGACTGCAGACTGAATGGAAAATCTCCATTCTAAACTCAACACCAAATATCATGCAGCTCCATGAATGAAGTAGACTATTTACAAATGTACTGAGCTTTCAAGCGGGCTTTTTCTCCCCATGGAAGCGTAGCAATTGGAAAAAGGCCATCTCTAAACAAAATCCTGAGTGCAACATTTCATGTCTTCGAATATTCATTTGCATTCTGGATTGTTGCTTAGTGTCATTAACCTTATTCTGTTTCCTTTCTGTCTGCAGCTATTGATATGAACGTGCTTTCTTTGTTTTCATGCACTGATTAGCAAATGTCAGCAACAGAATGTGAATATCTGCATTCATACATGTCCTGGAACGTTTGCTATTCATGTTTTGCTAGTAGTTATTCACTTAATTGATTATTTTTTTTTCAGTGGTTGTCACCACTCAGTTGGGAAGCAGAAAAGGTACTTTATGACTTGAGTGAAAAATTGCACACCAGCCTGCTGACTGCTAAATCTTGGGATAAGAAGTTGTGAAAAACGCATGGGATATGATTTATCTGGCCTTGGGAACAAGTATGTTCCCAGGCTGCTTCAAGGGGCAAGCTGTGGGCAGCATTGATAGAGCTTTTCCACAGAAGTGTGCCTCATTTCTATTTCTTGGGCTACTTTTGCGCCTCAAAGAAAACAGACAAGAAGGTTTCAGTGTGATGAGTGATACTCATTTAAATAACCGATAAATACTCTACTGGCATCTGAATTTTGTTATCTGTTCTGTTCGTGTTTCTGTGCTCTTCCCCTCTGCTTTTGTTCCTCAAGGCATGTAAAGAAGCATTTTTCCAAATATGTACTGGCATAGAACATGTGAAAACTGAAAAATATAGGACTTTAACAACACGATGAAATGTAGGGAGGGTGTAGTTGCTTTGGTATCTCTGAAAGAGGCCATAGAAGAGTTGTGCAGAGCTGTGGCAGTGGTATTTAAAAAACCAGACTTGTAGGAAAGCACACAATTATTATCCCTGAAAAGGTATGCCGAGGCCTGGATTGGGACACAAAATGAAAGCATTAATGGCTCTTGCGTGTGCATTCACAGAGGGAAAGTGTGTGTGGCTTTCTTGAGTCTTGGAGTAGGGGGGTGGGCGAGTAGGGTAGGTCACTTGTTGCGACATAGGTAATATCTCTGGTTTTGTGAAGAATGTATCCAATTTCTTCTGTTTCCTGGTTAAAAAAAAAAAATAGCAGCCTTGTTAGCTACCTTATTTACAGAGAGCAGTTCAACATATGTTCTGATTAATGTTCATTTTGCTCAAGGTTTTCTCTTGTCTCTATTTTAAACAGCATGCCAAATAAACCTCAGGTTAGTAGGTGTTCATTTTGCAGGCTGTTCACAGAGGAGAAACTCTCCTGGAAGCTGTGGGAGATGAACACGTTTCTGACTTCAGAGGGAGAGAGGCAAATGCAGGAATGAGGTAGTGGGCTGAGCACTGAAAGGAAACTCTCAGACGATCCTCTTCTAGCTCTTAAAGTAAAAGGCACTCTGGCTCTGACTCCACCTACCTTTTTAAATCACTGAGTTGATTGTTGACATTAGCAGGGACAGACAGAGCTTGGCACAATGCACAGCATTTTGCTGTCTCGCTGTTTCTGCGCTCTCATGGGACAGGTAGAAGGTGACTTGTAGCGTCAATAACTCTACTCAGGTGAAGTTTTTTAAAAAAATAATAAAATTTCCGGTATTTAAAATTACATTTTAGTCACTGATTGCTGTGTTTATTTTATTATCACCTGAGCTAGACATACTTATTAATTTATCTCAGGAGACAGGTTCTTACTCAAGGAGCAACTAAGTGTAGGAGATGCTCCTAGTGTCCTAACTTAGTGACAATTGGTATATTTAAGGGTGCAGTGTATATGCATGAGATTTGATAATTGGAACCAGTTTCTCAGGTTGTGTATCTTCATTGTTTTACATTGCTGCAGATGGATTTCATTCTGTAGCAGTCGGAGACTGTTCTGTTGGGTTTGAACGGTGGATGGGAGCTATCACAAGTTCCCCAGCTACCTCTCTGAGGAGCTGAGTGGGTGTGATGCTGTTTCTCAAATAAGGCTTTTCTTGGGAGTGTGTGTGTGCCATAATAAGATAATGTAATTAGGAGTGACTTGTTCCCTAAACAAAAGAAGCAGGAGTTTTGGGAGGGAAAGTCAGAAGAGACAATCTCATAGAAATGGAGCCCAAGCATTAGCTTTGTTTTCCCCTCAATTAATTATGTTAATAGTAAATACTATCTAGTATTGCTCATGAATCTGGGGTTTTGTGGTTTGGTGTTTTTTTTTTCTAGATCAGGGAGAGAAGGAAGCTTTTAAAATGTTTGACTAATATATATAGGCTTATTATTTATCCTAAGCTGATAATAGTAAAAAATACTCTTGGAGAAACTCTGATCTGCCTTTGCAGTGGTACAGTTCCACTGATTACAATAGAGTGGTTTTCTTGAGAGAAATCAATGTAAAATTAAAGCCCTTACATTTATAAAGTGCTCTTTGATCAAGGGCCTCTGCATTGAATGAGTCTTACAATATCTAAAATATAATAAAACTTTCCTATTGAAAACGTTACACAGGGCTGTTAAAATAATTTGCTCAAGGCTGCCGATCAGAGGAATCAAGAAACAACATTCAGTTCACTTTTTTTTGAAGCATTCTGACTGCAGCTCTAACACACTTGACTGATACTGCTAAAGTAGGGTAAAAATAAGTGTGAGAAGAAAATCATTGTGAGAAAAACAGCAAGCTGCTTTCATTATTATATCTTGATAGAATAGTGCTAATATAAAGTATTAATATTACCACTGCTTTCAGGGTACTGCATTGGATTAATACTGGAGTAAAGAAAAATAGAATTTCATCACTGTTGCAAAGACTGAGCAAACAGTAAACTGCTGCTCCTTACATCTTTTACAGGAAAAAACCAAAACACCTCACAACCCACAGATAGATCCCACCCACCCACTAATTGTGTCAGTCACAACTTTGTGTATGTGAGTATTTGTACGTACTACTGATGGTACATTAGTACAGCTGCTAAAGAACTACAGTTTACATCCTGCAGAATGGATTTGACAATATTTCAAGACTTGCTTTTAACCTAGTTTGGATAAAAATCTTTCCATAGAATAGAAAGGATGTTACTTCAAGCTGGTTTGGTAAAATTCTCTACTGCCTTCAGTTTTAGTAGTGGGACCGCTTGGTAGTTTTAACACATCAAAAGCTGCACCTTTGTGGCCTGAGATCTTCAGGCTGATATCACCTCCCATGGTTTGCTGTTGCTCCCATCATAGGACTTGGTGGTTGAGTCAGGGAGACAAGTTTGGTGCCAGACAAGGAGTATATCCTTGCCAGTGGGGACAGTCCATGTAGCAGAATGAGGTAAGGGTTACTTAAGCATTTCTAGCGGAGGCAGATTGATCTTGAGTAACTAGGAGATAAAATGGCAGATGAAATTCAATCTAGATGTCGCACCCTGTGGGCAAAACTATCTTAAATCAAATGATGGACTTGGAACAGACTGTTACTGCTCAAGAAGATGATACTGGTGTTGTCCTAAATGACAGCATTGACTTTGCTATCTTGTTTCAGTTAAAAGTAATGAATCGAATTTTGGAATTACTAGAAAAGGAATGAAGGGCAAAAGAGCGATCTTTATTAGGTCACTGCATAAGTCCATGGTTCAGATGCATCGTGAGTACTACCTGGAGTTCTGACTCTTGTTGGACATTATAGAATCATAAAAGGGTCTAAATGAGTGACAGAAATGGTCAAAACATGAAAAAAGGCTTCCATAGGAAGAAAAATAAGATGGTAAGGGGGTGTAGAGACAGGTGTGAGGCAATGAAAGCTTCAAGGAGTTATGATGGCATCAAAGTGGGTAAATAGTGAAGAGTTGTTTGGTTGTCCCTGTACTAGAAACGATGGATGTCATTTAACAGCTGGTTGGTTCTTCACACCACGTACAATTGGATTGTGGAACTTTTTCCCACAGCATTTTTGGATGATAAAAAGCTAAATAGAAAACAAAATCCAGCAAACGAAAATCCAAATGGACACATCAAGAAGGGAATAAAAAAATGTTCCTTGAGGGACGTTTAGTAAGTTATCACCAGAAAACTCTTTGGGGATAGTGTTTTCCCATATATTGTTGCGTGAGTCTTTGTGCTTTGTTTTGCTCTGGACACAAGGCCTGTACAAGGACTTTGTCAACAAAATCAACCTCTGGTCCTCATTCCAGAGAGGCAGTGATTTCTTCCTATTAGAGTTGTTAGACCTCTAGCTGCAGAGTGACTGGACTATCCACTTACTGGATGCAGCCACCCCTTGTCATAGAGGACCTAGTTACAGTATTTATATCAAAGGATGCTTCTCCCAACCTTACCTGTTGCTTCAGGGGGAAGAAGTTAGGAATGCCGCTGCTATGGGGCACGGAAGCCAAACAGGAATATCTTTGAAGATGCTCTTTAAGGAAACAGTGCTACTATAAAATGTAGATGGAGATTACCAAATGGATTTCTCTGCGGGTTAGGACTGATTTATTTTATGCAGGAAGGATAAATATGTGGATGTTTATATGAATAAATGACTAGATTATCTTTCTCTGTGTTCCCAGAGAGCGTATACTCTCTAGAAATTGTCTGCTTAATAAATTAAGCAGCAGCAATGTTCGTAGTGGAAAAAGTGAAATTAAACTGGCTATTGAACTTTTGCCACCAAAAGGAAATTATTTCTCTGTAAATTAAACGCATATTTAAATAGAGCTACATAAAAGAAAAGTCAACTACTTTTCTCCAAAAAAACCTTTATTTTCTTGGACTTTATACTATTTCCATTCTTGCTTTTTGGAATAAACCAATTCCATTTACAAACATGTTGCCACCAAGTAATCTAGACACTTTTTTCTTGAGTCGTAAATTCATTGAACATGAATTTCCTGAAAAATTACAATAAATTCCCAATTCTTTCTGGGTCCATTTGGCACCTAAGTTCTTGTTAAATAATACTGAGAAAGATTTAAAAAGAACAACAAACCAAAACCAAACAAAAACAGAACAGAAAAATCTCAACCAAAACAACAAAAAAACCCACAACAAAAGCCCCAACCAAATGCAGACCCCTCAAAATGTAGTGTTTTAGCATTTAAAAACATCATTCCTTGTAGGTTTGAAACAAGGCTTGTAACGAAAAATCTCATTTATATAAATCTTAAATGTCAATTTTTTCTTGGAAATTTTAACATTTACTTCAGAAGCAAAGGTATCTGATGAGTGAAAGTGAATGTATATTTTGGAGTTTCATTTCAGCATACCAAATTATATTGATTAGCCAAGAGTTATATCCTAAAACATTGTCAATAATTTCAAGTATTTTTTGTTTCTTGGAAAATGCTAAGACTGCATGGAGCAATTGAGATTTAGACAAAGTTAGCTTGACAGTTCTTATACATTGTGCTTGGTTCAACAGCATCAGAGTGGTCTGGCACCTACTTTATTTGAAAGTCGTGGTGTCGAGAATGGGCAAATTAAGGACAGGAATTGATTCTGGAAAATAAAAATATCTTAAATTGGACTGGGGGAGGAAATTATCGTCTCTGTCAACTAGGAAACATTTGGTAGTCCTTCTGCTCAGAGTCCTTGAAGAAGTAAATGCCTGAAGGTAGATACCTGAAATGTGTGCGTGTTGTATCTTTCTCTGCTTGTAGTTCTTTGGCAAGTTTTAGTGGTGCTTTTGTTTTATTTGGTATACGGTTTTCTACAAATTTGGTGGTGAAGGTACGTGATGTGATACTGATGCTCTTTGATTTATAATTGTATTGGGTTTGGGTGAGCTGGAGTTCACGTTCTGCACAGCAGCTCTTACGGTGCTGGCCTTTGTCTTGGGAGGCAGATAAGATGCCTATGTTGTGGCTGCTGCTGAGCAGCACTCGCACAGCACCAAGGCTGGCTTTCCAACATCTTCCCCCTCCTGTCCAGTGAGTTGAGGTGGGCAAGATCTTGGGAGAGGATACATTCAGGACGGCTGACCCAAACTGATCAAAGAGATATTCCACGCCGTGTGATGTCAGCCCAAGTATAAAAGGAAGAGAAAGGAGGAGGGAGTTGGGATCATCCGTTTGTGAAGACGCTTGTCTTCCGAGCAACCGCTAACCTGTACCAGCGCCCTGCTTCCCAGGAAAGGTCAGACATCGCCTGCTGATGAGAAGTAGAGAATAAAATCTTGTTTTTCTTCACTTTGCGTGCGCGCAGCTTGCTTTTTGCCTTTTCCTATGAAACTGCCTTTATTGTACCCCATGGGCTCTGCCCATCTTATTCTCTCCCCCCTTGTCCTGCTGAGGGAAGTAGGGGGGAGTGATGGAGTGACTTGGTGGGTACCTGGCTCTCAGCCGAGGTCAACTCACCACAGTAAAGTTGTAGTTCTCCTTGCTTTTAATGCAAAGAAAGCTACATTTTCGCTACACAATAGACAGTTGATAAAAGCATAGGCTGCATTACAAATATCGAAATGCACTGCAGAGATATACAGATTATTTTTTGTTAATGACTGAAACCTGTCAACGTGACCTTAGCATCATGCAAATGGAAAACTATTTATCTTCTGTTTAACAAGAGTTAGATCCTTATATGAGGATTTTGAGCACACTGGGCTATAAACACATCTATCTTTTGGCATTCATGGTAGAAACCGGTTGGACTTTTGTAGCTTTTGGTTTAACACAGACTTCATTTTGGACAGCATGTGGTGTATGTACTGTCAAACGCTCACGGTGATATCTTGCCGACCTCTTGATTATGTCCTCTTATTTGTTCAAGTTCAATTATCGCATTATCAACATCAAAGAAGTGGCAAATACATACAGATATCCTGCTGTGTGTGTTACCCAAATATGTTAATTTGTAATTATTGTTAAGAAAGATAGCATTTATAAAACATTTTCTTGGAAGAAAAAAAACACCCTTTCAAAGATCTCTGAAAGAAAGTACAGTAAAGTTTTGATCAAGATAAATGCAAGGACAAATAAGGATATGGCAGGTGGCCAAGTGAAAATAAGTTTATGGGTATATACCATAATTCAAATAAAGGGTGGTTCTTTGGTTGTAGAAGCTGCTTTGAGTTTATTCTTACAGGCAAGTGTAGGAAATAGTCTTGTAGCCATCATATGTTTCTCGATCAGTCTTCCAGGAACACGCAGGAAATCTTTAACATGATTGTGAAAAAGATGACAGTTCTGCTTCTTCTAGGACATTGGTAGGTGATTTATATGTACAGCAGGTCTGACAATGGCATATAAATTTACAGCATGAAATACTTATATCTGAGCTTTATCCAAGGTTTAACAATAACATTGAAGCCTCAATTTTTAATGATGACAACCTGGACAAGTATAAGACGACACAGATAGAAAGTATTTCTAATCTGATGCTCAATCAAACACCACTGCATGAAGAAGAAGGGTGAGAGAGAAGAGCAGGGAAGAGAGAGGCCTCGGCTATTCTCATTGCATCCCTCATTTCTTTTTGTTCCCAGCAGCTACTGCTGTAAATTGTGGTATAGACCTAAGAAGCAGGTAATTTCTCTTGTCATAATAAAGCTCTGAAGAAAAAGGTCTGTTCATGAAAGCCAGTCTGTGCTTTTATATGCAGACCATCTAATTTAAATCAAATGCTAGCAAGAAGTCAGTCTTCCTTTGTATTGTTTTCAGACAGAAAATAACCACGCATCGTGTTTGAAGGATCACAGAGTAATTAATTGGTTTGTCTCTTTCATGATTTATTTTTGAGTAATATCCACTTGGTTGGGAAATGTAATCATTAACCTGTGCATAAACCCAACTGTGGAGGTAGCAAAAAGCACCTGAGAAGTAAGCATAGAATAGCTTACTTCGTAGCTTGTTTTCCTTAAAATGGTGATTTCATTACCCTCAGTAATGCTCATCTACAGCTTTTGATGCTGGTGTGCAGTGTTGACTCAGGATGAGGTATGCTGATGCAAGGAAAAGGTTTTGTCAGAGCATGAACTTGGTTCCCTGGACTGCTTTCACAAATCTGGCTTCTAAATTTGGGGGTGGGGAAAATGAAAAATTAAGCACAGGATTGCTTTTGTTACTGATAATGTGGTTCAGAAGCACTGTAAAACTGAAACTAAGTGTTGGTGTAGAGTTCAGCCTGGAATTAACTGGCACAAATGACTAATTTTTATGCAAACTCCATGCCACAAAGTCCGTGCCAAGTTCTAAAGAAGGAAGGGTAGTTCTTTGCTGTCAAAGCTGTTAGAAAATAGGTGGGAGAGGGACAGATTTTTAAGCTATAGAGAAGTGGAATGGAAAACCCAGAAATGAACACAATAGTGATGGTCCTCATAGTGTTGTTTCAGGCTGATATTTTTTTAAATCCTTCTTTTGGAACAGTAGCACGTTGTGGGCTGGTGTTCTTTTTGGAGCCCACTCTAAATACCACATTCTTTTTTCAGGTGGTACAGCTGACTAAGTGGTTATTCCTCACTTTGTTATTTTTATCCAATTTTCTCCCATCCTGTTGCGTGGCATGATTTTTTTTTTATTAAATCTTTTTTTTATTATTATTATTGATTTCAAGCTATCTCTCTATCAAAATCACTTAGAATTCTGAACCAGTGTTCCAAGTGTTTGCAAAGATCTTGATGACAGGCACAGAGTCTCTTTTATTTTGCCATCCAGGTAATTAATGGAAGTTTTGAGCAGGAGCAAGCCTAGAACATGTTCCTAGGCTGAAATAACCACTTGATTTGAAAAAATTGTTGATGCTCAGACTTGCATTATTGGCTGTGCAGACATCCTTCATATCATCATGAAGATGTATTCTGTGGGGTCCAGATTACTTCTAAGCAGTTTGCAACAGGTAATGTAAATCAGTAATTTCATATATGTAAAGTTTACGGGGTGCTTATAGCTCTTCTACAAAATAATTATTGATCTGTAAGTGAGGAAAAGTTGAAAAGTCATTACCTGTATTGATTTTTACCTAATTTGGTTATGTAATGGAATTTCTGCTGTCTTTAAAAAGTATATTAGAGTCAAGAAATAGTACAGCTACTTTATCATTCATTTTCTGTAGGCCTGTCAGTGAATGAATTTGAGCTGGATTGATACTGATTGTTCTTGACAAATCCATCTCTGTCTATAATGTTGTATGATGTTTTAGATGCTTAACGTACTGTTTCCTTAATAATTTCTTTGAGTACCTTTGTATCTTCAATGTTCTAATTTATAATTCCCAAAGTTCCCTCCAAAATTACATATTACCTTTGCTCTTCATAGGCATAATGATTTTAACTAGCAAGTAAACATAGTTGGGATATAACAAGAAAATAATTATTTATGTTATTTCCATGTAAAAACAAGGAGGGAAAAAAAACACAAATGAAAGAGGAAAAAATAATAGAAGTTTTCCTTTTAGTTATCTGACTCTTGATATAATATAACCAGGCTCAAAACAGCTCTGACATAATTCATGTGTTAACTAGTTACTGCTGGTGTTTTTGTTTCCTTTTCCTTGACAAGAGGGAAATAATATAAACTACTTCCCTCCCCACCCTTTCCTGTTTTGAATCTACATGTTGGAAGAAAGAACAACAAAAAGAGAAAACTAAATGTTCCAGTGTCCTGAGCAAGAAGTAGTGTTTCACATTAAGTTCTATCCAGTAGAGCATAGAAAATACAGATCTCAAAATTTCCACTGGGGGAGTCTGTTTCCAGAACTTGTAGATGCTCTGTTGTATTTCTATACTGCATTTCCCCCTAGTGTAGATACCCTTCTCCAAGCTCTGGAGTAAAATCCAGCAAAAAAAAAAATATATATTTTATAGATTGAAAATGATTGTAATGACCTTTCTCCCATATTTACACATTGATGTTAACAAACCTGTGTTCGGTTTGCACCGGCAGAGGATTAGCACGAAGCCAGAGATCAAAACACGTGTTGTGATCTATCCGAACATTACGTCATGGAAAAAATTAAACTGAGAATGCTAAGAGCATTTGAAAATTATTGTAATAAGGAGTTGAAATGTTTTTATGAACATAATGGTCTTAATTTTAGTGATATAAGAGGCTATTACAGTCTGGAAGAAGATGCTACTTTGGAAATTCCTGAAAATATTAGTTGTTAATGAAAGCAGTAAATGCTTTTCTCTGCCATCTTCCCAGCTATTGCTTTGAGACCTGACACGTGTTTCTGAATAATCTACAAGCCTAGATGCGTGGAAGTCATATTTGATGATGTTTGTTTTTTTAAACTCTGTGGATGTGTTATCAGTGTGTCTAGCTGGATAGGTTTTATAGAGAAAGAACTTATTTCTTCTCTATTTTTATGAAAGGTGGGATGTGGGTGCCTCCCGCTTAGCAACACTTCCAGTTCTCCCATGGCAGCCTGCAGCTGCTTTTTATACACAGCATGCTTCTGGTGCCATTACTTCTCAGTTTCTGTCTTCTGCTAACATCAGGGAGGCTCTGGAGACGTGTCATCTCTATCACTGCAAGTCAATAGTCATTTGCTTTCTTCCAGGTCCGCAGCTCTGCCCCATACGACACCAGGGAGAGTCTCATTGTTGAAGCAGCCAAACGGGAGTATAATGCCCCGGTCAGTCACTGGTGTAGGCTTGTGTTCCCAGATTGTGTAAGTCCTAGAGACAATAAGTGGTAATTTACCCAACTGATTATCCACTGCTTTAAAACCCAATCAGCTGTTTACAATGAGCTCCTTTCAGTCATGCGCTATGAATCTAATAAAATCATGCTGGAAATCCAGCACCACACTGTGAGGACTTTTCTCTCCATGTGTGTCCCTTTATAGCTCACTCAGAAATAAGAACAGTTTAAATAAAAGCAGGGAAACGGCAAATCCTGCCAACTTTTTCTTTTCTTTTTTTTAATCGGTAAAGGTGAATAATAGAGAATAAAGTGCGTTTTTCCTCCTAAACTTCTATTTAGTTTATTCAATGCGATTTATGTTAGGTGAGTGTAGGTCACTTCCAGCTATGCTTGCAAGAAGATTTTAATGTTGTTTTTACAGTTTCTTTTGAATTTGGTCCTTCCCTGGAACCCCTTCACAGGAGGATTTCACTTCAGAGACAATTTGGAAGAAAAACATCCTTGTGGAAAAGGGAATACATTTTACTAAGGTTTCTATGTTATTGTGGTAGTGGGTTTTTTTTTTCCCAAAGCAACTTCTTAAGACCCTAGGGAGCAGTACTGGTTCAGTAGGAATAAGTATAAGAAATGTTTCAGGAGCTAGCAAATGGCAGACCATGAGGGCTCAGCTGCGTGAATTAATTCACCCTGTTGGCAGCTTTGATTAGGAATCATGGACAGGAATTTTCTGAGTTCTTGAGGGATATGGTTTGTGGGCTACTGGCTGAAATTTGTGTTTATTTTGTCTGTAAGAACTCTAGGTCTCAGTGGATTTTGTCACCTTAGTGACTTTGGTAGGACTGCTGATAAAAATATCGGTGGCTTTCAGAAGCCCCAAGATAGACCTGTGGGTCATTGATAGATACAGTACAGCTGCTTCCCAGGGACTGTAGCAAAAAGGGCTTTTTTTTGTTGAATAAATAGTGCTGGAAAGTCTAAGTTAGAAGATACTATTTCAATGGGGAGACTGTACTGTGGGTAGTGACAGAAGGGTCAGATGAATTGCCAGTACCTTTCACTAGCCCATAGTATATTCAAAGTGCTTGTGTAGTTGGTTTCAAACCATACTACCTGAGATGTGTATGTTAAGAAATAAAAACTGTATGCAACACAAGTCTGGTTTTCATCCCTTTGTTATTTTCCACCATTTATTTTAAGGTAGTAATTTATTTTTGTTTGTGTAGCTTGGCATTTCAGTTGTCAGAAGGGTGTTAAAGACGGGTTTTTCATAATGATTAGGAAGCGTAGACATTTGTCATTACTGGGGATATCTTGCACAGTCTTGGAGCAACCCTTAAGAAAATGAAATTCCTTCTGAATGTGCAAATTCTATCACAAAGTGATAGACTTCACCCCAGACAAATTGGTCTGAACTTAGATGTATGACTCTTTTTTTTTTTTTTTTAGTTTTAGTTGATTTGGGTGTTTTTCCAAGTGGTTTTTACATTCATGTGTGTACATTATATACATTATATATAATGCATACATTGTGTGTATAAAAATACTTATCTGCATACATATATACTTCAGAATAAGTTAGATGGTATTCAAAGGTTACTTTCCAAAAGTCATGCATAAATATGGGTCATGTACCTTTTATATGAAAACTATCTATTTGTTGTTGTCATAAATTCTGAAGGGCAAAGTAGAGTAGAATGTATGCACTGGGGTTGATTGGTTTTAATTGTTTTGTGTTTTATAGAAATGGTGATATAATCTTCTGGATTAAGTCAGTATTAGGAAACATTCTCTTTTTCTTTCCTCTTCTATTTCCCTCTCCCACCTCCTCAAGAGAACACCAAGGAAAAATAATATTTTCCTTTAGTCTTTAAGGTGTGGTGATTATTAGCATTTTATGCCACTGAGGTCACATCAAGACTTCACTGGAAATATAGAGGAAATTAACTTTACTATTTTATAGCAGGAAATCCAACAGTCAAAAGAGAAGTGTGATTCATAAAACTCTCTCATTTGCTAAGTGCCCTCATCATAATTTTCTAAGTACTCCTCTGTTGATACGTAAGCTTACTGTGCCTCATGGAAGGACCTTATGTGTGTAAGGTATTCATATTATCCTGTGCTGAGGTTATAATCCTGTTCTTCAAAAAGAGTATTTGGGCCCTAGAGTGGTACTGAATAATAGTTGCTGAAGTAATTAGTAAAGGAGTATTTTGTAATCAGTGCTGGAAGACACTTGGTTTCAGCCACCCAAGTGAATTTTAAGCTTTGTGTTCCAGACAGTGAAAATCCTGTTTGATCTTGTGCTAGAATTGGATTGGTTTGTTATTCTGAGGTCTGCATCCACCTGTAAGTGGTTCTTGCAAGTGAAGACAAGATTTAAACACATGAGACTATTCTCTGTGGTTTCTGTTTAAGCAGAAAAAATACAGTTGGTGGTTGACCCGCAGGGCTGCAAGACCCTGTTCTTGACAGTATCAGGGAATCGGGGAGTGAGTCTGAAGACCACTGGCGACACTTGATGTTCTTATTTTCAAATGGTTGTTTTCCTCATCAGCTTTAGAGAAACCTTTCTTCTTAGAGATTTTTCTGTCAGAGGTTAAACCTACAGACCTACATCCCAGCCCAAGGGAGAAGATGGTTGTAATTCTGTAACTGCCTGGCAAGAAGAGTAAGATCGATCTTCATGACTGGCAGTGCTGAAAAAAGCAGCTGGAATTTATAGTGATTGCGATTCTATTTTTTTTTTTAATTATTTTGTTGCTGTTGATTGCTGAATGGCCGACTGGTGCGATATTTCATCCTAGGGTTCTTCCTAGGTGTTTTGCTGAGCTGTGGCATTGCATGTGTATTGGCTTTATGAGCCACCTAATACCACCTGAGCAGCTTTTCAAATTTTAGGACTTCTGATTATTTTCATAGTGTCAGAAACACTTTGCGATACAAAGCACTGTTTTCAGTAAACTGCCAAAAGAATTGGTACTCTCTTCAAGTTGGTGCCTCCTAGCAGCAATAATCTGAAGAGACCTGACTGAAGAGCTGTGGGACATTTCTTGAACCTTGCCAGCGTGTTCTAGAAGGAAATAAAGCAATAAAATCTTATTAAATGTGTCAAGGAGAAGGCCACGTAGCCTTGAATTTTGATTTTACCTGATGGCGTGGGTGGTTGTTCCAGAGTAATTAATGCCAATCATGTTAGAGGTGGGAATCATGATATAAACATGCACTTGAAACCACCTTGCTGCATGCCTGAAGGCCAATGTGTCAGAGGACTAACCTACAGAAAACTTTCTACAGCTCTGACTGCTGATGGAGGTGCTATTTTTCCAGAGACTGATCAGAACGGCAAATATAACCTTTTGAATTTTCCTTTATTTCCTCCTCTCCTTTTAAAGTTAGATAAATTCCTTTTCTTAGTTTTAAGATGTGAAACTAAGTAGTATAACTACAGATGTTTAAGGTAGCATAGACTTCCTAAAACAGTGCAAGAAAGAGAAATTCCCTAGAATTAACTATTCTGCAAGATATGCTTTATTTATTTGGAAGTCTGGTTAAAAAAAATAAATTTAAAAAATGTTAAAAATTTACAAATTTTTTAAAAAGTAAATTGGTTGCACTTCATCTTAGTATGAAGAATCAAGGATGGATATAGAATGGAGAGAACATGAGAAACGTGGACGAACAAAGAATGGAAGTCTAAGCAGGGAGTGTTATAGATGAGGTTCTATTTTCCATAAAAAGGGATATTTTAATATTGATCAAAATACATCGGACTGATAACTCCCTAGTTGGCAATCACAACTGAGATGAAAAAAGGAGATCTGTTTTTTCAAATCTTTCTTCCTCAGTAAGAGCACAGCTGTATTGGTTTTCTAATTTATTTTCATTTTCTATTAGTACCTAAGGTGGAAGTGAGACCTGATTTTTAATGGTACCACTAAGGAGTCAAGGGTGGCTCACCCACCTTGAGCCAGTAGTCGTCAACTGGTCACCTTCAGAAATCTGATTGGTTTCCAGATTGAATGGGTGTTACGGGGAGCAGGTGGAATGAGGGAAAGTTTGAGGATTCTCAAACTTCGATAGTGCGTCGTGACTTCTGTTGCCTTTGCTCACAATGAGGAGCAGCCCCAAGACACTTGCTATTGTCAGAGGTGCTGTCTGCATAGTCTGCTTATGGCTTGTGTGATTAACGAACATATGTCTAATAAACACGGTTATCAACAACCATGTCAACAGTATTCCTTCCTCCCGAGCTTGCCTCAGAAGAGATCGTGATTTGTCAGGTTGGATATAACGAGTTGGCACTAGAGCAGAACAACAGAAGAGCAGATGTGCTTGTGCCCGAACTCGGCACGCTCCTGGTTAAATACATACCTCTACAACCTGAAAAAAACAGGCAACAGTTAAGGATGTGCATCATCCATAAAGCCAGTAGAGATTACAGGCATCTATAACTATGTTTAGTTGGAAGTAATATATTTTAAAAAAAAGAACAGTTTAAAGAGGGAGATCTGGAAAGGACCTCATCCTTGTTGTGGGCTCTTTTTGTCCTCTGAAAACTTGCTCTCCTGGAGAGAACAACACACAGCTGTCAAGTGCAGCTGCCAGTGATAAGGCTGTCCTTCAAAGACAGTTGTACATATTCTGTCTGGCACAGAGGTAGATCCAAACAAGAGAGATGAAGGGACCAGCTCATTGGGAAGAGGACCACCTGGCCTACTGCTGTATATCGCTCCTACTCTGCCTCGGCCTGTGACGGTTGCCAGAACTGCAGATACAGGGATAACACGTATGCTTTGATTGCCCCTCTCCAGCACTTTGGCATTTCCCAGGTGCCATTTTTGCCCCTGCAGGCAGCCGTTCGTAGGGCTGAGCCCGTTCCTCCTGAAGGGAGAGAAAGTTCAAGGCTTGGTCTCCAGTCCAATAACTGCAAATTTTATTTTAAATTTTGCTTTCTGTAACTAAATTTTTTTTTTTAAAAAATTACAATTTTTTCTAAATATGCTTTTAGAAGCAGATAGAAGTATTTGAGTAGTGTGCACAAGAAACAGTCAGTGTAGTGAAAGGGCATATTCTAAACCCCCAGTGAAATAAATTATAAAAATCCCATTGTTTTCAGTAGACCTTGGACTGGATGTTAGTGGAAGACGGTATTAGGCAGAGCTAGAAGGAAGGCAGAGCAGTGATAGTTAATGTCTAAGCAGGTGCTCTGTCTTCCTTCTAGCTGGTATTGGGAAACTGGAGAGCTTTATTCTTGAAGAGACTAGTTCATTTTAAAGTTTGGATGTTGCACTTGTCAGATATAGATAACAATGATTATATCTGTTGAGATATATTATTATGCTGTCCTACATACAACTACATAATCAGCCCCTTTCTAAATTGGCATGTTTATTGGCAGTAACAATAACGGGTTGGCAAAGTACAGAGATGCCATTGAGCAAAGTATTGGTTCACTGGCTTAAAAATCTGGATTTAAGAAATACTGATGGGGAGAAGAGTACCCTGAATTATAATCTTAGCTTTTAGACCAAAGTGTCTGTTGCAACTCACCTGCTGTCATGTATGACAGTGGATCTCTTGTGATTTCTCTAATGTTTCCTACAGTATTGTAAAGAATATATACACTGCACCAAACTTATTTCCAGTTGTCCCATTCCTAATTTAAGCTGATTGCCTCTGGCTCTTCCTTAATAAGGGTGAGCTGGAATTTACATTGTACAGCCTCCAGCTTTATTGCTTAAAAGGGACAGTATAACATGCTTCAGCATGCTATAATAGCACTTGTTGGACTGGTTTTGTACAGGTGACCACCTGGAAGAGCTGTGTGGCTCAGCACATGGTGCATATCTGCTCCTTTGCCTACTGGCATGAAAAGTGCTGGTAAAAATCTGCATGGTTGGTTGTTTTTTTTCCCTTCATTCTGTTTGACTTGCGTTCTCAGGGACTCCGTGCGCTACTGAAAGCCCAGTCCTTCACCTTGTAGTCTCCAAGGCCAAACCAATAGTTTAGTACAATTTTCAAACGTATTGCCAAATGTAAGTAAGTACCAGGTGGTACCTCCTCTAGACTCTATCCAATTGTACAAAATACAGTACTTAGGAGCCCTCTAATGAACAGCTGCCAGAAGTGGACGTTGATACCTGTCTGAGGAGCTCTCTGCTGAAAACAGAGCTGTTCTCACATTGCCACTTGCTCCCCTCTCGCCCCTTTACAACCCTTGCAGAAGGCTGTGCTTGCAGAGACATAAGCACTTTAGGCTTAAAGGGGATTACTTCAAGATTAAATGTGATGACTCCTTCCTGCTACTTACAAAACGGATCTGAGGGAAAAACCCCACCTCGTTGCTTAAAATGCAACCTTCCCCTTGTAAGCTCACTGCTGAGGGCATGCGACCTAATGGTTTGCCTTGGCA
The DNA here is from genome assembly GCA_013396935.1 of Baryphthengus martii. Classification (NCBI taxonomy): domain Eukaryota; kingdom Metazoa; phylum Chordata; class Aves; order Coraciiformes; family Momotidae; genus Baryphthengus; species Baryphthengus martii. The sequence continues at coordinate 164,004 of VWZK01005007.1, read as the reverse complement.
GGGTTCCTCCTCCCCTGCCATTTCTCCCCCTGCAGCTGCTCATTTTGGAGCTCGCGTGGCTGCGCGCGTTGTTAAAAACCACAGCTGCTCGGCATCCATTGTAAGCTCCAGCTATTGATTTAGATCGTCCCATTTTTATGTGTTGAAAGTGAAAAGGGTTGTTTAAAAAGGCATTTGTGTGGGACCTGGAGTCAGCCAGGGCCTTGAGCCAGCACGGCCCCAACTTCTCTGCATGGCAGATGTGCCAAAGTGCTCAACGTGCCTCCCAGTCTCTCAGCCTTGTTTTGTTATAGCAAACACAAGCTAATAAGCTAGAACAAAAGAAATACGTTTAGAGAGAATATGCAGATTTATTGGATCAGGCAGAGTTAAATAAAAAGGTCTGAAAACAAATATTTTCCCATCTCCAGTGGGTCCTTGAAAGGCTGGACCTTTATTTTGCCTTTTCTTTTGACTACAGCTGCTAAGAAAAGCTGGTGTCAGTGTTTTGTGAGTTGAAATACCCACCCCACTGCCCTCTGGAGCTATAGGCACCTCTCTTTCTGATCATCTTTTGGGGTTCCTGTGGCTATGCTCATCTCAGAGATGTACAAATCTATATTTACGCTGCAAGCTCCGTGCTTGGCAGTCTCTCTTGCCTACCTGGCATGTGTTACAGTTCACAAGCTTGCTGTGCTTGGATGTGCTCAGCGGCCACAGGGGAACAACCTGCTCCCCAGGATCCTGCTGGTATCTAGGTGCAGCTTTTGCTGTGCAGCCTCACCCTTCCTAGCAGATTGCGGTAGAGGGAGCATTTATGCAACAAGCAGGAGGAGGACAATAAATAGTGCTACTGCTCATCACATCACTTTGCGCGTGCTTTTTAGCACTTGAGCATTTACTGAAAAACCTGGAGGCCTTTTTTTTAATGCTAATGTCACCTGTTCTGCATCATGCAAACTTCACAGAGTTTTTCACAGGTTGTTGTAATTTGTCGATATTCTGCTAGTAAGTGGGGAAGATACAGAATATAAAATCAAGAGGATTTGGGATTGCTTTCAGGGATGCCTGATTCTCGGGAACTGTTTTGGATGTGCCCTGAAAAAAAGACAGTGTTCACTCAGGATGATTTGCATGTTGTTTTCTGGGAGCTCTCCCAGGGTTTATTGTTATTGGTTTATTTCATTTGCTTGTACCATTATGGCCCTGCACCCTGAAAGTCCCATGATGATTTGTCCACTGTCTTTAGAGGTGTGGAGTGGGACATGAATGGCTGACAGAGAGAGGATCACTAATATGCTATCTCAACAGCCCCAACAGTTTATTTTCTGTGATAATCTAACATTGTCTCAGGTAGGTAACTGGGTGGTCAAAGCAATATCACAGTCGTCGTCTCTTTGCTTTTTTCACAGCCCACACTCCTACCCCCAAGAGTGTAGAAAGGCATGTTCTAGAAAGCATATCTCTAGAGAGCAGTCAGAGAATCAAGTATGCTCTAAATCCTGCTTCTTGAGGTTTTTAAGTGAAAATTCAGGACTTTGGAGCTCTAGGTTTTGCTACAGTTTTTCCACGTAATCTTAAATGAGAGTATTTAACAAAACTCTTTTGCAAATGGAAAAGGCTGTGCTTGCAGAGATAGCTGGGATTAGTTTTTTCAGTTGGAATCTACCTGATAGTGCCATTGGAAGGATTGACAGATAGAGGTGGAACGTTTTCAATATATTTGAAAATTTTGGTTACATGCAGTAAATATTGATGCTACAAAGAAATGGAATTATATGCTATTATCATACCAGAGGCGATATTTTGAAATGAATATTTCCAAATCAACATTACTGTGAATCTTATTATGGTAGGTTAGGTTATGAGTGTGGTAATAAACTACAAAATGCATTTGATTTGTTTAAAATCTGGAAGCAAAGTAGAAGTGCCGGTTTTTTTATATATATATATCTGTAAAGTGTTCAAGATGTACCTGTTTTTAATTAAGGGAACTATTTGCCACAAATTATTTGTCCTGTTTAGAGATAGAATTAGAGATCTCTATCTAAAGGTAGAGATACATCTGTATATATCAAATTTAGTTCTAGTGTGTATATTGCCTGTTGTGGAAATGCAGATTGACCACTACATTTACTCCAAGGATGGGATGAGGTACAGATCAGAAGCAAATTTCACCTCTGGATTAAGATAGGGAATGAGGAAGGGAACTGATATCTCAAACTACCTATTTCTCTGTGTTCAAGGTAACTATTTTGTCTTTCAGAAGAGTTGCTGCCTTGTGGGATGCATGTTGTACGTTAGCAGCCATATAATTTGAATGGCCTACGCATGCCTGTGATGTAATTTGCTTCATCCACACTGGAATCTTGTTGTGCCTAGTAGCTGGAATTTATGGTGTGCAGGTTTAGCAGTTGAGGTCACGCATGCAACATAAGGTTCAGAGCGAGCCTTTTGTACATGGTATGTTTTGTACACACTGCTGAATTCACAGCTGACTCTTACACTGTGGAAGTTGTGGTGTGGGCACGTTTTGGGGAATTTATGGCATGGCAAAGGAAGCTTGTCTGAAGTTTGGCACTTTGGTGTTAACAGCAAAGGGCCAGCTTTTTGGATTTGGGATGAAACACGTGTTTTCTAATGTATTGTATACTTCAGTTCTGTTATACGTTCTGTGCCAGTGCACTCACTTTGCAGTCTCTGTTTTGAGCTGTAGGACAGTATTAGTGAAATGCAGTCAAAGCTTCCTTAGAGAGGCTATTTGTATATCACTGCATGTACAAACAGCGTTACTGGTAACTGTAAAAAGGAATTCAAGAAAGCAAAAAGAGGCTATAATTTATAAGACGATGTCTCCTGTGTAGTTAGAGCACTGTATTCAGTTCCCTCCTTGGGAGCAATGCCCAACGATTGCTCCTTACCTTGACCAATTAGTTTCCTTACCCCTTACTTTCCTAATGAAAGAAATTCATTAGGAAAATCTGGTTCTTTGCAGAAGGGAAACTGCTGTTTCTAGAGGTTTATCCTAGCAATGTGAAATAACATCCATGAATAAGACACATCCAGCTTTTAATAGGAGAGCATTCACAGCTCAGAGATTTCCAGTCTGGTCTCGTTAGATCTGCATTCTCACTGAATGTAGCTTGTATGGGATTTATTTTATTTTCGAGTAGCCCATTGTTTTACTATAATCCTGTAGCTGAGGTGTCGTAATGACTGATGTTAGCCGCTTGACCTGTAAGTGACTTGTGGAAAAGCTTGTGAATCAGTGAATGCCCGTATTCTTGCAACTTGAAGAAAAAGTGGCTTCTAATCATGTTGCTCTGAAACCCCTTTGCAATATGGAGAAAGTTCTTGAAACCAGAGTTTGACTACCATTCACTTGCAGATTTTCACTAGACTCAAGAAAGAGTGGGGAGTATGGATGCTTCAAAAATAAATAGTATGTATTCAATTAATGGCTTGTTGCTCTGGGTTTATTTTGGAAAAAAAAGAAATGAAAAACTTTCACATACAGCTGCTGAGCTCTAGTAAATCGAGAGTTATAAGGAAGCATATTAGAGCTAAAGTTATCACAACATATGCAGTTGCTTAGTTTTTAATTAGGAAAGGTATATTGAATGCACAACTATAATTACAGCTTTTTTTTTTTTCTATAAACCACCAATTACTGGGGAAAAATGTTACTGACACACAGGATCCTTATTTATAAACATAAATTTCCAGTGATGCCAGTGAACCTAGTGAAAATACAAAGCTATTGACTGTCAGTATACAGCTTTACCTGGCTCTTTCTGTTATCTTAATTATGAATCTTCAGCTGGCACGAGGTGAGGATCCATATAGTACACTTCCTGAAAAAAAGTGTTGAGAAGGCAAATGGACGTTTTGTCATTTTTGCTTATGTTTTATTAGCGGCAGAAGTTCTTTTAATCAAGCAAAGGCTGAAAGCTTGGTGTATAACTTGATAGCTACTTGGGCAAATTGAAAGATTCACTTGATAGAAAGCTGTGCTGGTATTAAAAGCAAATATTTACTTCTTCTGGAGCTGTTTTGAGGGGCAAGTCTGTGCTAGAAGTTCTTGAGAGGGGTGATGGGAAGATGTGAGAACACAAACTGAATACTATAGTATTCAGTAGTACAATGAAGCTACTGAAAGAGAAGCTGATTAAAATGCACACACTACTAGTGCAACAGGATTTTGTCCAGATGACAAAGACGTCAGAAATCCTGTGTCCAGTTCTGAGCCCCCGAGTCAAGGAGGACAGGGAACTACTGGAGAGAGTCCAGCGCAGGGCCACAAAGATGATTAGGGGAGTGGGGCATCTGCCCTGTGAGGAGAGGGTGGGAGAGCTGGGTCTGTTTAGCTTGGAGAGGAGGAGGCTGAGAGGGGACCTCATCAACACTTCTAAGTATCTAAAGGGTGGGTGTCAGGAAGCTGGGACTAAACTCTTCTCGGTAGCGTCTAGTGACAGGACTAGGGGCAGTGGGCATAAACTGGAAAATAAAAGGTTTAAACTCAACATAAGGAAAAATTTCTTTACAGTGAGAGTAACAGACCCCTGGAATAGGCAGCCCAGGGAGGTATTGGAGTCTGTCTCTGGAGACTTTCAAAACCTGCCTGGACGTGTTCCTGTGTTCTCTGCTCTAGGTGATCCTGATCAGGCAGGGGAGTTAGAATAGATGATCTCCAGAGGTCCCTTCCAACCCCTACCATTCAGTGTATCTGAGAATCTGTGAAAATTGCAGACTATAGAAAAATACACAGGTGTGTGCCTGTGATGTTGGCTTATAACCAGACACTTGGAACAGTGTGTTAGACACAGAAATTTCTATGGCTCTTTCACTCCTTCCCCCTTGCCTGCTTTCGCTAAAATGCCGAAGAGACTGTCTTTTACCTGTAGCGTGTCTCTTAGACAGGCACTTTCCTTTGGGGGGGTTGGGAGGTGGAAGAATTATTTCACTGCCTCTGGAAAGCTGATACTCCGCAGTTTACGTCTAAGTTGTCTTAATAGGTTTTATATTGCTAGATAGCGGGCATTCTGTTCTATGACAGCTCTACTTTTGAAACTCGCTGAACATACCTAATGGAAAGGGATGTAAAGTGTGGTGATTGTTAAACTGTGACGTTGAGAGACAGCACCCCTGAGGTAAAATCCTGCAAATGAACTGCAGCTGCAGAAGAGTTGCAGGATAAGGAAATCTGTCATATAACCACTAGGATCCTACGTTGCTCCTGACTGGCAGAAGACAAAATAAAAACTATCCGTAGCTTCCTACAGTCAGAAGCAGAATTTCCCAGTTAGGAGTGAATTTAAAGTCCTTTCTTGTGTGTGTGTTTTATCTTTGTAACTACTATTTTGATGTGCAAAGAAGCCTCTTAAAAGATCAAGTTAAATACTCACAGCCCTTGTAGGAAACTCTGACAAGCCCTTTGCTACAATTTCTACTTTAGATTTTTTTCTTAAGAGAAGACGACAGTGTTTTTCCTTAATTTCCTTGCTGTTCGAGAACTTCAGCGAGGATATTATAGATTCTTCCTGACCTTGGTACATTGTCCTTCACTTTACGATGCATTAAGGTGTGATAGGGTGTGAATTTGAGCAGTCTAAATGGGGACATTTTTGAGTAGCCAAGGTTAAACTAAATTTAGTTGAGTGCCAAGCTGAGCTTACGCACTCGAGCTGCGCTACTCAAAGAGTTCGGCTTCAAGGAAGATGGGGACTATGCTTTGCTCAATGTCTCCTTTGCAAGTGGAGCAGGAGCTTTACCAGCCTCAAAAGTAACAATTCATAAATTGATGTGTTATATGTGTTGTCTTATACCATGCTCTAAATGTGGAAATCTATGTGAAAACAGTTATGTATTTCAGTCGGTTTACTGGTAAACTTGTGAAAACCCTTTCATTAAAACCCTTCTCTTTAGACATCAGATGCTTTGAAATCTGTAAAATGAAAGTTGTATTTAGATGTCTTTGATCTGCATGGAAGTATAATTCGAGATGTTACTGGGAAGATGAAGAGGGAGGATTTTCAAGAAATTGGGTTCTTTATCTCAAATTGAAGCTATTCTAGATGAAATCTCAACACTTTTATATGCTCTACATACTTTAATATGTTTCTGGCTAGGAAATAAAATGCATCATCTCAACAAAACACTTTCTTTTTTTTACTGCTGTTTCACTCTGCAAAGCATCTTCTGCAATATGTTTAACTTCCCAGTAGCAATTCAGCTTGGTTAATATATTATTACAGGTGCCGAAACTGTATTACATCTGCAAAATGGCTGCTCACCCCAAAATAATCTCACTAAAGAAACTGCTAAAAACTGTTAAGATGTCCTAATAAAAGGATGTAATGGCTTCAGAAAGTTTTAAGGAAATGCTATGAAACTGTAAAGCATTTGGCAGAATTTATTTTACTGCACTTAGGTGAGCAAGGTATGAGAACAGTTGGTTTCAAGCTGTAGATCTTCCACTCTACCGGGTAGGCAGGAGAAGTTAAGTACAGGCTTACTCTTGCACTTTCCCAAGAAGTGTGTTTTAGGGCACTGACTAGAGGAGGTAGGTTGTAGTGCCATGGTTTTGGGAACTGCTGCTTCCATAGAAACGGCACACCTTTTGTGCTCCTACTCTGAGGAAGCTGTTTCGTGAGACATGATTAAAAGAATTTGCTTACTTAAAAGCATAGATTAGCAGTACTAAAGCTATACACCACCCTCCCCCAAACAATAAACAGCATTAAAATTATATTTAATAAAGATGCTTCTTAGCTTGTAAAGCTGTTGTGTCCTGGGGAAATACTAGAACTGCATCTTTCCCGCTTCTATTCTGAAATATGCCTACTAAGAGGGGTGTAGAAAAGTCTCACTGTGTGATCCACTGCTCTATAGCTGCAGGTAAGACTCCACTCCTCCTCCTCTTTATTCGCCTTCCATTCTTGTGGCTGGGCACTAGAACATGGCTTGTTATTCTAGGAATTAAGTTGTTCTCCTTCTCAAAGTTTTTTGAAATGGTATGTTTCCAGCTACAGGTTTGCAACTAGTTGGGATTTTTTTTTTTCCCTATGTATTTTAGGCCTTTTCAGATATGGCAGTAAATTTTTTACAGATTTTGTTATAGCCTTTATTAGTTACACATATTTCTTAGATGCAGCTGAAATTTGTTTATTTTCTGTAATATGTATATTTAAAATACTGAAACGCAGAAATTTCACTCAATAGTCAATGAGGCTATGAAGTCGGGTGCATAGGGGATCTCTCCGCCAAATATGCACAAAAGGGACTAAAACTTGTTTGCTTTTATGGTTACAAAACGTGCATGTTCATTATATTCCTGGAAACTTATTAGAATATTCAGTAGATTACGTATCGTCCCGCCTCCCCACACACGCGCTGTGTAACGCTTTGGTGGTCGCTGGGTCCCCTCTGGTGGTCGTTGGATGAAGGCTGATAGTCTTCTTCGCGAAGGCCCAAAGTCTTCCTCGCCAGTAAACTTTCGACTCTTGCTGACTAAAACACCTTGAAGTAGTCCAATTCCGACAGAATTGGTCTTTGTTATCTTCAAGGCCATTCTGCTTATTATGGTCTACCGGTTTTGTTGTTACAAGGCAGCTGGGCTTGAGGAAGGGGGGGAAGTCAAAAGGGAGGGGGTGCAATTGAGAGGGGGTGAAGTCATCTATCAATACGTCTTGGATTCTCAGTTAATGATGAGAAAAACCCACCCCCTCCTCCATTTCAGGGAACTCTCAGGGGACTTGTCAGGTGTTGGTGGTGTCTTATATGTTGGAGTGCTCATGTGTTTTTTTCATGAAAGAGAAAACGCGTGGCAACACATCACAGCAACAAGGTTGGCTCCCTACATCAACCTGAAGACGTAGAATGAGAAGGGGATGGGTAATCATTAGAGACCAAAAATTGTGGATATCTAATATTTGCATGGACGTGCATCTACAATGAAGTAGGAATGAACCTAGTTGAGCCAGATCACCAATGCCAGACTTTTCTTGCAGAACATGCAAAGAACAGTATTTATCTCTATTGGTGAAAGAATCCAGATGAATGGGCAAGATTGTGTGTATGATCATCTCTTTCAATTTTGAAAGTTTGGTTTCTTGACAGTAGCGTGAAGTTATAGCACCAGAAAATGGTAAGCAGCTGGCTGACACTTGCACCAGCTTTCACTGGCTCCTATTTGAATATGGAAGAATTTCTCTAAATTTTCAGCAGCACTATTTAGCAGATCATCGTGAATGAAGAAATAAAATTTTTACCACCACCTTGACTTCAGTGAAATTTTGGGTAAATAACAAACGAATGATCTTTTCTTCAGTTGACTTTTCTGTGATTCATTTATTTAGCTGTGGCTGCTATTTATGTTTCTTTTTAGAGCTACCGGGTGTGGAATTCTGGATGTACAGCATCTTTAAGACTTGCTGTTTCAATGATTAGCATGAAATGATCCACAAAAATTATTGACCAGACTTAAAATAATTTGAGAAACATCTTCTAACTGAATTATCAATACAGCTTTCCTTACAGATAAAACTTTAGTTTTAGGTAGCATTGCTTAATCCAAGTAACGATGTAAAGACAGAGGAAAAAAATGTGTACATATTCATATTTTATTTAAAAATCAATGCTTTTTTGTTTTCTGCATATAAAATTAAATGATGGAGAAAAGCAAGACGATACTTTCTCTTTTCAACATCAAGCAGACTGAATCATATAGAAATTTTTCAAAAAGCTGGCAACTCTTTGATTCAGTTAGCATCTGCAATATTCTAGAAACCTTCCATGCACACGGAGGACACTCATGGCTCCTTCATTGTAATCTAGGATTATAAAATTTCCAAAGTCATGCAAGGATTAAGAAAATTAGCTGGTCAGAATGATCCTTTTGCCCATCTCCTAACCTCACTTGAGAGAACAAAGAATATAAACTTGGAGGTCTATGTTCATTTTATTGCTAAAAGATTGACAATTTTTCTAGAGAATGTTATTTTCTAGAAAGTGGTTATTCACTGTTCTGCCTCAGGTATGAACCTTCTGTGACGGAGCGGAGTGAGGAAAGGGAAAGAAGCTCGTTGAGCACATTGGTTTTAATCTTCTGCTTCCAAGAACAGTGTTGGTTCATTCAACCCTCCATCTGTGAACTGCTTGGCATGGGGTATTTCCATTAATATAGTCTTCAGAGGAGGGAGAAAAAACTAGATTTGATCCTCCTACGCACTATGACATGTTTTGCCCTGTGGCGATATCCGCCCCAGGCGCAATGTGACAGAATGAACGGCAACACGTTGCTGTGTTTGTGGCAGTGGAGGTGGCGATATTCGAGTTGGTAGTGTAGTTATCAACACATACCTCAAAGTATCTGCTGATCCTAAAATGTGTTGTTCACCTGCAGAGCTATCGCTGGTGGGCAAGTCTGTAAGGGCATCTGCAGTCTGCTGTGCACTAGGAGGGTCGTGTGAGCACAAATGGAGCGCCTTCCCAAATGACAGAGATGAAATAAGTGGGTGTGACAATCACATGGCCATCTGCTTAATGGTACAAACAAATATTCGACTGTTGTAGTAATAAAATAAGCAATTGTCATGGTTTTAAACAAGAGATAGTATTCTGTATTCTTTTCGTTCTTGGTTTTCTTCCAAAGAAGTTTTATGACTATTTGAATTACACAATTAAAATATTTTTCAGTAACATGTAAAGAATAAAAGTTCTATTAGGAAACAAAAAAAAGAGTTGGCTGCAAGAAGCTAATAACCCCAGACTAAATGCAGACATCCTGAGATTAACAAGGAAGTAAAAAACCTCCCAAATGAATCTATTGGAGAAATGTAGAGCACTGTAAACAATCTCAGACAAATGCAGCTATAGTAGAATAAGTTTATCCTGACTCAGTCCCCACTAATCCATACCTATTCATGTAGAAATAGAGTTCAGAAGCTCAAATTTAACTTGTAGCTTGTGGCCTAAATGCATATGAAAATGTTGCTAAATTTGCAAAAGTGTATATATATAAAAATATATATATAAAACGCTAGTATTTAATGCATTTTGATCAGAAATAATAAATAGTATTTTCCCTCCCTATTTTGCTTTAGTGTAAAGCAAACAAAATTATTCTCAAATTAATTCCTATTTAACATTTTGCAGAAGTACAGATCTTCAAACCAAATTACAATTTCTATTTAAACCAAGGGATAAAGAATCAAATTTATATACAAGCTGAATGGATTTCATAGACAAATATTACTAGTTAGGCTAAATGTCATTGAATCATCACCATGTAGCTGGCTGAAATAAATGCCAGTTTCCCAGGTCAAAATATTTTCTGCAACCCTGCTGAGGTGTAACACACTGCACACATATAGTTGGCCGTGTCAGACTGCCCTTTGCAGTGTGGTAGAGCATAGTTACTTTTCTGATTAACTGGCTTCACATTTCCTCAAGAAGAGGAATGAAAAAAGTTTCCAAGAAAATTAGCTCCGCTACTTTCAGCTCCTGATATTCAGTCAGATAATGACTGTTGTTTATCATTAAAATTGGGAGGATGCATGATTGCTTTGATTCCAGTTTTTATATTTTTATTTCTCACTCAGATTAAAATGTCAGATATCTGCAGATGGTATTGTACTAATAATTAATTAAATCATAAAGAAACCAGCCATGGCTGTGTAGCCTTTTCAGTAAAAACAATTGTTTATTCCAGCTGTGTTCTCCTGAGCAATCTTGCAAAATTAGTATTGGAATTTTTTTTTTTTTTAGTATTCCAGATTGTCACATATTTAATTGTCTTTCATTAGTCCTTGTTTCCGTTCTTTTATTTTCCCTCTCTCTTGGTTTCAATCATTTTTGATGTCAGTTCTTTCTGCTTTCAAAATGGTTTAATACACACTAAATCATCCAAATTACATAAAGATTTAGAACTTCAAATTAAACCTCATAATTTATCCATTGCCAATTTTTGCCATATTACTTGAGATGTGTGAACAGAAAGAATCACAGATGTACGAAATCACACCTTTCAGTTCTGGTTTCGTTAATATATAGCTACTTGAAATAAGAGTATCAGTGTATATCTAGCATGCAGAGTGGAGTGATGTATACATTAACATACTTTGGGACTGATCAGATGCTGGATCGAAAAAGACTGACCCATGAATAATAAATTGATATGCCTTTTCAGCTGAACTCAATCTCTTAAAAATGTACTGGAAAATAGAAGAGATCAGCAGATATCTTTGTGAATGAGGATTGTGGAAAATACCTTTCCAGTAATCTGACAGAATCACTGCAGATGAATTTTATCAGGGTGAGGTATCTGAAAAGCCAGTATTATATAGTAACATTCGTTTGGATTTTGACATATGAATGGTGGGCTACATCAACACTGAGGTTTGGGATTCGTCTGCTTAACCTAAGGTAGCCGAACGTTAGACACCTACCTCCACGTTAATTTTTTTTTGTCTCTCTTGTTTTATTGTTGGGATGAATTAGGCACTTCTTCATGGCCGATTCAATTGTAGGATACCGATGTCTTGAGACTGACTGGATAAAATACGGTGGTAATCCAGCACTCTTTCATTTTTGGATGCTTAACTTGAAAATGAATCCCCTGTGAGCTGTCAAAGGAGAAGACAGGCAGTCCTTTCTAAAATGTTAGGCCTCTGTAAGATGACATGCGCAGGGCACCCAAATGTGAGAGTATTTACTTCAGTTTTTGAGTGTAACGAGTGCATTCAAGGTAAGGAGTTACATGCGTACTGGTATATGTAGAAATTGCGAAGAATTTTATAGGTAGAATCTACAAGCTAAGAAAAAACTAGGCCTGTGTATTGTCATCTGGAAAGGCCCATCTATTTTGCATTTTGTTTGGTTTTGACTCCTGTGCTTCCTGTGCGTGTAGGCAGAAAACGTCTTGCCTTGCTGCTGCTGCTCTGCTTCTCCCTTCAGCTTTTGTCGTATTTGCCATTCTGCAAGTCAACAAGTAACCACTTTTTTGTCACATTTATTATGCTTCTAGTGCTTCTTTTTCTTCTTGTGCTGCTAACGTTTCCGTCTGTGTGCTATCACACACAAAAAACCTGGGAGGCATCAGATAACATAGTCTGCAGAGATTATCTCAATTCATTGCAAACATAAAGGGTCTGATTCCGACATGCTCTTTATGCAGTTCCTCTACTACACTGACTGTCCTCTCAAATAAATAAAGCACTGCAAAACTAAGAATGAAAGAATCTATGAATCTAGCCCATCATAACTCAGTGTGATTAATCAATGAAAATAATTAGCAGGTGGCTTACAGGAGAGGATGGAAAGAGAAATTTTATGACATGTTGTTTTAGAATGATAATCTGAAGCAGCGTGGGGACTTCTGATGTGTAGAGATGTATAATTTGAGCTTGCCTACCTCAAAAGTATGCATGTACCCATGCTTCACTAACCTATATGAATTACTTGAGGGCTTGTGTGTGCACAAGCTTCAATGCTTGTATAATATAGGCACAAAATTGAGGCGACAAAAGTTTGCATGAGCATACTTTTGAGGCCAGTATAAAGTTGGCTGGGAATTTATGGCACGGACTATTGATTTTCCAGAGTGCCTATCTCCTGTTGTTGGCCGCTGCTGTTCACTGCTCACAGCTGGCTCTTTGTCACTCAGGTAACTTCCTTTAGGATTTCTCAAGGGTTGGAAATGGAGAATTCATGCTAAAGATCAGCAAGTGTATGGCAATACAAATAACTGGGCTGCACAAATCCCAAGCACCCAATTATTTTGCTGCATTGTGTGATCCCAGCACTGGCAATTGATAGTTCATTATGCATGTCATGGGCATCTCTTAATTGGGTCATTTCTATATTCAGATGCCGAGCACATACGTGGTCAAGTGCTAATCATTACAAAGACCGCAAGTTCAGACCGTGTAACTCTGAATGTCGTTATTTGGAAGTTCTCTGAGTTGCAAGTTGTCATCATGCAAAATTGTTTCTGCCACTGACACTGGTCAAATGGTAGCTACATCGTAAATTATATTCCATCCACAAACGGAGTTGAGTTGCCTGTGTAGTTGGCTGCTAATCTGTGAGGTATGGAGGTGACAAAGAGGCAGCAGAGACTAAAACCAAAGGTTTATTACAGTCAGTTTTCAGCTGTATCAATAACAGATCACAGAAATATGCTTTTCAATGCTGCAGAGCTGATGGGTGATTGGAGAGAGCTGGTGATCTTTCTTTGCTCTTGAAGTGCTGGGTTCTGAACCCCAAGCCCTGAAGTGAACTTGACACCTGGATGAATTTCACAACCAGGTAAAAAAGGGGCTAAGGCTGCCCAGGTGCCTCCTGTTGGAATCAAGGGCAAGACTGGCTTGGCCTCTGTGTTTGCCACCAAGAAGATCTTTTAGCTCTGCTGCTGGCTGCCACCCAGTAGGTGTTGAGTGGTGGGGACACATGCCATACCAGGCCTTGGTATGAGGGCTGGGCCCCCTCTGTTGTGAGAGGGCCCTCCAGGAGGGGAGGCCAGGCCAAGCCAAGCACACCCTGAAATGATGAGAAACAGCTGCCATTGAGGTGGTGATTAGAGGGTGGAGATAAAAGGCCACTAGAGCCCCTTATTGGGATCTGCTGCTGGGAGTTGCTGCTGCGAGCTGCTGCTGGAGGGGTTTGTGAGAAGTTTTGTGGAGTCAAGGATAATGGATTGGGTAATGTATCTTTCTGGTATTTGTCTGGTTGGTTTGTGCCTGGCAGTGTTGGTGAAATGATGAGAAACAGCTGCCATTGAGGTGGTGATTAGAGGGTGGAGATAAAAGGCCACTAGAGCCCCTTATTGGGATCTGCTGCTGGGAGTTGCTGCTGCGAGCTGCTGCTGGAGGGGTTTGTGAGAGTTTTGTGGAGTCAAGGATAATGGATTGGGTAATGTATGTTTCTGGTATTTGTCTGGTTGGTTTGTGCCTGGCAGTGTTGGGATACAGGGCATGATTGATATCTCCTTATGTTGTTGTGTTTTTGGCCCAGTGTGCCTTTTCTTCTGTTGTGTCACGTGCAGTGAGTGGGTTTATTACTTCTTTTGTTCCCCCTGTGGTTGGCCAGGCTATATCGGTTTTGGGGTCCGTCAAAATAGATAATAAAACCTGTGTGAGTTTCACTGTATGTTTTCTGCTGATGGCTGTGTCCTTTTTGTTGGGCCATGTAGTTAGAAAAACAGCTCTCCATTGGCCTCTGCCTTTGCAGAACTGTATAGGCTATGGAAAGCTTTGTGAAACCCAGGCTTCAAATGGTATGAATTCGTTTTAGTATTTATGATCTCAGCTGAACTACAGAGAATCAGACTGACTGTTGGAACTATCTGGATCCTTAACTGATACAATTTGGCATGTATAGGTAGGTTTGGTAGAGAGAAACTCAGCCTGATCCTGAGGGTTTATATCTGCCTGTAAGCCTGCGCGTGCAGGTATGCACAGAAGCATGGAATGGTTTTGAGTCGGTACGTATTTTCTGTTTATTCACAAAGCAAACACATTTAGTCTCATTGAGACAGCTTATTACTTTGCTTGTATTGCTGTCGTCATGTTCTAAGTGATGGCAGATGAGGGCTGATTTCCTAATGTGCAGTTTGACTTAGTGAAGCTTACTTTTCAGAGCTAATTCATCTATTAGCAACAAATTGAATTTTTCCTGCTTTGACATGCTTCAAAATACATTTTTCATACACTCCCCCATAGCTGAAGATAAGACACGCAGAAAAAAGTGAATTGAGATGGAAAGCATTTACCTTCTTTCTCTTTGTCACTGGCTGCAAGATACGATCCTACAGCAGCTGTCTCATCATCTGAACATTTGTTTCCCACTGAGATTTCTGTTGACCTCCACCGAAGCTTTATTTACTGTGAGTGTGATGAGCTTTCAGTGCATAGTTTGGCTCTACCATATGGGACAGATCCTGCAAACAAAGAAGATTGTTTAGGTCTCAGACCTAAGCCAAAATGCCTTAATGCCAGCACACTGCCAAAAGCGAAAAGCAATGGGGTAATTTATGCCTTGGAAGGATCTAATTTATTTTTTTTTTAATTCACTGCATGGGCTCCTTGTTTGCTTTGCTTTCCTTTCTTGTGTTGTAGCATTTTATTTCCTCTGTCCAGATTTCCTTCTCACAGTCAAATTCTTTTGTGAGGATCAGACAACTGCTGTCAGATTTCTCTCCTCCTGCAGCTGATTTTTATTCAATGAGGAGCGGTTTTTGAGTGAGGCTGCACGGTCCAATGGTAGAAAACAGACAAAGATTGCTCTGTTTTGCTGTAAGCCTTGGTGATAGGATTGAGAAGGGTTAGATCCTGACTGACCTGGCATCATGCAGCGCCGTTGCCTTCGTTGTCTGGTTTGTAGCAGTGGTACCTCAGTGGCCATGACTGCTCTCCTAAGCAGATACAGGCAGAGTTGAGGCTTAGTTGACCCATGGCACCTGCTCGGCCACTCTGTGTGTTGTGAGGCTGTAGGGAGAGATGTAACGTTGGGCAGGATTTGGGCTTTCTGCCTTCCCTTGCTTGTAGTGTTGCCTCTTTCATCGAACCTGTCCCTAAAGGAGTTTTCGTTACATTTGCACATCTCCCGTGGGGCAGTTAACGTAACCCGGAGCTCGCTGGCAGCCCAGAGGGGGCTGCCCGCATGCCTGTGCTGTGCTGTGTGACACAGATGGTTTCCAGGGGGAAATGAAGAGCGCTTTAGGTCTCCTACGCTTTATGAAGATTACTGGGGAGGGTAATTTGTGGCTTTAATTGGCAAAGGAGCTCTAGAGACTGTGAGGAGGTGGCAAAACTGCAGTGCCTGCAGGGCTCCTGAGGGACCCAGGAGCGGTCAGTGCAGCTTCTGTGTATCAACAAACTTTCCACAAAGGATAAAATTAGGAGATGACGAGTGAATGTGATGTGTTGGGAAAGTGCCGCTGTGGTTTTTTTCAAGGGGATACGATACCTCACGAATGTCCTATCTTTCTCTGAAAGACAAAAAAGGTGGTGAATCAGGTGAAGAGCTAGATAAAATTGTTGAACGCACTAGAAGCTATTAAAGAAATTAAACTGTCATGTGGGAGGTGTTCTCACGGATTAATAAGTTGTTAGGAAGGAAGGAATGACTGCCTTTGTACTACTGACTTTTATGTTTTTCTCCTGTCTATCTTTCTCCAGCAATGGCTACAGTTAGTTACTGGGGTAAATGGATAGATCTTTGAGTCTAATGTAATTCTTACAATTTGAACATGGCAACATTTGAAATCTCGTCCTATTTTCACCATAATGTTATACTTCCAATCTGTGGAAATATTTTTCCCTCAACTGAAGTAAAGTATTTGTTTGGTGGAGACAAAAAGCTGATTTACTGTCTTAAATTGAACATGGTAAGTATAGAAANGATAAGTCGTTCCATCACCTTCCCAGGGATGGAGGTGAGGCTGACCGGTCTGTAGTTACCCGGGTCCTCCTTCTTGCCCTTTTTGAAGACTGGAGTGACATTGGCCTTCTTCCAGTCCTCAGGCACCTCTCCTGTTTCCCACGACTTAGCAAAGATGATGGAGAGTGGTCTAGCAATGACCTCAGTCAGCTCCTTCAACACCCTCGGGTGCATCCCATCCGGACCCATAGATTTATGGATGTCCAGATTACTTAATTGGTCCCTAACCCAGTCCTCATCAACCGAGGCAAACTTCCCTATTGTCCTGACTTCCTCCAAGGCCTCAGGGGTACAGGCCTCTCTTTTACTGAGAGATTAGTTAAGAAATGAAACTTTTAGTGAGAACACACCAGCAATAGTAATTAATACCATGTCAGTTGAAACATCATGCTGAAGTAGAAATAATTTAAGACCTTTCAGGCACCGTTAATGATTTTATTTTACTGGCAGTTTTTGTACAAGCATCTTTGTAACTTTTTTGAGGGTAATTTTAAATATCTAATGATCTAAATGGTTTTCAGTTCTGAGGTTTAGCATACATTACCACCGCTATTTGAAGAGCTTTTCAAAGACATTATCAGGTCTGGTTTGAATGTTATTTTATTACAAGAATAATTTCTAATCCCTATTGTTAAGAAGTAACTGCTGTATTTTTAAAAGCCTTGTTCAAGATTTTAAAATAGGTTAGGAGGTCATCTAAGCTTTCTCTTTTTCACCCCCAGAGAGGTTGTAATAACCTCTAACCTAGCTGAAGAGACTAATGAATTACAAGTATAACAGCTGAATGTGCCATGTGGGTGGATGCCTGGTGCTTGTGCTGGTTGTAATCCCTGCAGGGACTAATTTATTTCAGAAGTGACAGCTAACTAAGGAAGCTGACTTTGACTGGAATTTATTTCAAGAATTTGCTTTTGCTTCCCTTTAATGTATCCTAACAAATGCTAAAATGAGGTTTGAGAAGTATTAGTGGAATATTGCTAGCATGAAAGCTCTGTCTGTGCCAGCAGTATGATTGTTAAGTGCCACGGTATCTGCCATGTGAAATGTAAGAAAATCTTAGAGCTGACTATACTGAACTTACTGCTGAGCATTTACTGAGCAAATTGAGGTCTGTTGCTTCGATATGAGCGAATCTAGCTGATCTTGACCGGTGTTCGGTTCATTTGGGCAGTACTGCTCTGTTAGGAGCACGGTTTTGAGGACAGGCTGTGGAGGTGGATGCTGTGTTCTCACAGGGAGCTTGAAATGTCATTGAAATCCATCTAGACTTAGCTGTCAGTGAGCATTTTTAAATGTAGTGCTGAGATCCAGTTGTGCACACACTGTGTGAGAGATGAGCCAGTGTTTCCTCTGTCTCTCTGACGGTGTACCTGGAAAGGACTGGTTTTAGGCCACAAACCTTCACTTGCAAAGAGGAGTTGTGCAGCCTGTTTTAAAATAAGACCACGTTTTCCTGACAAACGTCCTCTCTTGGTTAAATCTGGGAATATGTAGCTATCATCAGTATCTCTGCATGGGAGCTACAGTCTCCTTCTCTGGAGATATTCAAAACCCACCTGGACGCATTCCTGTGTGACCTAATCTAGGTGATCCTGCTCTGGCAGGGGGTTTGGACTAGACTATCTTTCGAGGTCACTTCCAACCCCTAACATTCTGTGATTACATATAGACCAGGGCATCTAAGAGGATCTCATCAGTACTGACTGATGCCGGGCATATGGCAGGTCACAGGAGGAACTTCTGAAATGAAAGAATGCATGAAGAGTACACACTTGCCCTAAACTTGAAGAAAATTAGTTTTAATTCAACAAATTAAACTTTTTCTGTGTGAGCTTCAGTTTGTCGACAGTATTTCTATTCCTATTCAGTTTTCAAATCCTACTTCCTTGGATACAGGTGTTAGATTTTCCAGAGCAGCAGAGGAAACCCTTAGGGTTGCAGGCAGCTTATGTGGAGAGGTGACATCTTTCCTTTCCTTTGATAACATGGCAGTGCAGCATTTCTTAGTATATACTGGAGAAGATTAATGTCTGCTATCAAATACAGCAGTAGTACCTGGAATTGTTCTCTTCTGCTTCCTTCCTTCTCAATCCATGGGGGAAAACCTGATCTAGAGGGATTATGTTTTATTTGTGGATTCATTTTGTTTTTCTCAGTTCATGAAATAGGAATGACAGTAGCTGATGATTGTATGAGGTGAACATTTAGGATCATTGTTGAATTATTGAGGGAAGTGTTTTATGGAGATAATTTCACATATATCACATTTCCTGTGGCTTTTCTGGACTCTGTGGGCAGATTAGAAGGCCCTTTCATAAAACATCAGTGACTCTGAAATATGAAAAACTAGGAAATATGAGTTATTGCTTTTCAGGTGTTGTGTTGGTCATTTATTCACAAAAGGCGAAATTGGGTATGAAAGGGGAACACTTTCTTATAACAGCATCCAAGGATATTATTTGTCTAAATGTCAGCGTTAAACAGAGTCTACTCTACTCTTTCCACTACGTCAATCAGTGCACTGGGTCAGTCGAGTTGCCCAAAAAGGAGGCACAGATTCTGCTCTGCTCGCTGCAGGTGTGGGATCACAGAGAGCACCAGCTCAGGCAGAGTCTGGAGGAGCGGCTAACGCAGGGCTCTGTGTCTTAGCCTGTGAGTTTTTTGCAGGGCACGAGTGTAAGGCTTGAAGCAGATCTCTATATTTAAGCTTTACTGTGGGATAGGGGCACACAGGCCTTTGAAACAGAGGCAGAATTAGAGTAAAAGCCTTTAAGGGATCTATGTCTGACCTAGAGATGAAAACAGCTTCTCTGGTTTTCTTAAATTGGCCCATTTCTCAAAGGCTGGAAAGGCCTTGCTGGCTGGATCCTCTTTCTGAGGGTGTTGTTGGACGAAGGTATAAATGAAACAGGTGAATAGTGCTGTTATCCCAGTGTGGGAAAGCCAGTGGAGAGCACGAGCCTTTCTAAGCCATGAGGACGATCAGTTTGTTCTGGTTAGTTGTTTAGTGCTTGTTTTTGCTTTTCAGATACTGAAATTTCACAGTTCAGGCCTTCCCTTCGTATTTCAACAATCTGTTTTTAAACAACACAAACAGCTGTTTTTATAAATTGCACATATCTCTTCTCTTGTGTATCTTGTGCTGCCAGTTTTTAAACACAGAACACAAAAACACTGACTTTCCCTGTCCTTTGCAATACTGTGACTAAAGATTTGATGAAATATCTACACTTAGAACATAACATTCTTTTGTCCTAAGCTGAACCACTTCTCTGCTGTTTCATTTAATCTCTAGGGCAGCTGTTCTGGTGAGAGCCCTTCTTACCGTGCTAATAGCACAAACGTCTGCTTGCAAGAGTTGTTGCCCCGTATTCTCCCATGATATTAGCTGACAGGCAATAACTACTGTAGCTGTCTTGTGAGGGCTGTGGTGACAAAGATAAACCTCAGGCTAATTTTCGGAACAAAATCAGTCAGCTTGAGCGAGTCTTCTTGTTTAAAAGTTAGATAACAATGATCTTAGCTGTAGCATTTTAAATTATGTAGTAAATAAAGAGCTAGATGCTTCCTCATATAGTTAGTTAGCTCTTAATTGTCATCTCCAGTGGCAGTGACGGGATATGCTGATGTTTATGATGGATATAGAGGTTGTTCAAAAATTTCTTTAGGCGACAGTCTGGAAAATCTACATTTGCTTACACTGTGGAGGACATCATCTGTTTTTCTCGTCTTTCTTGACAATAGGCACCAACTATATTTTATCATGACATAAATTTCCCAGGGAGACAGTAGGTATTGATCCATAAATTACAAACATCCTCTCTCTTCTTTGTTTCCTTGTGTCTGTGTCTTCCAAATACAGGTTTTCTATATTAAAGACAAGGAGCTGTGCTTAGAGGAAGGCAACAGTCATGTAGACAGGATCTACCACAGCCAGATGAGAGGCTTAAAGCTGGTGTCACTGCCCTTGTTGCTGAGTGCCCAAATGATTTCAATTAGCAATCATGTGTACTTCTTGGTATTTGTGCACTGTTGAATGAGTGCAGAGGAGGATGCAGGACACCCTTCTCCTCTGTACTGCTTAGATGAGCTCCTGAGAACTGCCAAGTGCTTCCACTAGTACGTCAATAGCAGAGGTTGTCAGCCAACCCAGAATAACCATCTCGGCAAGTAAATCACAGGTCAGACTTTAAAACATTATTCTAGCGGTGTCACCTACCGTTGAGGAAAGCATAGAGGTGCCTGATTGGAAACATTGAAAGTAAAGACAAAACCCATATGTTTGGTATGATAAATATTCTCATTGGATTAATGGTTTCCAGCTAAGTCAGTGGCCAGAACTGTTCTATAGAGCTTTATTCCTGGAAAGGGCATATCCATGTGATGGATATGATGTATCCATCATACCACATACTAACATAGCAGACTAACCCCTTAAAACATCACCTCAGAACGTCATTCTTACTGCAGGAGCAGCAAGTACAAGCAGGAATGTCCAGCCTGTGTTTCCTCTCCTGGCGTGAGCCTGGTACTGCTGTGTCTGAAATGCCATAGGTGGTTTTGTTCGCTGTGTGTGCACAACAGAGAGGATTCAGCTGAGAATATGAATTGAAATACATAGAACCTGCACTATCTGTGCATCTCAATGTTGTGAATGGAGAGAGGGAAAATGTGTCGTCATTTGATGTGGTAAACAGGCTGGGTGACAAATGGATTGAGACCAGCCCTGTAGAGAAGGACCTGAGGGTGCTGATTAATGAGGTATTTAACATGAGCCGGCAATGTGTGCTGGCAGCCCAAAAAGCCAGCCGTGTCCTGGGCTGCATCAAAAGATGTGTGGCCAGGAGGTCAAGGGAGGTGATTCTGCCCCTCTACTGTGCTCTTACGAGACCTCACCTGGAGTACTGCGGCCAGCTCTGAAGGCCCCAACAAAAGAAAGACATGGATCTATTGGAGAGGGTCCGGAGGAGGGTCACAAAGATGATCAGAGGGCTGGAGCACCTCTCCTATGGGGACAGGCTGCAAGAGTTGGGCTTGTTCAGCCTGGAGAAAAGAAGGCTTCAAGGAGACCTTATAGCAGCTTCCCAGTAGCTGAAGGGGGCCTACAGGAAAGCTGGGGAGGGACTTTTTATAAGGGCTTGTGGGGATAGGACAAGGGGCAATGGTTTTAAATTAGATTTAGATTAGACATTAGGAAGAAGTTCTTCACTCTCGGGATGGTGAGACACTGGAATGGATTGCCCGGAGAAGTTGTGGACACCTCATCCCTGGAAGTGTTTAAGACCAGGCTGGATGGGGCTCTGAGCAACCTGCTCTAGTGGGAGGTGTCCCTGCCCATGGCAGGGGATTGAAACTAGAGGTCCCTTCCAACTCAAGCCATTCTATGATTCCATGTGTGACTTGGAGGGGGGGAGGGGAATGTAGATAGAACAATTGTGATTCTCTAAAGACTGGAGAATACTTTGGTGTTAAAATAAAGCTCATATTCTCATAAGGCTAAGGTGTAGGGAGCAGATAGTGAATACTTGGTCTGGCAAGCACCATGGATTTACTCAGCACAACTAAAACTTTAGCTGGGGGATGATCCTGGAAGGCAAGTGGTGGGAATCCTGGGAATCCTACATTGTCCAGTTTAATTCTAAGTGGATCCAAAGTAGTTCTGTGGTACTGCACAGCTAAAGACAGAGGGGCAGATGGTGCTTAGATATAGCCCTGAGTCTGAATCTGGGCTGGTGGCTAAGTGCTTTGTGAGAGATAACAGCAAGGATCTCCAACTTGACCCTCTCTAGAGCTTGTCCAAAGCTTTTCCAAAATACAGTCTTTTCTGATGAAGTGTCTAAGTGGAACCAAAATTTCATGGGAGCAGGTGACTCCTGGTACAGAAATGCTGAGAAACTGGGAGAGGCAGACTGAAGTTCAGATTCACTGTAATCCTAATTTGCTCTTCCAATCTCGCTCTTCCCATCTCTGAGGGCTTTTGAACAGGGAGAATGACCTTCTCCGTGGCTGAGGGACCACATTACTGAAGACCTCGGTGTTCAGACCTCACGCATTGGCTTTGCTGTGAACCAGAGTTTCAAAATCCAGCTGCTCCCAATGAGAGCAATCAGAAAGCCCTGGGAGAAAGTGTTCAGAGAGAAAGCAGAAATACCGCGTAGGGCTAAGTCAAAAAATATCCTATACGCTTAGCTGTAGTCGTGTGGCAGCCCTGGACTGCACGCTGTCATAACTAGGGCATCTTGCAACATAATATTTTCAGGAAACGTAGGTTGCAGCAAATAAGTCACCAACTTTTGGGGCCTAATATATGTAATTTAATCCTATTAAATTTGTTTTCCTCATTTAGAGCGGCACCAGCAGCAAGCAAAACAGTGATTCCGTGCTGTTAAAGTTCCCCAGATGCAGCCTGTGCCAAAGACTACACAGACACTGCCATTAAGGCTCCCTGAGAGACTGCTCTGAGCAGCAGAAAATGGGCTGTATTTTCCGGATGTCCTCATAAGGCTGAATGGGAAATGAGACTTACTGTCTCAAAGCAAAGCATGAATATAATGAGCCAATAAATAATAGGCATCAGATATGATACTTACTCTTGAGAAACGTATATCATGCGCTTTTACCTACTTTTTGCATTTAATGGTATAGAATATCTGGTCTGCTGGGCCCTTCCGCGGGGCCAATCGTAGATTAGTTAATAAATGAAAATGAACAAACGGTGCTTTTCAGTTTTGAGCACCTGGAAGGCTCCTCTCTTAGAAGTCTTGACTTCTGTTTTCTCTTCACTAACTCCTTCTGTGTATGGTTTATAGTGTACACTACAGTACAAATTAAATTCTGTGCCAGCTAGAGTATATATTTTCTTTTCAACTTTTTAATGAAACACCCATGTCATTTTGTTTCTGAGGGTGAAGTCAGTGCAGCCAAACCTGTGTTAAAAAGTCCCAGACCGTCTGAAAGGCTTTTTAAAAAATGTTTCCTTTTACCCTTGCAGGCTGTTGGAGGGCTCTGAAATCTTTTTTAAAGATTGAGGAAGGACTTTGAACTTGAAATCAAACTGGTAATATTTTTTTTCTTTTTTTAAATTTACCTCACTGGTTGCTGAATCAGGCAGCATCTCCGTGTTGTTAAGAAGGAAAGTTCTAAGCTTCATTTTGGAGGTGGTTTCATTTCAGTAGTGTTTCAGTTTCCACAGGGGTTACATTTTTGATCTGTGTCTGAATTTAAGCTTGTGTGATGGGCCATTGTTCGTAACTAGAGGGGAGACAGTCTCGTATGGATAGGTCAGGGAGGTATTTTTTAGCCGTGGACGATTTCTTAATTTTGCTGCATTTCAGAGGTGCACTTGCTGTGGATTGGCTTTTCCATCTGTGGCTATGGTGGCTCCAAATGTCTGAAAAGAGTTGGGTTTGACTCTCTGAAAGTAAGCAGTGCCTTTGCTGGCATACCCCCTTTCTTGACAGAGTATTTCATGTAGGAGGTTTTTGCTGTGGCAAGCTCTGTTACATTTAAGTGATGCCACAGAAGATCTGAAAGTACAAAACTGCAGAAGAAGGGATTTTTGTCTTGAGATGAAATCTGGGCTAGCAAAGCACTTTAACAATCATTCCCCAAATCCTCGTTCCAATGACCTGAGACTTACCCGAAATACTTGCAATTTCTGGTCTTGGCTTTGAGAAGGGGGCTGCTTTATACCAGTTATGAGGCAAAGCTAATTTTCAGCATCTCATTTGATTAAAATTACAAAAGCAAAGACATTGAAGAGGTACCAGCTCTGCTACAGTATTTATTTTCCCTGTCACATCTGCTTGCCTTCTGTGGTGCTGCTTAGGGTAACTGCTTTCGTAATAGATCTTATGGTTAAAGAGCTTCAGAGGAGTGACAGTGGTAAGTGCTCCTCAACTTCATGCAGTTTTGTGAGCTGAGAAGGACTTCAACTTTTGGAGGTAAACCCAGGCTGCATGCGTTTGCCTACTAGAATTGCCATCCTTGGTGGAATAGAAGTTTTCAGGTATGGAGGAAAAAACCCACAGCACTTCTATGATGAAGGTGTATTGCTTAACTTCTGTAGAGATCTAAATCTCTGAGAGAGTAATAATCTTGGGTACTCACAGAAGCACAGCAGGAGTGTAGGACCAGTCTAACCTTAAACTGTCCCCGCTCTCTGAGGAGCAACAGACCTACTTCTGCTGGGTGCTGCCTTTTAGATAAGTACAAAGAGGATTCATTGTTGGTGCTGGAATTGGGGAGGAACCAATTTGCGTTGCTTCTGTGCCATGCATTTTGCCATGGCATAGATGCTATCCTCAAAGCCAGGACTGATGGGGACCATGGGCTTGAGAAGTTTTCCCACTACAAACACCGCTGGCCATGCATGGAGGGTAGATCCTAATTGGTGCTTAAGTGCATATCAAGCATTCGGTGGACATTGTTTGGTTTTGGTGGGGATGTGTGTGTATGGAAAAGTACCTCCAAATGATTTAGAGATGGAAAGAATTTTTTAAGTTCTGGACTAATTCACATACAGTAAAAGGGGCTAAAAGCATTGAAAACTTCTGCCATTTCTTCTTCATTGTTTGTCAGCTCCAACAATGGTCAGTAAACAAGCTTCTGCAACCTGGAATAATGTACTAGAAAATGATGCCGTCGAGATTTCTTGGCACCAGGACTTGTCATTTGTTTGGATATAGTTCTCTTATTGTTTCCAGTTGTGTCAGTAGCTCTGGATAAGTGATAAATAAGAATTTAAAGTTTGCATATTCATAGAAGAGCTATCTAATCCGCCTCCTCGACAGGGTACATTGGAAGTTAGCGTAATGAAAGCATCTATGAATAAGCTGTGCTTTGAAACCAAAGATATTTTGGGGATGGGCATTTGTTTTCATACTAAAAGGACACGTTGTTGGACTAAACACTAAAAAGGTTTATATTGACGTCAGCCTTTTAATTTCTTTAGTCCAGACCACTAAAATAAAACTTGTTTGTTTTAGAACACAAGTACGTAGAAGTTACAGGTATTAGCATTCCATTGTCAATCTTATTGCAAATGTGCCTTTCCCAGTTTATAAACAGAAAATAGGATCCTCAGCTGGTGTCTGTGTACCTCTACGGATTTCAGTTTGGGTTGTAGTGATGCTTTCAATAGACCTAGTTTGAAGGAAAAAAAACAAACCCAAAATTGGATTTTCTTCCCTACATGAAACATGATCTCTGTTGCTTTCAAACTACCATCCAGTTCTGTGAATTTTTTCTAGGTGTAGGAAAGCTTCAATGTTTCTATAATGGAAGTGCTCCACGGGAGTGCTATGGAAGATACCACTACTCTTTCTAAAATAAATTTTCTTTCTCTGACAGAAACCAGAACAAGTAGATTTACTGCTTATATATCTCTGTGGAGACGTGAAAACAAAACGTATATTCTATTACTGATATCACAAAATAATTTTACAGTCTTTAAAAAACCCCCTGCTTTTGCATTGTTGCAATAAAATAAAAGATAAACAGCTTATTTCTCTAACCACTGTAGCTTAGAAATAGTGACCCTTGCCAAAACTCCTGGCTGTTTATGATTATGTTATATATGGGTATGCATGCAGTTTTCCCAAGTATGAGAAATGTGCTTCTGCTTCATGTTTGGTTTTTGTCAGCTATTTTTCACTATAGTAAATACTCACTGGGAATATATTTCAAAGTCTCCAGCAGGTAAGTTTCCTGAAAGGACTGTGCTTTGTGTAGTAGATGCTTCCACACATAGGCAATCACATAACAAAAATATTTACACAGGATTTCTCCAGTTCTTTCACGTTAATGAATGCGGTTTGATTGGCACATGCTAATGGCTTAGTGCGTGTTAGTGATTATAATTGAAGATTGCCATAAATATTCTTAAAATTGAGATATCTCTACAAGAGCTTAAAGAAAATAAAATCAATTAAAATTATAAAAGGCTTCTCTTTTCCCATTTAATAATGCATTTTTATTCTATGTATGTAAACTCGTGAAAGGAAAATAGCTACCTAATACTTTTTTTTTGAGTTTACCCCTAAAGATGCATCTATATGAACTTGCAAGGGAGGAAATAAAGGCAAGCCTTTTAGCCCCTTATACTTCCATAATTTTAAAGGAGATAAGTTATTGTATTTCTTGTTGATGACCATGGAGATCTGTTAAGTGAGCGAAGTTCTATTTTATGGAAGAAATGCGAGAAAGAAAAGTGAGAGGAAGACAATTGCTGGAGTAGTTTTAGTACGGACATGTAGTAAATATTTTGAGAGCTTTGCAAGATTAAGGTTAAAGCAGTAACTTTAGCCAGAAGGGCAGGTAAACTACCACAATATGATAAAAATTACAATTACTGGGTATTGTAAAACAGTGGCAACACTCACAGTTCCAGATATAAAATACAAATGCGGGAACATATTATCTGCTGCCTGTCAAGCTTTCAAACTCGAATATGTGCATTTACGTGCAATCTTGAAATCCTGCAGTTCCAAAAAGGTATGAATTGAGCAGCCATACAGCTGGACACAAGGTGGCTGGTTTTTGCCTGATGAGGATAATTAGTGTTTGATAAGAATATATGGTCATGAACAGAAAGCAGAGCAGCCTTGAAGTAAATCTTCGGAGGAAAAACTCAGAACTCTGTGGAAACTAGGATGTGAAACTGGAGCCCAAGTTAGTATCTCTCTCTGCCTCTGGTGATCTGGATATAAGCACCCAGCAAAAGCATTTTTAACAGGATTAAAAGTGAAACGTATGATCAAAGTGTGAAGGTTTCATGACCCCGTGTGTATTGTTTCTCATCTGTCATGTAATTATCGTCTGATTTTTATTTTTCTGGTATCCAACATCAGTATAGATAATCGTGATTTAGGACTTTGAGCACTTCCCTGAAGTGAAAGAACGAAAAAGGGAGAAAGTCTGTCAAACAGTACAGAGGAAAGAGATTAAAAATAAATATTTTATGCGCTTGTATATAAGATAACGTAGAAATCATTATAAAGTACTTCTTCAAGAAGTTTTATTTTGAATTAAAAAAAAAAAATCAACAAACTAAAAACAGGCTGGAAGGTATAGAATTTATTAAATGAATATTCTATCTCCTGCAAGGGGGTAGGGGTAGGGGCAGGGATAATGTATTTAAAGAAATACAAGAGCAAGAAGCCTCTAAGACGGTTTGGCTGATGCAGCAAAGATGTGATGGAGACAAGAACTGCAGGTACTCAGCAGTGCTTTCCATGATGCTCTAGAGCAGGTACAGAAAACAGATCAGGATCTTAATTTATGGAAAAAACTTGCAAGAGAGGCTTTGAGCTGCTTTCAGATTTTAATTACACAACTATTGACTATTAGGGTCACATAAAATTTTGGAGGGGATAATTTTTTTTTTGAAGCACTGAAGTATCTTATGTGCAATATGCTGGAGTGTGGCACAATCTATTTTGGCCCTAACCTTAGTAAATGAGTCTACTGTGACAGACGGTGCGGAAGCTGTGGCTGCCTGGGGTTTTCAGCTTCAGAAGTCATTATATTAGACATTGTCATGAAAGCAGATTTTTGAGGAACAACAGAAAAGTGAATTTTGCCTTCAGGAGAGCTGACTTTGAGTAAATGTGAAATGCTCTGGGGATTTTTCGTTGGAATTCAGTAATGTGTTGGCAGTAAACAAAGAAATAAAGCTAGTTTTTAAAATAGAGTGATAGGTAGGTCTGAAAAAAACCAAACCATTAATATAACTTCTTTCAACAGGGAAAATGTAGCAATATTTGCTTGGCCAAAATCTGAAATGGAGTAGCCAGAGAGTACATAGCTAAGGATTTGATTTTTGTAAAGCTTTTATTGTGTTTTTAAACACTCATCCTCACAACAAGCAAGCAAAAAAAACCTCCAAACAACAGACAAAATAGGACATTAAAAAAAATAAAAATCAGTCTGGTAAGAAAGACATTATACTAAAATGCAGAGGAAGTAGACAGTATACAGATCAATGAGTGTGTCTGTGCTGGATGGTAATCTGAGCCTTAGCTAATATAACTCCTTTTCCACACCTAAAGAATTGGGATGATTTTTAATTGGACTAGGTTAACGTGAAGAAAAGGATATTTCTACCAGCATATCTACAGCAGGTTGAAGAATGGCATGACTGACTTTGATGTGAATTGGAAAACAAGTATTTTAGAAAAGATAGATTTCTTTAAGCAGTCTTTGTTTTCTGCCTTTTTATGAAGCAAGCACAGCGTGAATCTGTTTTGGATAGCTGGAGAGAAGTGAAAATGATTAGTAGTGTGAAGGCTGCATGTCTCAAAGCAGCTTCCTGAGTTCAGAAAATGCAGATCTTTATTTTCTTAACACACTTTCTAAAAATTGAGTAATGCTCTGAATCGACTGAGTCCAGGAATGCACGTGTAGCAAATGGGAGAGCCAGGTTGTCAAAATGTG
The DNA here is from genome assembly GCA_013396935.1 of Baryphthengus martii. Lineage (NCBI taxonomy): Eukaryota > Metazoa > Chordata > Aves > Coraciiformes > Momotidae > Baryphthengus > Baryphthengus martii. Next base: position 135,150 of record VWZK01005007.1, on the reverse strand, counting down.
CTAAAAACTGCCTTTTTTTTTTTTTTTTGTCTCAAGAGTTCATGAGATTGAGCAATTTAGACTGATTGGCTTCAACCTTAATTGCTCTCCCTCTCTTTTTTTTTTTGTAATTGAAAACCGATTAAGTTTTCAGGAAGCTGATAGTGTGTAGCATTATCTAGGAGCTAAAGAAAGCGGAAAATTGCTCTGCCAAATGGTTATAGAATACTCAACGATGTATTTCTCTTTCTTTGGCTCTTTTTGAGCATAGGCAAGAAAAGAGAAATAACTGACGGGGATATTTAAAGGCAGTTTCCAATAAAATTCACTTTGGTGAGGGGATTTTAAGGAGTAGTGATGGGTATGATCAACGTTATCATACCCAAAGATATCATCTGAACAAGGAATGGTCAAGTAGGTTAGGGCAGTTTGGACAAGAGAGAGCTGAGGTAGAAGTTACTGAGGTTTATGAAAATTAGGGTTACCAGGGAGAAGACGGGTTGTGGTTGCTTGTGCCTCTTCCACTGTAAGAACTAGAGGGTATTAAATGCTGGGAGATTGAAAGCCAGAGAAGATGCTTCTGAATACAACATGTGGTGTAGCTGGGGAACCACAGCCACAGACTGCTGGGGTGTCACTGCCACACACTTACCTCTTCTTTGGAAAATAGGGCTTCCATGGTAGACAAACAAATTTTGAGGAGGCGTTCTTTAGATTTTAAAAAAGATAGTATTACTTGCAACATAGAGATCTCGTATTTTTTTTTTTTTTTCAAATATATTAGGGACTTTGCGTATACGATTCACTGCCAAGAATAATTCTGGAGAGGAGATTCCCTACAGAATTTTTGGAATTTCCAAAATGCTTGTCTTAATCAGATGAAAGTTGAAGACCTTGTCACGGATGTATCCAAGCCCAGGTTTTCCTGACTGGCCGCTACATTTCGATAGTGAATTTTGGGTTTAGATAGTCTTTTCTAAAGAGGAAATACCTCCTGAAAATGCTCCTGAGTGGCTTTGTGTGTGAAAAGACACCTCAGGATAAATATGATTATTGAAATGCTTAGATCAATCAATGCCTCATTTAAGACATTTTGAATAGATAGCAGGGCACATTGTCATCAGATCTGAGAACTGTCTGTTTCTCATCCCTACTTTTTGTTGTGCAAAAAGTACGTAAGAATTTCTACAGTATATGCAGCATTGTTGCAACCGAGTGTTATGCATCCCTTTTTATAACAAGCCACGTCGTCAGCTGAATCCCAGTACGTGAACACCACGCATAATCCAGAACCGTTAGTTTTACCAGCAAGAATTTTACTTGTTACAGAGGATTGCTCCTTGCTGGTATGTTCTAAATTAACACCAGCGATGCTTGTCTATGTTAAAATTCCGGGTAGCAGTACATACATCCTAAGAAATATACGTTTGTTTGGGTGGTTATAATGACCTGATTCTTTAGGCGAATGGAAAATGAAATTGCAGCCACATTTGTAACATTAAGGCTGGAAGCAGCAACATGGAGAATAGTAAATCTTAGTCTCTAAGATTTTATTTTTTTTCATGTGTTCGGTGATGACCGCCATTAGATACCATGGAGGTAAAGAAACAAAAAAAAAAAATCCCGAAGGCAATAAAGTATGGGTAGTGGGATGAATCTTTTCTGATATAAACTGGCAGAGATCCACTGACACTGGTGGGGCTGACAGCTTGTGTCAACTCTGTGAATATTGGGTCACGTGCAGGGCTTCAAAAAAAGGGTTGAGCCTATTGCGATTTTTCTTGTCTTGTTACAGGAGTATGTGAATTTGGCTTTAAAAAGTAGGACAGTATAGTTTCTGTTGCGTTTAAATGTTAAAGATCAGCTTTTATATGTCAACTTGGTATAGAAAACTGCTTTGTTAACTTCTCATGGAAACGAGCTATCTAATGCAATAAATCTGAATGATAGTATCTTTGCAACTAATTAATTTTACTGACATTACTAAAATTTATGAGCAACCTTTTTGTTGTGGTGCATTTTTGCATTGTTCATTTATTGAGCCCACCGAAGAGGCTAGTAGATCTCCAACACGTGGGCTCTGCCACAGTAAATCAAATGATTCAGGTTCTGTGTGTGGATGAGGGGGCAATTTGAAGTGGGACTTCCTGGGGAGTGAAGCAAGGTGCAGAAGAAAAGATAGAAGAGCTGGCTCTTCTTGTATTGGCCGAAGACCCTCACAAGGACTTTCAGAATGAACTTTCAAATTGCACTTTATCTTCCCTCAGACTTTTCACTTCAAAGCATTTTCCTGCTGGGTTCAGAGATTTGGCTTACAGAAGATGCAATAAATGGCTAGTTAGAAGGATCCTCTGTCTACCTCACGTACAATTGCCCGTTTGCCCCAAATTTTACCATTGCTTGTCATTTCAGAGATGTCTTTAGTGGGACAAATGGAGGCAGGGATCACAGATATGGAAGTCTGGATTTAATTATACTGGCACAAGTTTAAAAAGTCTCTTGCTCGGTGGTTTGATTGTTTCTTGCACAGACAGCGCTTCATAATAAAAAACCTGTTTTTATGATAGGCTCAGTAGAAAATCAATAAACGGACTTCTTCCATACATCTGAGTCTTTATCTGTGTGGTTTTCTGCCTGGAAGTAGGCCTGTCATGTTTTGAAGTCTTCTCCTTTCCTCTCTTTGCAGTTGAGTTTTAGAGCAATTTCCTGTCGTGTCTTTATTAAAATACCCAAGCAATGAAAAAGACTTTGTTCGTACATCTTTTTCAAGTGAAATGGGTTTAACTACTGACACTTTAGATTAAGGATAAAGTCCAAACAGAGTCAGAATTTAAGATCTGGTTTAAAAACTTGGAGTCGTTTACAAAACCAGGTTAAATGAAAGTTGAAGAGGTTCTGATCCTACATTATTTTATAATGGCTTAGATTACTTTCCTCAACTCAACAATTTTAATTACATAGGAAGGAGTACCCAGTTATATCCAAGAAGGTAATTGCTAATGTAGCAAGCCAATTATCTGCAAACTTTTGAAACAATGAACTGTTAAATAGAGAATGTGACAGAAGTGAGCTGTTACAGAGCCGGGCTTTTATTCCAAGATTAGCCCAGCGACATTTAAAGATTTCATTGGAAGAAGACAGAAAAGTTTTCCAGATATTCAGCTAAAATACTGCAGTAGTTTAGAAGCACTTCAACATTCGTTTACAAGCCCCAGATTTGACATTAGCTATGTATTGACAAAATTTCCTAGCTTTTGGTGGTTCTGTGTATATTTATGATTTGTAGAAGAGGAGAAAGGAAATAAAGAAGTCACAGAACAGCTTTGAAGAACAAATATTTGGTATATGTATGTGCAGTTAAAGGATGTGGAAGTGATGAATACATGAAGTACATGTTTTATTACCCCTCAGTCACAGTATGTAGGTCATTGCCCACCTCTTAAAGCCACTTGCTGCCTGTGAGTTGGTACAAAATTCAGAGCTTCCAAATCCCCTTGCTTTCTAATGCTCCTCACCAAGATGGGAGGCTAGGGGCGGCTGGGGAAGGATTCCGAGATAAAAACAACAACAGTAACTAACATGAAAGTTGTTACTAAAGCAGCATTCTTTACTGCAGTGTTGGGCAGCGCTGAGGATCCTCCACTGAAACTGCTCCACCAAGTTAGCAAACCATACCAACTGATATACAGAAAGACGTATGTATTCATCAGATTTCCTGGAAAAGGCCATCTTATGCTAAGGAGTTCCTGGAATTCATTTACATAGTCTGAGCATGGGTAGCAAAATTAGGGTTAGGGTCTTTTCTGCCTCCGGTGTTGTGCATAGTCTTCCTCACAGTGTCCGCTAGTTGAACTTCGGGTTTCATTTGCCCAGACATGGTCATGGAGATAGCTCATCCAGCCTTTGGCCTTGAGATGCTTTAAGATGGTTAATTTAAATTAGTTCCCAGGTGTTTGTCTTAACACTGGTGTCTTCCTCCACTTATCTTGACAACTTGAGTCCCCATTATCAGTGGTGCTCAGGAAGCTTAACTAACCATCCCAAGACCTATTTGTTCCTTGCTAGGCAGGGCTTGATGAACTATCACAAGGCCTGTTTAATGTTTGCCACGCAAGAAGTTGCAGGTTTTGTGCAAGTGAGGTTTAAGAAAGGAATATAAATAAGTAAGGAATATCAATCCTTTCAGAGTAGGAGTTTAAATGTGGCCCTTGAGTTAATGACCATTGTTCTTTGGCACAGTCAGTTGTTGCTGCCTTGGAAACTGTAGAGTTGCTGGATTCAATCCTCATAACGAGGAAAGCTTGGGTGTTCATTTATTCCTGTTCCTCTTGAAGCTCCCTGGTTACTTGCCTATCAAGATTATTTACATTGTCTAATGATGATCTAGTGAAGCAATCCTTTGAACATCTGGATTTCAAGCCTGCTTCTCATCTCTGTTTCAATTTTTTCAGTGCTTTTAAACAAAGCAGGAAGGCTGTCTAAGGAACACCAAAAAAAACAGTAGAGCAAACAGGAAAGCAGAAAACCTTTGGTGAGGTTTCTGATGACGTTTCCCTGTGCATGTTAATGCAGTGTGATAGCACAAACTATTGAAAACAATCTTTGTCCTATAGGGCTCTTAGAATAGAAATCAGTTAACTGTAAATATACAGATGTCTAGCATGTATAATCTATTTATCCTTGTTACAAAGATAAACGCTGTTTCTGGCAAGTTGTAGAAAGTCTGTGAATGCTGGGTAATACCTGTTCCTTTTTCTAAGCATTTTTCCAGACTTCTGGCTCTGAATGGTATTTAGAAAACTTCATTTAATTTCAGCCCGAGTGATGTTTATTAAAAAAACAACCCAACACTATTGTGATGCTGATGTGCTCAGGACTTTTATAAGAAAAATGTCATGTCTACGCTATGATATAATATGCCAATTCCAGGAACTTCAGCGTTATCTTAATAACAAATGAGAAGTAATGAGATTAATGGTGGCTCTCCCACTAGTTTTTCAACTCGTGAGAGCAATTGCCATCTAAACTCTGCAGCTATTTTGATTCTGATAAAGAGGTGAAGCAGGAAAAAATGTTACTTTAGAATAAGAGGTCCAAGAAGATTATTCTTCTCAACTCCACGTCTCATCACATGTTTTTATCATCTCTCCTTCAGGCATCTAGCTCATTTGTGTGAAATGAAAAATACTCTTTTTCTGTGCTGCTTCCAAAGTACTGTTTGACTTTTTTTTTTTTCTGATATGATAGGGAGGCCTTAGGAGAACAGAGTTCAAGGAAAGAGCTGTCAGGTCTGCTTCACACAGGAGTCTGTAGAAACTGTCAGATTTTGTGGTCCTCCAATGAGATGTCACTACTGTTTACAGGACAGGAGACTGCAAGAAGCCAGATCAGCCCCTCAATGATTGACTTGTATCCTTCACTCAGTGCGCTCTAGAAATGTAAATCTAAGAGTGTGCTTGGCTGCTTCTCTCCAAATACATCTCATTCATTTATTTGAGATAGGGAGGTGAGATTTGAACTGAGTTCGTCCACTTTTTCTAAGCTAACTTAGACCTTGATTAATATTCCAGTGTCCTAAAGAGCAGTTCCTTGCATAATGCAACAGCTGTCCCTTGTAGCCCCTGTACTAGTGCTGGGTGTTGAGACAGCTGGTCTTCTGCCCTATAAACCCAGTGCCAAGCACTGAACAGTTGTGAAGGCTAAAGCAGCCTGAACAACCATCTCCTTGAGGAGCCTCTTGTCTATTTAGAATGATGGTAGCTTCTGGAGCGGTTCAGCAGCAGAGAAAATGAATGAGAGGAAACAAAAAAAAAAAAAGGAAGGTTTCTGCAGAGTACAGAGGTTGCAAAGAATGTGAATAAGGAAAAAAAAAATAAAAATGAGAAATGAACAGTGAGGAAAGTGACTGAAAGGCCAAGAACAAATTCAGAGTTGTCTACTTCTGTCTTCCCACGGTGGAGTAGAAAGATATATATGTATAAGTAGATATGAGTGTACGTGTACACGTACTGATATATGTAATAATAATCAAGAGGCTACATGGAAAAGGAAAGGCAAATATGAAAAGGAGAATTGGAAAAGAGACTGTACTGGACAAAGGAAAGAAGATTCTTTTAAGATAAAAATAGTGTGTATTAAATATAAATATTAGACTGTAGGACTCTGCTTATTAAGAATGAGCAGCAGACAATACAAAAAAGGTGAAAGGAAGGAGTGAATAAAGAGACAAGAAAAGAAAATGTAGGTTGCATGGTCCATTATGAAATATTATAAGAAGTTTTCACAGATACTTAGATTTCAAGTGGAGTTAAACTGCACAAAATTGCTTTGGTTTTAATGAGAAAACAGATTAAAAAAAAAAAAAAATACATTGACATTGTACCTGTGATCTTTGTAATGATCTTTTTAATGTCACTTTTCGTCAGTTTTCTGGTGATGAAGTGAAAGTTTTTTCAACTCGTTCTTCCTGAGGTGTGCCTAATGCACAAAAGTTGGAATTCATTTAATGCAGGAAATTCAACTAGATGGCAGCTAGTCAGAATGTTAAGAAAGTAGATACCAACTTTTTTTAGAAGCTATCCTAGTTTCTTTTACTAGGCATGGTTTTTTAAATGCCACATCTTTGCAGTCACTGCTTAAACGTTTGAGACAAATTCACTACAATACTACACATTTGACAACCATCAACAGGGCTATATTTAGAGGGTCAGGACTTCATGCAGTTGCTTGGCAGCCAAGATGCCAGTGAAGAAGTGTTTCTAGACCCTTTACTCAGGAAGGAAATGCATGAGGCCCTGATTTTGCCACCAGTTCTGCAAGCAAAGAAAATGCTTATCTTTCTCCCAGATGAGTATATTCTCTCCTGCAGAAATGGAAGGTCTTACAGAATATAATAAACACAATAAGGCACTTGTATGGGCTGATACCTTATACAGGTATAGTATTAGGTACATAAACTTGCATATGCACAATACGTAGTCAATTGTTTTTGCGTAGTTTAAGGAGCTGAATTAAGAGCCAGGCTAGAAAGGAAGATACTGGAGGCTGTTTCTGCTCATCTGCAATAACACTGAGCAAGCTGCACTTGGAGTTCTGCCCTGATCCCTGATGTCAAGAAGAAAAATCAATGTTATACCATCAGGTTACTTTTCTTTTCTTGGTTTATTTAATCGTGGAAGAATTTTACATAATAATGTCGGTTGTCTGTAATTTGATCATTTCGCACGTGGAGCCTCCACTCAAATGCTGTATTTTCCCTGAAAATGAGTACTGAATTGAGAGCTCTCTTGTCCTTGGAGCTCCTCCCGCATGGCTAGGTCTGGATGAATCCTGATCCTCTAAAGCCTTCTGATTACTATTTGCTCCCATAATCCCTTTTCATGTTGTCTTTACAGTTCTGTTGACCTCACTTTTTGAGTCCGTCACCTAACTACCACTTCTCAGAGTTTTGTTACTGAATCATGCTTTCAAAGAGGATAAACTTGGTGGATTGTTTTTTCTTTGCCTGAGAAGGAGCTGGTAGGGATCTGTTGTTTTTAAATGTGGTTTGGGTCAGAGTGCTTCATATTCTAGCTGCTGAAATTGGTAGGAAACCTCTCTCCCTCAAGCTGTGAAGACTTTCCCCCCAAAGGTCGGGTTTTGTGTGAGATAGACTTCAAATTGATTGGGAAAGAGATTCTGTAAGGCTTCTTTGTATACCTGGCTCTGAATTTTTGCACTCCTCAGATATGATGTATACATGTAAGGAAGGTTCATACATGAGTATATATCTGCAGTATTTCCTTTTTATGGCTTTTTCAAGTTAAATTACTTACCGTAACTGACATAAATAAAATGTGCAAAAGCTGCAGTTCACTTTAGACTCCAGCAATTCAGTTTGAGGGGTTTATAGTCACATGGGAAGGAAGTAGTCACCCATCTGATAATCTATCTCACAGCCTAAATCATGACCTGAAAGTATTTAGTGCCTGAAGACATGATCTCTGTAACCTCTTCATACTAAGTTCTTTTGGCTAGATCAGTCCACAGTGTGAAAGGGAAGATTATGACCATATTTCTACGCTTAAGTCATGTGAGAGTTTTAAAAAATGATGATGTAGAGGAAGAATAAAGTCAATTATACCTTTAGGAATAAATTTCTTTCTGTTCTTTAGTTAGTAAGGCTTTTGAGGTATCACGGACAATCTTTTTGGTTTTGTGGTGGGTCAGCCTTTGCTGACCTCTCTTGCTTCAAAGGGACAGGGGCAGAAAATAAGATGGAAATGTTTGTCAGTCAGAATAAGGACTGAGAGATCGTGTGTCAATTATAGGCACAGGCAGAACAAACTTGACTTGGGTAAGATTTAATTTAATTTGTTACTAATTGAAAATAGAGTAGGATAATGAGAAGCAAAGACAAAACACCTCCCCTCACTTGCCCTCTTCCTGCGCTCAGGTTAATTCCTCCTTTCCCAATGTCTCTACTCATCCCACACCTCGGAGTAGTGCAGAGGGATGGGGAAGGGGTTTTGGTGAGTTCATGACAGTCCTTGTTCCTTCCTCCCCATGCTTTTCCTGTGCTCCTTGTGGTGTCTTTTCAGATGATGTGTGGAAAAACCAAAGGAGTGTTGAACACATCCTCCGGCAGTAGTGGAAGAGAGTAGGGCAGAGCCAAATCCAGGCACTGAAGGCCATTAGTGACTTGTTTAAAGTTGGTAACTTGCCTTCTCTATAATCTCTATACATCAGTGGCTGTTTTTTCCAATTAATCCAGTGAAGACAAACAAGTTGTTTATAAAAGCTCTTGGAAGTCATTTTCTTAAGTAGTATTTAAATCTTGAGTCTTTGAAATTATGCCATTAGAGTACATTTTAGAGGCTCTGAGTGTCAGTGTCTCCACCTGGACTGTATTCCAAGCACGTACAAACATTCCTGCCATCACTGTCCTCCAGCTGGAGAAAGTGGTTTTGAAAAGGCCATGGTGTTCTCTTTCATATTGTTCTTTTCCTGATGTTCATTCGTACTTTGTAATATTTTAATTCCTTTCTATAAAAGCGAGTGCAAAAATCTTACGTTTCTGAAGCACTGCTCTTCAGGAATGTTTTCCTTACAGCATTTCTGTTCACCTATATATAGTATAAATTCAGACTGACTACAGTGAAGAGGTGATAAATTCATGTATTAGCTTCTGAAGTTTTCTCAAACTCCTACTAGAGTAGATGAGGTTTTTACTCAAAGTACAGGATTTACTGTAAATTATCAAAGCAGTTTTCCTGAGATAAATCTAAGCACTTATGAGCATGAAAATAATTACCGTTAGTGTTTGTAATAGTATCCTAGTCGTGTACGTATTAGCGAGGAAAACGTTTACTGGTTTCGTGGATTACTTTTTGGTGGAAAAAAGTTTGTTTTCTGATAAACTGTTCAGTTTGGCATGAAAAATGATGCTTGGTTTTATGCCACCTTCCTTTTCATTAGAATCCTGCAATACTGTTAGCTATGCCATTGTGGAGAGCCATGGACATCTCCAGAGACCTTTTATGTCTTCATTATTTCACCACTCACATTGGAAATGGCAGGACATACTCTTTCTTTTGAATCTCTGCTTTAGTTTCAATTAGGTGGAGTGGAGGGCGAGAAGAAAGGAGAAGATTGCTAACTGAGATGTATAGAAGCCTGTTAGAATCAAGTAACTTAATTGAGATGTTAGTGTGGTGTGTGGTACATTGGGACATTATTTTTGCTGGCTTCTAAGATTTTGAAGCTGATTTAGCTCTAATAATCTGGATAAATGGATTTAAGATGGGGTGTAAACAGTCTTAGATGATCTATGTTAAGAAACGCCAAACAATCATATTTGGAACCTCTGTTTTGAGCATTTGATACTCATACTTTTACTGTCTCTTGGATGAAACAACAAGCATCAGCTAAAAATTTCTCCTGTCTTCCCTTATGCTGACTTACTGTAGCACCTCCTGGGAGCCTCTGATCACTGTTCACTGCAGCAGATGGCAGTGGCTTTACAACCTGAAGAATTAAGATCAAGAGACAAATTCAGTAACTTTAAATCCCCAAACATACTGTAGCAACATGTCCAAGTGTGAAAAGATTTCGGTTTACAGTGTTTCACTATAAATAGCAACAATGACAGGTGCTGGGTTATGTTGGAGGGTGTCCTGGTAGTGGGGAAGGGGGCTACCGGCACGACTTCTGTGAGAAGCTCTGCCAGCTCCAAGTTGGACCCACCTCTGGCCAAGGCTGAGATAATCAGCACCTCTGTGATAACATATTTAAGAGGGGAAAAACCTGTTGGGCTAGTTCTTTTGATTTGGGGATTCTTTTATTTTGGAGAAGAGTTGGGACCTGAGAGAGAGAACTATGTGGACCAGCAAGGTCAGGGAGGAGGTGAGCTGTGCCCTGTGATGAGATGCGAAGTGAAGTCCTTGGTGATCAATGGTGGGGCAGAATCCCACCTGTGGCCCATGGAAGACCCCCATGTTGGAGCAGGTGACTGCACCCAAAGAAGGCCATGACTCCAAGGGAAGCCCTTGCTGGAGCAGTCTGGTGCTGGGTGTGGAAGATACACAGTCTAGTTAGAGAAGTTCTTGAAGGCTACCATGTGGCAGCAAGGGAGGACCGTGAGTTTTTCTCCTGAGAAGAATGGAGCAGCAGAGATAAAATGTGATGAACTGACTGCAACCCCCATTCTCTGTCCTCCTATGCTGCTGGCAGGGGAGAAGGTAGAGAATCAGGAGTGGAGCCCAGGGAGAGAGGAGCGGTAGGGTGAAGGTGTTTTTAAGATCCAGTTGTATTTCTCATGGTCCTGTTCTGAATCAATTGGTAAATTGGTGGTGGCTTTAAATTGAATGGAGTTTGTTTCCACCAGTTGAGTCTGTCTTTTTCCCATGACCATAATTGGTGAGTGAGGCCTCCCTGTCCTTTGTCTTGATCCTTGAGCCTTTTGTTTTATTTTCTGCTCCCCATGCCACCAAAGGTGGGTAGGAGTGAGCGAGCAGCTGTATGGTGCTTTGTTACTGTCTGAGTGGGCTTAAACCATGACACCTAAGAAAAGAGTAGTGGTAGCAGGAGAGGTGTGTGGGGTGGAAAGGTCTAGAAATGGAAACCCAGTGGTTTTTGGAATGTGCTTTTGATTAAAAGTCTTCAGCTACCTTAATAAAGTTAGTTGTGTGATGAGCGTCTTGGTACTAGGTTATACTTCCAGTTCAGGGAAGCTCGTGCCCTAATACTTCTCTTTTTAGAAGACACGGATTGTTTGTGCTTTAACATGCTGTCTGTATCCTGGGAGGTCTGATCTCCCTTAAGAATTCATGACTGAATTATCCAGTCACATGCTTGACCCTTGTCCAAATGACTGACCCCATATTCGTGGCTAGGCCAGAATCAGACCCGGCACCCAGATCGCTCTCATTTTCTCTGCCTGCAGTGCGATGCAGCATCATCCCAGAACAGCAATGCAGGGTCCATTGCTCACTGGAAGGGAAAACGATTCAAGAGCTGATGACCATAGTGAGCCCCAGTGAAGATGTCCACAAACAGCAAGCTAAGGTGGAATTCAGTCCTCCAAGACCTTGAGCTCCTGTGTTTGTATTTTTAAGTGTGGTATTTTAGGATTTCATGGCTTCCCACCGTGGTTAATTGCCCAGTCCCTAGACAGTGCTTTCCCTGTGTGAAAGACAGCCGCCGCACATACTTATTCATGAGAGGACAGTTTTATAGAATATCTGACTGTGGGCTAGAACACCAGCTGTCGGGCTGCACTGAGGTGTGCAGCACTCATCTGTACTTAGTTTGATTACTTTTGCATTGCGTGATATTCGTTAACTCTTCTGAAGCCCTGCCTTATTGTCTAATCAACACTCAAGTCATTGCAGTCCTTTTCTGGTTTTCAGTCCTTGCTACCTACTTTATGGCAAACAATCTTTTCTTGCTCAGGCTGTCAGCAGGTTTGGCTTCTGTCTTCAAGAACACTGTAAAATTAATGCATTGAGCCTGATTTATGGTAAGAAAATACCTTTTAATTTCTATTGCTGCCACTGAAGGAAGGCAGAAACTGATTGGAAGGTAGAAACGATGGCGCACAATGCTTTTAAGTTTCTTTAGTAGCTATGCAGTGATGGGTGAACAGAAATACTCCGTTGTCTACAATCAGGGCTTTGAATCAGACAAAGCTTGCTTCTAATGGACTGTTGTGTTTGCGTGATATCTGGTGTGCAGATAGAGATGGTGCCTACTTCCTAGAACCCTATAACCTAGGACATGGAGGCACTTTTCTTGAAGTGTTTGAATTAAACATGTTGCTATAGGTGGTTGTTGTCATTGGTGGGCTATAGTTGACTTTTGAGAGTAAGCTCTTCCTTGCAAGAACCTGAGGTCAGAAGAAAGTTCAACCATCATCAAAATAAGACCGTTGGCTGAAAGCCGTTGGCTGTCTCACATTTCCCAGTGGTGAGCACAGAGGTGCTTTAGTATTTCCGTTGCTGTTTGCGTCTGTTTCGTAACAGAAAGAGACTTACTGCAAGTACTCCTCCGAAGCTGCAGTATATTGCTACCCCTTGCAGCTTGTTTCTTCTTGTGGGTTACATGAGTATTATGATTTTGGCTAAGAAAGTATGCTTTAATTAAATAATACTAGGATCTTGCTATGATTTCCCACCATGCTGCTGAATCCCGGTACTTTGGATGTATCAACACTTAGCCAGATTGTGAATTGAAGGACTGTATTTGATGAATTTTCTTTGTTTTGATGATTATTGTGTCATATCCAGTACGTGCATGGCATTTACTTATTTAAAGTGTTTGGAAAAGAAGTCTTCCTATAGAGCACAGAAGCATCCTGTCAATACTAAACTGTGCTTTGACTTTTTTTAACTTCTCTTTTAAGAGCTGGGATGCTGGAGAGAGTGAGGGGAGGTACCTGCAAGGCCTCTGTGGGAAAACTCTAGATACCAGATGCAGGCAGTAACATGTTAGCTTTTGACCAGTGGTCCTGAATTGTATGATGGAGAAGGCCATTGGGAGAGAAGAGAAACTCTGTCTGGGGTATTGGATGTTCCCTTTAATAGGCTTGGGTAAATGAAACTAAGTTTAGGAACACAGAAAAACTCCTGGGAGCTTATTTGCTTTGATTGCTAAAGCTTTTGAAGTGTGCTTATTGCTGTAAGGAAGGAAATCTGGAAAAGGTCAAGTATGAATTAGGTGAGAAATACAAAAAGGAATTGCTTGAGATGGTCATTAAATAAGACAAAAATGAGATTCAGGAGTAAATGGAACAGTATCACTGTAAAGGTGAAACACCTCACTATAAATCAGTAGAGACAGTGAAACTGGAACAAGTCTATCCAAGAGACATTGATTTTTGTAGAGGTCCAATTCCAATCCGGTGAAATTGATATTTTGCAAGAGCCTCATATCCCAGCCTACATGCCTCTCTGGGAAGACCTTGTAAAGACTAAAGGTCAGTCTATCTGTCTCTGTCTACTGTACTTAGGTATTTTTCACACAACTATTACTGTCACATCTAGGCAGGAGGAAAAACGATCAATATTATCATCTCTGGTGTTGGGGTGTATCTAAAGCTCTGCTGCATTAGACTCCGAGTGACTGATACAAAGACAACCCCAGCTCCTTGGGAGCCCAAGATCTGATATTTTGGGCAAGAAGATAGCAATGGGTGAATAATCAGATGAGCAGGAAGCAAATGTATAGCAGTGGTACCTCCTTGAAGTTGAAAGAGTATTCAATGTCACCAGAGGTGACTGGATACTAGATCTCTGAAGTATCAATATATTTGTCTGAGAAGGCACCTCTTTATTCTTCATCTAGTGGCACTGGGAAATATCAGAGAAATGCTCTGGGAGCTTTCTGACGTTCTGGTGCTTTGGTGCCTGCTTTGAATGTGGGAAGACTCGGAGTCCTGCTGATACTGTGTGGCTATTCACACTCTGAATTAATCCAGACATAAACTGTAGGTGTATTTCTTGGACTTTCCCCTTATTTGTCCCCCTTTTTTTTGATAAAATAAAAGGCCAGTAATGTGAAGCAGATAATTGCTCTGAAGGAGGCTCTGGGACTCTGGGAATGATTGCACAGTTAGAAACAGAGTGGATTAATACAAACAAAAACTGCTGAGCACATTACTCAGGACTTTGTAATATTTACTTTTTAAAATGTATTTTTCTGAGTAATGTTAGTATCTATCTGCTGAGATGTACAAAACTAACAATGGAATAGAAAAAATAAATGTTAGCCTGCACAATGAAGTTTTTAGTGGAATGTGTCAGAAAGCTGATGAAAATCTGCAAGGATTGATTGCACTTGTGAATTTTTGACTGTTGTCACTGTTCTACTCAGTCTGCTATCGTTGCTTGCTTGCTTCCCATTTTTAAGTCTATCTCTACACAGTGGCAGCTGAATGTCCTGCAGAGAAGAACATCTTTACTTTGTGTCTGCATGAATGTGCATAGCTGGTTTCAGTATTTGTCTGGTATTTTAACAAAAGATGCAATAACTATTTTTAAAATGTGCCCTTTTTCCTCTATTTGCAAATAAAACATGTTGGATGTATTAACTTAAAACTTAAATATGTTGGCTATATTAACAGAAAACATGTTGGCTATATTAACTGTACATTTTCTTGGTATTTACTACTGCTTTAACATGGAAGCAGCCTTAAGAAGTTACTTACAAAAGAAGACAGAGATCATCCTTTTTTAGGTTTGTTTTTACAGAGGACATTTATGTTTATACACACTCAGCAGTCTGGAGATGAAAGAAAATGCTATATAGCTCTTCAGTCAGAGCCGAATGCAAATGTTCTGTGCTCTGTCTCAGCACAGGTCTCTAGCAAAGCCCAGAGCGAAGCTACGTGGGCAACCATTAGCAGTGAAGCTGAATACGGGCAGTACCTGCCCGTTTGGGATTGTGGCTGTTGTTTCTGGTGACAAGTCCAGCATCGACAGCAAGTATCACGCTAGCTCAGATGCGTTTGAACGTGCTGCCGTCACCCTGAATTACAGCACAGATCTCCTCTGGGGAGACACCACGTCATCCTTAGTGCCTGCAAGAGATTTAGCTGAAGGATCCCCTTGTGGTCTTGAGCTCTGGGCAACTGCTCGGTGCCTGACGGCTCCAAGTCACCGCAAGGTATGTCATGTCCGCAAATTGGCACAGCGCTCGTAGCCATGCCTTCCCCTGCCAAGTCACAGGAGGGAATTTTACAGCTCTTTTCCTGATGGCTGTGACAGGGAAATCCACTGTCGTGCGGGGACCAGAAGCTACGTACGGTCCCCAATGCCATTCTGGGAGCCTTATACCAGGGCCTGGATACTTTTGCCTGCAAAATTTACAAAGTAGAATTGTGAAAGAAGTGGCTGAGGGGGTGTTTTCTCCCATGAGAAAAACTTGGGATCTCAGCAGGAGCATTTTGTTCTGCAAAATACAGGGTGAGGATCCTTTGGGGAGACTAAGGAGGTGCTGCCTTATATCGGCAGCACCATTTTGTCCTGAGTTTTCAAATGAGAATATTATGCATAAACACAAGGAGTTGTTTTCCTCGATGGTGTGGGAAGTACACGTTTTGACCCTATTGACCTGCAATCTGTTGGCAGTTTTCAGCAATTACACACTTCATATGAATGATAAATGACTAATATTACAAAATGCATTCATTTTACACTTGTTCACCTCTTGGTAGTTAGTTTTACTGCAAGAAAATACATCCTGATTGTTGGGAAATAAATAAAAACTTTGAAGAAAAGTGAGCGAAGACCACAAAAATGGCCTGGTGCAGCTGTCTCAGCCTCTGTGCATTGCACTGATCTCCAGCAACATCCTAATAAACACACCAGGGTGACTCCATCTTCCATTACTTACCTCAAGCTGAAAAGACAGACTGTCTTACTTTGTCCATTGAGGGTGATAAATTTTTCTGCAAATTCCCCTAGCCAGGTTTGTGTGGAAGGAAATCCGTCTGCATTTTCCGTTCTTCAGACTTTGTTGTGCTTTGTGTTTAGCTGCTGTTTCTCACCTTAAATGTTGGCCCCAGCACCGTGGCCAAATCCTGCCTGGCTCCTGGGTTTTTCAAACAGCTTGTTTCAGACAGACCGCTGCCTGCCTGGCCTTTATATCGTGGCCACCTCCCTGCCTTTGGTGGGGCATTTCTACTCATCAGCCATTGATTCTAGTAATTGCTCCTGGCTTTGAAAATTACTTAGGCTTCCCCTTTGTGAAATATCATGGTAACACAAGAAGGTGGTCTGAGTGACGAAGCCCTGGGGCTTCCCAAGATAGCTACTAGTGCAGGCCTTTCCTGATGCGCTTGCCGTGGCAGCATCTTGAGATGAGGCAGCAGGTTCATTTCAGCGTGTTCTGAATGTTTTATGTTAGCTCATTTGCAGTGCTTCTTTACTGTCCGTTTCATCACCTTCTATAAAGCTTAATTTAATTGTTCTTTAATTACCTCTTTGGATTAGCGTGTAAATCTCAGATGGAAGCTGTAAGCAGCATACATAAGGTTATGGATGTCACAAGACATTGCTTCTCTCTATTTTTATGTCCCTGTCTGGAGTTCCACTGGGCCAAACCTTTCATGCTGTTGTAAAGATGTTCAGGAATGGAGGGAAGTGGCCAGCAGGAGGAAGGAAGTGATCGTGACCCAGTACTCAGCACTGGTGAGACCACACCTTGAGTACCGTGTCCAGTGCTGGGCACCACAGTGTAAGAAAGACATTGAGGTGCTGGAGTGGGTACAGAGGAGGGCAATATTGGGGAGAAGGTTGGACTTGATGATCTTGGAGATCCTTTCCAACCTTAACAATTCTATGATTCTATGAAGCCTTCATGCTCATAAAACTTCTATACAGTTATCTGGAGGGGACAGCATGGAGTGAATTGCACATGTTTGCTCCAAATTTTCCAAGCGCTTTCTACCAGAGCATGTATTACTTCATGTTACTTTGGTATTTTGTCAAATTTCATGAAGAGAAGACATCTCTGATCTACTTAACATATGAGGTGTTATGTGAATACTGTCAGGACCATGAAGGTTTCTATTTAAAGGCATCTCTTTAAATGAACCGCATGACTTATTTTGGGAATGAGCCAAAGCAGAAATGGTTTTTACTTAATTTTTTAAGCTAGATTCTGCATTTTAAGCATTGCACTGAACTCTGCCTCTTTGTTCACCTTCCCAGCTCCTGAGAAGTCCTGGGACTTGTGGACGTTATGGCTTGTTTTCATAGCTTGCAAGGTGCTCTTCTCACCTCCCCCTACGCCAACTGAATGTGGGGAAACTCTCATGTGCATTTTAATCTTTCAACATGAATATTTAATGTCTTAGTGTATGCTAATTTAAGTGTTTTTCCCTTCAAAGGTGATGCAGTTCTGCTTTTCTAATAGATTTCTATTTGGAAAGTGCATGTTATATATAGAATTAAACATAGAGGAATATTGATCATAAGTGGAGTTGACATCAGCAGATACTAGGTAGACTATTGTTTACAACTAGATTATTTTCTTCTCTGTTATGCTTGTTATGCTTTGATGTGGTTTTGCCTTTATTTTCTTTTCCCCTTGTCTCCCTGTCCGGGTTGTACCTGGATATTTTGCCTCACCTAGTTTCTGCTCCGTTTTCCTTCTGTGACGTCTTGTAGGCAGAAAAGACAGCCATTAATATTAACCTGGTGACTGAAGCTTTTAAGGCCACGGTGTTTGTAGGAATTCAGAAATAAGCAATATCAATTTCCCAGCTGTTATTGAATCTGCATTTACAAAAAACAAATACACTTGACCCTTTCATGAGATTTCTAAATTATTTTTGTTGAATGCCTCTGTGCAATGCTGTTTATTAGAAGACTGTACAAAAAGCTTGTACAGAGATTGTGGAGCTATTCCTATGAGACTTTAGACTCAAATACCTTCTACAAGTTAGAGTGCAATAAGGCTATTTTTCTTCCTCCTTTTTCTGCATA
The DNA here is from genome assembly GCA_013396935.1 of Baryphthengus martii. Lineage (NCBI taxonomy): Eukaryota > Metazoa > Chordata > Aves > Coraciiformes > Momotidae > Baryphthengus > Baryphthengus martii. The sequence continues at coordinate 117,205 of VWZK01005007.1, read as the reverse complement.
TCAGTCTGTCTTGGTTGGCGACTCGGGACAGAGAGCAAGAGCTCCCTACTGGTGCGCTTCTCTCTGGCTTCTGCAGCTGGACACTTGACTTTGCTGGGGGCTGTGCCTGCGAGGCCAGTCTTCCTGGGAGAAATGATGGGATTTCAGTAATGAAGTCTTGAAGTAATACATGAGGATTGAAATGTGAATTACAATATCCTCAGTTATATTGCTAACTCCTTAAATGACTCTGGAAAAGGAATTCTGAAATATGATTTACCCTTTCTACGTGTAAACTGACTTGTGCTTGACATCTATCTGCCTTTAGCTGACAAGAGCAACTGGGCCGTTTTGTTTGCATTTTCAGATGGTTTCTGAGCAAGTTTCACTGTCGGTTTTTCAAGTACCAGTGAGGTGCCACAGCACTGGAGTGACAAACTCAGGGCAGTTTTTGCTTACTTTAAAATGTGCTTTCCCATGTAGTTACTACTTTAGCATTTATAAGCACCTTGTATTGGCTCTGATGTTGCTCTTTTACTTTTTCATAAAATGTTTATTTGGGATTAAGTTTCACTTGGGGATGTCTCTTTAAACACCATGTTATGCGTAAGGAAAAGATGGGAAGACAGATGTTGTACTAACCTCCACTGATTGCCTTCTGATTGCCAGTTTAGTTGTCTGTCTTCAGCCATTTAAGATGACCATATGGGAAATCAACAGTGATGATCTTTAATAAAGTACCAGTAGCGAGGTGCTTCACCTACGTGTATGTTTGAGGGAGGGAAAGGTATCTGAACCCAATTAGAAAATTTATGAAACTTCTCAAACACGCTATTCATTTAAAATTGCTGAGGGCTGCAAAATGAACAGAAAGCTGGACAGATTATTCACACTCCTGCAGGTCCTGTATATAATTAACCTGGGAAATGGAGAGGTCCGCAAACTTGCTATAGTGTTTTGGTTTTTTTTGCATAAAAGTCCGGGCAATTGTATGTTATTGCAGGTAAAATGATAGACTAGTGAGAAAGGCCTTGAAAAGTTCAGTTATAAAGATGGTGTTGGAATTTGCTCTCATGTATGACTGGCTAAGGATCCAGTTTAGTATCTCTGATGCTTCTTCTTGTTACAATAGGAATTAGATGTTTTCCTTTAAGATTTACTTCCTAGCAGTAGGAATCAGAATGATTTAAAATTCTTCAAGTCATACCAAAATGCATTGCAGCAGGCACAGGAAACAAGACAAAGAAATTCAGTCATTGAGGAGATGATGGGGTTTGGTTTTGGCCAGCTACCTCTAGCACGTTCTTAAGTTAAATGTATAGGCTACACTTGCAAAAGCAGCCAGCTTCACTGGGCTAGAAAGTGGAGTTCGTTATTTATCTGCTCAGTGAGTGCAGCAGAGGCCACTGCTATGCCTCAGTGCTGTTGAAATCTTTATTGTATCTCTACCCTCCTGCTGCAGCTGTGGGTTTGTTTGCGACGTTTATTTTGGCATCCTTTGCTTTGGTTCCCCAAAGAAATTAAATAAAATTTGTCGCTGGCCCAGATTTTGCTATTTGGGATAAGATGCCACATCTTTCTCTCCCTAGTCATATTTTATGATTTGTCAGGTGTTTTGTGGAGTTATAGATCCAGTTGTACATCATCCCTTTGATTAAGAACAAGTCTTCCACACCACCAGTTCCATTTCGTTCTGCAAATTTGTACCATTTAGATAGGTAAGGTTGTAATTAACCTCTGTAGCCTGCTATGAAATGCAGGAACAGCTTCATTTTATTCTGCCTTTCATCTGATGCTGTTTTTAACAATGCCTAGACTATAGAAAGCCATATTGAGCTTTCTGCAGGAATGTAGTTATCATCTCAGAGGGGCAAAAAGTCATCTAGTTCATATTAACTGAAATATCTTGTGAGGTTCCCTGTGGTCAACAGCTGGATGATAAGACATCAAGAGTACATTAGGCAGCTTTCTAATTAAATATGTTTGTTGCATCTAAACTGCATAGTAACACTTTGTTGCTAATAAAGAGCAAGCACGCTGCAGTCAATTTGTTGCAGATACTGCATTGCCGCTCTTATGCCAGACCTCTTGCAGTCTATTGTAAGAGTAGGATACGGACGTAATGTGTTGTAGAAAGTAACACTTAGCTGTGATTTTTACCAAGTGTTATCCCATTTATTTTAAGTGTCATGTAATTATCAATTCATTTACTACCTATTGTAATACCATGAATCATAATGAATGTATTTGCATAATAGGTGGTATCACATGAGCTCAATTATAATTCAGTATTAGCTAAATGTACCATGAAAACAAAATGTTTCCTGTAAAGGTAGGCTGGGGTTGATATATAACCTGTCTTATACATGGTGTATCACAAACCGCGTCGTGGGAAATTGTTCCATTTGTGGACTTACTCTCAGAGGGGACTGTTTCTCAGCCCTGAACTTCATCCATTTCCTCTCCTGACTCCAGCCCCACAATTTAAACGATCTTCAGCTCTGCCAATCTTACAGATGAGGAAAACCTCAGAAACCTGTCCTTGCTGTTTAGCCAATATACCAGTGCTCTGCTCGCTCAAGTCACAAGGCAATCTCTGCCCAATAGACTGAGTTTATTGCTCTGGTGAGACTCCCAAGACCTGCACATATTGTAACTGAACTGAGGAGCTGGTCATACAGGGGATTTGCCTCCAGAGGGTTGCCTCAGCTCTGGGTAGGTTTCTTTAAAAATCTTTGTTTTCAGACACAACGTATTTTTAAATAAAGAAGTATCTAAAATGACACGTGCTCCTTCCTGGAACAGGCGTCAGCTCTGCATTGCTCTGTAGGGGAGTATGATGCAAGTGGGTTCCCAGCTCCTCAGTTACATGATTTACTCTAGTTATTCTCCATGTCTAGGTTTGTCTGTGCTCTCCACTGCTTACTTATCATCACAGTCAGTTGTCTCTTCTCTCCTGCCAGTATTTAAACCAAGAGGGTCTCCCTTTCAAAACCAGGTGCTGTAGCCTGTTGCTGTATATACTCTACACACATACACCTAGCTTGAAGAATGACCTGATGTCCTTTTTGCTAAAGAATAGTGTTATCTGCAGTCCCTGGTTTCTGCATAGCCTGGCATCACAGATACACCTTCATCTCTGTTTTTTCTAGTAAATGATAATAGCTGATTCACTAGCCCTTGGAGGGTTACACCACTGCGGGGCGGAAGCAGCCCTGCGTTTGCACCAATTGTCAGCAGCAGTTCAGAGGCTCGTACTAGTTCCTAAGCTTTCCCCTTTGCCACCTCAGAGCTGCTTCTCCAACCCCAAACGCTCTCTGTTATATCCAGTCTCTGCCTTTATTACGTGAAGATTTATAAAGCAGAAATGAAACATATATCACTTTGCATATAGAATAAATGATCCCTTTCAGTTTTGGTTTAATGTGTTTTGAAGATGTGATCTTACAATAGTAGTCTAGAATAACCCAAATGTGAGCAAAATCTAGTTTCTGAGGTAAATCTGAGTGCCTCCTGCCTCTCCTTTGGTTCACTTATGAGGTCAACATATTTCTCTTGCAGAAGCAAGACTTGCTCATGCAGTTGCCTGAAAACGATCATTGTGTGGACTGTTGTGTCTATAACAGATGTGTATAATCCTACTTTCCACTTTCTGAATGCCTCTCATTTCCGTACAGGATATGAAATGCTTAGTTTCGGGCTAGTACGGTTGATTTTTACTTATTGCCTGCAGGTTAGGTTATGAACACTGAAACTGCAGAAGATATAGAGAGAGTTATTTCCACAACTATACTGTAGGTACTGGTACCTCAAGGATTATTTAGCCTGATGTACATTCGGGAGAGAGCACTGCAATGGCAAGCTAACACGGTTAATTTGTTTGGATTCGTGTCGCCGTTGGCTTTACAATGTGACAGGAGAAATACATTGCAGGAGTTGATGAAGTAGTGCCACATTTGCACGATACTGCAGCCCTCTACAGTCGTTTCCTCCTCGACATGGCACCTGCCATTAAAGTTGTCCTCCCTTAGTCAGAGTTCAGTTTGGCCAGCTGGAAAGCACGTGGGCAGTGGAAATGGCGCGGTGCCGTTGCTGGATTTAGGTAAAGTTAGAGCTGTGGCAAGGAAAAGACTAAATGTGTATTACAAGGGATCCATGCAATATTTATGCAACAGAGATTCTTGCCAAGCACAGAATTGGTAATCCCCTTAACTGGGACAAGCACCAGCCACGATAGGATGGAGTTGTCTATCCGAAGATACAGAGGATGGTGTACCTGGCAGTAGAACTACTCTCTAGTGAGAACAGTTATTCCACAGTCTCTAATTGCACTAGGCCAGCTTGTCAGGAGTAGCATCCCCAAAGGAAGTGTCTGTTGTGAATTTGAAAGAAAATGCTTGTTCTTTAATAGAGATACCAGTTTTTGTTTCCTTAGCTCTCTTTGGATTGCTGCTAACTAGCAGGCGGGAATTTCCGGGCTTTGTTTCTTAATGGGAAGTTTGCAAATAAGGATTAAGAGAAAATGAAAAGCTAAAGTACCCGTGAATTTCACAAGGGAATATTCCATGGTGTTTATATTCAGTATGTTATTTCTGTTTTCAGCATGGATCTTCAAAATGTGCCTTCAGTGTGTCTTTGTTTTGTTCTGGTTTTGCTCTAAGTAGCTTTTTATAGGACAAATGCTTATTCGGGTTGATCACAATTCAGAGTTGCCTACTGCAGTAAGAATTGGATTCACTGGACCGTTGCGCTTGCACGGGAAATACCGTACTAAGCGTGGTCATATGCAGGACAAAAAGTACTGAAACTATAAGAGCTGTTACCCTGACATTTTTTTTTTGCAATTTGACCAAACTTATTGTCATGTTAGTATCACCTTTTGATGGTTTTGTGAAGTGAATCGTCTGTCACTGAACAACGTACAGGGAACATCAGCTCGTCTTGTGCAAGTTATTAGCTGTCTATGAGTGATGAGGTTACTAGCTGTCCAAGGATCTAGCTGATTGGATCTCTCTCTTACCAGCTGTCACCTTGTACTCGATTTCTGACAAAAGCACAAAGAAAATCCTGTCCTGGTTTGAGTTAGAACATAACGATTCTGTTCAGCGATTTTACTTTTCAGCTCAGCTCCTTTAACTGACTGCACTTTCTGAAGTTAGCAGCCTGTTTTCGCAGGCAGTGGCTGCTTCTAGCAGCCAAGGAGGACTCTGTCCATTCTGCCTTTGATCCTATTCAGAGTGTTCCTGAATCCAGTACCAGAATCCAGCTCCTGAGCACAGTTCCCATCTGCTACTGGGCCCTAGCTGGGAGTTTCCCAGTGCCTGCTCCACAACATCAGTGGTGACAGTGACATAATTGCTATCGGGGGGTTTGGGTTAGATACTAGTTTTGTGTCATAGAATATGCCGAGTTGGAAGGGACCCATCAGGATCATTGAGTCCAACTCCTGTCTCTATGTAGGGCACCCCAAGAATCACACCATGTGTCTGAGAGCATCATCCAAATGCCTCTCGAACTCAGGCAGGCTTGGGGCTGTGACCACTTCCTCAGGGAGCTTGTTCCACTTCTCGACCACTCTCTGGGTGAAAAACTTTTTCTTGATATCCAACCTAAACCTCCCTTGGTTCAGCTTTCTGCTGTTTCCCCGAGTCCAATGACGATTGGTCACAGGAGTGAAGAGATCTATACCTGGCCCATCTTTTCCCCTCGTGAGGAAGCAGTAGACTGCAATGAGGTCACCTCTCAGTCTCCTCCAAGCTGAACAATCCAAGTGTCCTCAGGCGCTCCTTGTAAGTCATCCCTTCCAGACCCTTCACCATCCTCGTGACTCTCCTCTGGACGCTGTCCAACAGCCTGATGTCCTTCGTGTATTGTTGTGCCCGAAACTGCACACAATACTTGAGGTGAGGCCGCACCAGTGCGGAGTAGAGCGGGACAATCACGTCCCTTGACCGGCTGGCAACGCCATGCCTGATGCACCCCAGGAGAAAAGGAGGCTGAGGGGAGACTTACCGCTCTCTGCAAGTACCTGAAAGGAGGTTGTAGCAAGGTGGGAGTCAGTCTCTTCTCCCAAGTAAAAAGCGCTAGGACAAGAGGAAACTGCCTCATGTTGCACCAGGAGAGGTTTAGGTTGGGTATTTGGAAAAATGCGTTTACTGAACGGGTTGTAAAGTCCTGGAACAGGCTGCCTGGGTAAGTGGTGAAGTTACCATCCCTGGACTTATTTAAAAGACATGTAGATGTGGTGCTGAGGGACATGGTTTAGTGGTCACGTGGCAGTGCTGGGTTACTGCTTGGGTTTGATGATCATAAAGGTTTTTTCCAACCAGAACGATTCTATACTTCTATGAAAATCATCCTGACATACCGTATGATGCTTGGTGTCATTTTTAGTGATTCATAAAAAGTGAAACAATCTACAAAATATTTGTTTATCACTGTAATTATGTACTTTTCCCCCTCCTCCTCTAGAGTCTCTCTTTAATATTCTGTATTGCTGTTAAATGTATTGAAAAGCATCCTGAAATCTATGTGTCAGTGTCTTCCATCCATGCTATGGCTGCTGTGATGCTAGTCTTAAGTCTGCTAGCTAGAGGTCAGCTAAAGCAGTACTAGATGGTAGTTCTACTCTGCTGTCTTTTTTTCCTTTGGGAAAAAAAAAGAGAGAACTCCTCTTCCCCTGGCAGCTGCTGCCTGAACTGAAAATTGCTATAGGTTACTCTCATTTGGTGACATGACAGTGTTGTGCCCTTATAGCTTCTGGGTCCCAAATGGGAACCTACACATTGTCATTTGCAATGAGCCTTGGACTAGGACAAAGCAAAAAATGGAACAAATGGCTGCACATGATTTTGAGGTAGGTCCAGGCATTGCAGGAGATCATTCTAGACTTTCACCCAGTATGTATTACATGCACTAGCTCTGATAAAGGAAAGCTCATTTTGCACCTATGACTTAAAGTGTAGCGAAGCTGATGGTTCCCTTATACAGATTTTCCACTTGCTTCTAGACAGACTATTTCTACTATGACCATCCTTCTTTAATTTTCCCTTATGTGGTGCATTATTCATAAACATCCTGAAATAAAAACTGAACTGGGATATCTCTCCAAAATCACTTGTATCATTGGCACAGTGACATATGTAAAAATTTTAAAGCTTAGTGGGACTATCGGTGTCTACTGGAACCAAAGCTGGAGAATAACTCTTGTCTCTTCTTCCAGCTCTTCATCTTTATGATACAGACTTTCTCAAGTCAGGCTTTGCACTCAGCAAAAATGTCTGGAAATCTGGGATTAAAGAACCTTCTCTCCCCCCACAGCTGATTAACCCCATCTCTGACAGGAAGAGATCTAAAGGCTGCAGTGCAGAGGTGTTGATACCCAAGTGAGGAAACTTGCCCTTGCCCCAACATACTTTGTGTTAGCTGGAGTGTGCTGTGCTCAGACCCTGATCCACGCAGAAGCCGTGTCACTTGTGCGTCTCTGGTTTGCTGTACGGTGAAGGGCCTTGGAGGTGAGTAGTGGTCTACGCTGACAAACCACGTGAGCCTCTACAAGCCAAGTGAGTGCTGAAAGGATGTATTAAATGCTGCATGACTGTTATTTTATTGCCAGGCCGAATATACAGCTCAGGAACAGTTGTTTGTTTATTTGTTTTAAAGCTAAGTTTTCTGCAGGAGACAGAGCCTGTTTAAATTCATTGTGTGTATTTGAAAAGGCTTTTTGCCATCTAGCACTACAGAGCTGTAAGGCAGGTCAAACTTGGACAATTTTTCACCTTAGCAGTGACCCTATTACTAACTTCATTAAATTATATCAAGGATGTTTCCCGTCTCCCTTAAGTTTCTACGTGGTGTCTTTTGTAAATGGCAACAAGAATGGAAGCCTGCAGGAGAAGCTCTTCTTGCCTGCCTGACGTGATTTCTAATTCTTGGTCGCGTAGCTGCTTACAGACATTTATTGTGTTATGTTGGTTTTAGTCTATGGGTGGCAGTCACCTTCTAAATTTCTTGTGCCGTGTTTGCCGTCTTTCCTGCGCTAGGCTTATCAAATTTGCTGTTAATAACACACATCAACAGGCAATCGATAAAATCAGAGCTAATTACATAATGTGGTGTTGTGTTTTGTTGTGGTGTTGGTTTTTTTTTATAAATCTGTCTGCAGCAGAAACAGATGTTAAATAAAAGCTAATAAAGTGTATCATCTTTTAAATAGTGGTATGCGCTGGGATTTTATACTGGACAAACTGCACCACAGAAGGCTATTTCCATAGAGGTTTGCGTGCGTGAAAATAACAAAATAATCGTACAAGCAATGCATATTTCAGTTAAACTCAAACAGTTATTACAGATCTCTGCAAAATCTTGTGAACTTACTAGAAAATGAGAGAAACACCAGGCAAAGGCAGCAAGCAGTGCAGCTAGCAGGCTGCTTAAAAGGGAGGATGTGCTAGCAGAAGTCCTGGCTGTTCTCATAGGTTTGTATTTGTGTTCGTTGGAAATCCATTGTTTGTCTAAACAGGGGCTCTTTTGGCATAGAAATACTGCTTATTTACTTCATTTTCATTCAAGAAGGCAGAATTTAAACTATGGACTGTATGGGAAGGACAGCACAGAAGACCTATAAAGTAGCATCTGCCTTTTTCTTTTTCACTTGTTCTACAAATAAACTCACATAATAAACCACTATACTCCTACAAGCTATTTTTACCTTTTTGATTTCTTTCTCTATATTTTTCATCACCGCTAGTGACAGGCAAATCTCAGTGATTTGGGGCTGCGTCTCTTTTGGAGATAATAAGTGGGCACTGAATCTCAGAACTGGCTGTTGGTGAGAAGAGCCAGTGAGAACTAGTAAGGGAAGAAAATCCTAAATTCCCCTGAAATCAACAGAAAAAATGAATTGGTGCTGCTTCACAAATACCAGTAAATGTCATGTTGTGAGTTAAGTATTGCAAAGTACTATGTATTTGCTTTCTCAGAAAACCTGTGATTCCCATGAGCTTGGGATTCTTTCTGCTTGCCACTTGTGCAAGTCTGCCACCACCAAACACTTAAAAGTCATCAACTAGATCTTGAGTATCACACAGATAAGTCACTTACTTAGATTCGAGGGGAGAAGCTGAAATACTTTTATTTACCATTTAGTTTTGGATTCCTAAGAGTTCACAGTTCTCAGCCATATATTTTTTTAAAAAGTTATTTATTTATTGCAAGAAAAGGCTGTGAATTTTAGGTAGCGGCATCAATTATGTACTGGGTATTTCTAATTACTCTCCATTATCCAAAGACTCAAGGTAAGCTTTCAAGATGTGGTACCATAAAGAACTGGAGGTTCCAATCAGAAATTGAAGCTGGGGGAGATAATGTTACATTTTAGTTGCTCTTAAAATTGTTGAGAAATTTCACAGATAAATTAAGTTAAATGTGAAAAGAGAAGAATTGCAATATGTATCTTACCCACAAGCTTAACAGATCAAAACTATAATCAGCTGAAATGAAAGATTTTGATAGGCCGCCTTTGGTGTAGTGTTTCTCATTTTGCGGCAATTTACTAAGCAATTTCTTAAACAGATTTTATTTTCGTGTCTCTAGCTTACTTCTTTTTGAGACAAAAGGAGAAATGACCTCTGACTTCAGTGTTGGGAGCAGCACATTAAAACTGAGCCACCTGAAAAATCACCCCTGTGCCTTTCACCTAGGCTTTTGTATTCTTATGAGTTATTAACTGGCCTCACTTCTGTTTGCTGAGCCACTGATAATGTTTAAAAAAAGAAAAAGGGAAACAGTTGAGAGGAAAAAAAAAAAGTTAAATAGTTTTGAATAATTACCTTAATCTTCCTGAATAATGACCAGTGAACATTATCACATTAATAAGAGAAAAACAGGATCTGAAATGTGGAACCTCAATTTGCTTTGTGAATATTTGTTTTTATTATTTAGCGGACGTTGTTTGGTTTTTTTCCCCCAGGAGTGGAAATTGCTCCTTTGTAGACATCAACCTATACTTTGTGCCTTTAGACAACCAACTGAAAGGTTATTGGAATGATTTGTCACTCCTGTGCGCTTGAAAGACTGTCTTCCCCAACACAGAATCCCTAGTAAAGTCTGGAGTTATAACTCATGCAGTGCAGAAGCCTCCAAACATTGGTGCAGACTTTGAAAATAAAAACTGAAGTGGCTTTTAGTTGTGGTATGTCAGAACTTTCTGAGGTTAGGAAAAAAAAAAAAGCCCAAAACCTTCCAGGAAGAGTAATTTTGAGTTAGCTTTTTCCTCCTGTGAACAGAGCACCCCTTAAAAATCTATGCTAAATAGGAGTACCTGGGGATGGCAATGTCACTCAAAGGACTTTCAGTCAGTTTAGCAATGGTATTTACAGGCAGCTTGCGTTCATCATCCCTGGAGGTATTAAAAAAAACGTGTCGATGTGGCACTTCAGGGCATAGTTTAGTGGTCATGGTAATTTTGTGTTGATGGCTGGACTTAGAAGATTCTGTGATTATTCATCTTACCTGGAGGGATTTTGCCCCTATTCTGGCGTTTATCAGTTATCCCCTGAGTTTCCATATATGTTACCATCAGACCATGGCCTTTTTTTCCTCCTACAGCTGGACTGCAGAAGGCAAATATAAGATATCAATAGTGGCCACAAGTGAGTTTTTAGGAGGAAACAAGAAACATCAGTAATAACATAGCATCTTCCTCTTACCTCTCTTCAGCACAGCCAATAGACTGAGTCCTTGATGGGGAGTGGATAGAAGTAGCAAATCTAAAATGAATTAAATATATTTATTGGTTTAATTTTTTATCATAGTATTTTTGACTATGGATTGATAGTACCAAAGATCCTAAAGGTATTGTCATGGTGACCTTTCCTTGCTGTTTCCCAGTTGGTCGCCTTTCAGCACAATCAAGGCATCACACATAATAACTAATCAGCTTCAGTGAGCAGAAGTGCTGTGAGGATGCATTTTAATCATAAATAGTGAAGAATTTCAACATTTCTTTCTCTGTGCTACAGGGTGACATTTTTAAATGCTCAAAGGGCACACAGGTCTCCAACTCCTGGTGAAACTCTGAGAGAATGTGATGTGCAGCTCTGATTTGTGTTTTTTACAGTGATTAAAAAAAAGAAAAGCTCTTGCTATTATTTATTTATTTCAGATCTGGATTTTTGATTTGCTGGTAAGAAAATGTGCCAGTTGGTACCGCTAAGAAAAAAATCCCCTCAAGGAACTGCACCAGCATAGTTGAGGGCACATGCCTTCCAGTAATTATATATATTTTTTAAGCATTATATACAGACATCTTTTACGATCCCGTTGTTATGTGTGGCTAAATGAATGCAGCCTTTTCAATTACATTCCATTTAACTTGGTAATTATATGGGTTTCTGAAATTTCCTGTATCTCCTTTGTATATTCTTTTCATGCGAATGTGAATCATTTGAAGGCTGCAACTGAAAATGTCTGTTGAGAGAGAGAACTTGAGAGTCTCAAGAAAGCTCAAAGCTGTATGAAAGGCCAGTTTGATATCTGCAGGATTATTTTGTCTAGAAGATGTTTTCTTCTTCTCATCAAGGCATGAGTGTTGGAGAAGGCTGATGGCCAGCCTCTTGAACTCCAGGGGAAGTGTGTGAGCCTGAAAGAGGTGTAATTTGCTATCTCAGGTGAAATAAAGTTTGGGTTTTTTTTTTACAAAGATTACACTTGGTAATTAAGGTTTTGCACCCTGAACATGACTTGGGATTTGAAAAACCAATGTGTGGAGCAGAGGATGTACCTGATGCGCTCAGACAAGCCATATTGCTGAGGAGATGAGTTGCAGTGGTTGATACTAGTTGAAATATCAGAAATAAGGATGGTCTTCTGATTATGCTCAGAGTCTAAAACAATATAGGCAAACATCTTTCCTTACAGATGAGCTAAGATGACTCAAAGAGTTGGGTAAAATCTTTTTGTGTTACTTGATAGATTTGGAAAAGGGAGGCTACTAAGGCGTGTAAGCACATCTGGAAATGTCACTGTGGATGTTACAGATGTGGCTCCTTACCACTTGCTTCCTTCTCTTCCAGGTAGACCTCACTATTACTAGAGCTTTCCAACCTACAAGAGAAGGGTATATTTGAAATCTGAGGTATCTAGCTTTTTGTTATATCTGGATAGAACACCAAAATTATCTGTCTAGAATAATCCTTTTTTTTCTCTCATTCTGCATCCTGTGATCTCAATTCATTAGAAAAAGGAATATTCTGTTCAAAATAGCTGTGTTACTGGGGGGAGGTTTCCGTGGATTAGATGACCAGATCTCTGAAGTTATCCAAAGTCAGTCAAAATCATTAAATCTCAAGAGAATTTATTTTCCCCTTTTGAACTTCTCTTATGCTTTACTGCGAACTAACTCAGTAATAAATCTTTGTCTCCCACATTTCCTACTGTGGTACTCATCATGGAGGCACCCACAAACCAGACAGTAGCTACGCAAAATGCAGATTTATTGCAACCAAAATGACTCGGCACGACTTCTGACAAAATTAAATTATGAGTCTGGATCTCAGTCAGCAATATACTATTACACAACTAATTCCTAAACTTTAAGGAATATTGTTTCTAGAAAGATGAATCAAAATGGGCACGCACTCACTCATAAAGAGAAAACCTCCCACCGAAGGGTACCCCAAGGGGGTGTCTCAGCCAAAGGAGGCGAGAACTTGCTCAAGGATATATCCAGAAGAAATATTCACTCACCAAAGGAAGGGTGAGGACTTACTCAATCTATGGAAGTGTCTTCGGATGGCATCCTATTCCAAGGGGAGGAGTCATGACTGCAAGACCCACTTGCTTTGAAGGAACCAACTCAAAATAAACTCTCTGACAGGGCTTCATTTATACCCTAGTCAAGTGTGCGCTATGATTGTTCTAATTAGCTGGGGGCAAGTGCACAACAGAGGCAGGCTAAGGACCCAGACCCTGAGGTGCCAGTTATATGCCATGAGACACCAGTAAATATGGCTGTGAGGTGTGGAAGTGATCTTTATCAGGTTTCTGCTAAACCCTGGCCTGTATTAGTTTTTGTCAGAGCGGTTGTGCCTGCCACAGTACTGTGCAAATGGAACAATTAATTGTCTTATCTTTGCCTCAAACCCACACAGTCAAATGCATGAATTAATGCTTAGAACAGGAGCTCAGAGGTTGAAATGTTTCAGGATTACAACTTCACAGACGTTCAGTTCATGACAACACGAACAACATATACCCAATTAGAAAGAAGTGAACAGAAGTTTGGAGTGAGATGATGGCTCATTGACTAGTGACAGGAGGTGAGGATGGATGACAGTAGGTGCAACTTCACCTTGCTGTGGGGAGCCTGTGGCTTGCTGGAGATCAGCTACAAGAAATAGCTCAGAGGGATTTCTTTCAAAACACAGCTGTTAGCTGACACTGGTTGACAATCCAAGGCAAAACACTTGGTTATGAACCGCTCTACCTTACTTATTGTACTGTAAAATGATTTATCTGTCAAGTGCACACTTTGGTAGACAGGCGTAACATAATAGACTTATCATAAAATATCCCTGTATAGCAAATGCCTTGTCAGCTACAAAAGTAGTTCAGTATTGGTTTGCAAAATGTAGGCGTGCTGGAAAAGTTTTTGACACGTTAGCTTGTGTTTTTCTTTTTACTTCCAACGGTCATAAGTCACTGTACAAGTAGCAGAAGCTCCAGTTGAGTTTGCTAGGGCAGGATTTGACTCCAATTGACTTATTTTTATAAATGTTAAATATTTTGTTGGTGTTGAAAGCTAATACAATTGCAACTGGATGAGCAACCCAAATATATTGCAATACAAAATACTGATCTCACCCTTACTGAGAAGTTGTGTGTCATTCAGTGGAGGATGATTAGTCTGAAAACCTACAGGAATGTGTTGGGTAGCACTGCAGTTGTGTGGGGTAAGCTCATAGGAAGACGGCTTTGGGCACTCTTGAGTGAGACGTAATGCGTGAAAAGGAACAGTACCTTCAGTCTGTGGGATCATAACCCGGACCTTTTGATTTGTGAGTAGATGGTGTCTGTTTTAAATGATACTATGGAAAGATGATTGAGTTTGCTTAAAAGTCTCTAAACATTAGCTCACAGGTTTTCTGATCAAAAGGAAAAGACTGAATCTCGTGTATTACTTTCAGAAGGGTATGAAAGGAATAAACTCTTGCACTTTAGAGGGAAAGACAGAAATCACATCTTAAAGTGAAATAATTCTACCATTTGCTCACTAATCAATTTTTGCATGAAGAAGTAATATCAAAACCTTTAATGCGTACTACTGCCAAACTTATATTTCTCTGTCCACCTTTATTATTATCTATCATCTCTGCTACCAAATGGAAACAAGGATAAAGATATTTAATACGTTGGACACTAGGAACAACTTATCTGATGTCTGCTCAGCACTTGTAGAAAGCTTAGCATCTTCCACATAAAGGATATCTTGAGATTCACTTGTTGGAATTTAACCTCCCTGATGATTTTAACACCGATTTTAAGATAAGAAAGCCAAGAAAGTTCCAAGTCACCTATATAATTCAAATCAGTAGCTTGAATATTCAAGGCTATTATTTATATTATATAAGAAGTACACTTGAAAACAGGAATGTATAGTTTCTGTAAGCATTTTTTTTGTTAGTGCTAAGCTATGCAACTAGGCAATTAGGAAATAGAGTATATTATTGTGATTTTGTTTAATTCAGAAGAGAAATCAAATTAACGATGTGCATTATAAGTACTTCCAAAAGCTACGTGTTTAGATTTTTTTGTTATTTTGTTTTGTTGGTTTTTTTCTTTTTTTGTTGTTTTGTTTTAAAGATACTATTCCAAAGGGACTCTAATCAAAACTGTGCAAAACCTGTTATTTTTTGATCACTGGCTTTGTTGTATGTTCACTTAAGTTCTAGGGTCTCATACAGCCTTATATTATGCATTGAAATTCTGACTCAGAAATTCGAAGGACAGTTATGCCGTTTATGTATGTTTTTTACCACAAGCAATAACCTGGTCTGAGCAAAACTCAGCTAAACTCTCAAGCAACCTGTTTGCCGTTATAAATTCTTAATAAATAATTCATGCGATTGTAATTGCGAGCACTAAGGATTATAAACTAGATTTTTCACATGGAAATGCACTTTTTTTTTTAAAAAAAAAAAGATTCACAGATTTAAAAGCTAAAAGGAAGCATGATTATAATCTTAAGCTAAACTCGTGTATTACAGGTTAAAGAATTTCAGAGGTTCTTATTTCACATGCAAGACTTGGTAGGTTTTGCGTAAGCCTGTTACGGTTTGAGTTTCATACTCAAGAGGCTGAAGGGAGCTCTCCTGAGTTGCAACTCATGTCAGTGACTCTAGCTGCCTCTGTCTTCAGGCTGTGCCATGTTCCCAGTACCACTTTCCACTGGGGCAAATGTACTGTTTTTCTGCTCGCTTCAAATGCCCAGTATGATCGTGTGTACTGGCTTCAAAAAAAACCAGCAAGTACTAAACCAAAAGACCAGTACGGAACCATGGTATGGATCAGGATTTTTATTTAATTTTAATATCTCTATTTATATTTTAAATAAAATTTTAAAATTCTTGGGATTGTATGTGTGCTTGGCTGCTTTTTCTTCAGTTTTCTTTCCTTCAAGGAACCCTTTTAAATGAGGCACTGCTTGCAGATGCATTTCTTAATTAATTGTGAATGCGTAGTGTGGTGACAGATGCAGAGGATGTTGCCTTTATCCTGATCACATTAAAATGAGTTGTGTTGAATATTCTATGATGCTTGGGGAAATTGCTTAATCCTATTACTTCTTGGAGAAGATTGAGTACCTCCTAATGTGAAATACGAAACCTCAGAGCGGCACAGTGCAACTGCCGCCTCGGAAGTGCAGCACAAAATGTATGGGATTTCTTCTAATGTGAGTCAACAATGATTTCTAGGCTTGTTTATCACATAAATGTTATCTGGCATATTATTAGACAGTTGCTATGGAAACGAAGGCCTACTACTAGAAGGATTTGTTACCATAAGTAGTTAAGACAATGCTCAGACTTGCATCCCTGCTGCAAACAGCCAGCTCCTCAGGATGGAAGCGACAGATAACAAAACACCTATTTTTACTGATAACAAAACAATTTGGAAATATTTATCAGCTGGCCTTTGCTTTTCTAGCAAATACATAGATATATTAAATTAAGTGCAAAGTGTGAAAACGCTAAAGAAAAATGTTCTTTTATCTTATTTCACATGGTTCGAAAACATAATATAGGTGTTGGTATCTAGTAGAGGACAACGTCTATGAGATGGAAAGCCTGGACAGGCTTCCCTCACTACTCTGTAGAGTTTTATGAAACAAAATGACACTGTATTCTAGCTGGAGGGAACATTAATTGATGATCGTTGAATGGAAAGAAAAAACGGGTGTTTGGAATTAATGCCTTCCTTCTGATGAAGGATATGGTGGAAATATCCTAAAAGGGGAAACTACCATCCTCTCCATGGTAAAGATGTGCCATAGTTGGTTTGCTCTCGATTATCTTCCTTGTGCATTAGTGAAAGGAGTATCTCCACTTTCTGTATTTATCTAGTAAAGAAAGGCTGGATATTGGATGGAAAAAGCTCCAACTTCCACGTGGGTTTCAGCGTCCTCAGTACTTAAGATCTTCTAAGGGGATTTATAATATTTTGTGCTTGATCCACCCCCTGAATCAGGCAGTTATCTGAACCTCTCAGCTGTCATTTTGAAAGATCTAGTCCTTGCATTTGTAGAGAAAACGTTAGAAGATGGTGAATGCTAAAAGCAAAACCAACCCACATAAACCCCAGAAAGTAAAAGACCACTTGGGGATCTTTTTGTCTTACTTTTAGAATTGTGAAGCCAATAGCCAGTACCTAGAAGGCTGGGTTGTTTTTCTGTTCTAGGGAGTCAGCAGTCCCACTGTTCTCATGAATGAGATTGGTATTTCTGCGACTATGATACTGAAATATTTTCCTACGATAGCTTCTGTCATCCCAGCTCTCAGCTTGTGGAGCAGCAAGCTGCTGCATTAAGCACAGGTAGCAGTTAACAGGCATGCGAGAGGGAGAGTCCCATGGCAGTGGCACAGCTGAAAAGGGAAGTCGGGTTCCAACGAAACGGGTTCTGCTGTGGCAACTGACACCAGCTGAAGTGCCCTGAGCATATGGGAAAATGTGCAAGAAACACAGCCAGACAGAGAATCTGTCATCACCTTTATGATACGCACAAAAAGGACAAAACTGTGATGTTCATTGTGTTATTTTTATTCCTTCTTTTTGTCCCTAGCAGCTATGGGCAGCAGCAGAAGAGAAGATGAATAGGCTGTTGTTCTAAAAGCAAACAGGATGGCTGTTTATTTTAAGTTAGATGCTCATACGCAGTCTAATATATTGCCACAAATTGCATTCTGGCAATAAAAGAAAAGCCAGAGGCACCAGAGGGTTAAAAGACTAAAGCAGATTTATAGAGCTGAATTCCTATGCACTGAACATATATGTTAAATGTTTTGGAAAGGCAAAGTGACTCAACTTGTGCTAAGACCAGAAAAAGGCAGACAACAATATCTATCATTGGGTTAAAATTGCATCAGACGTTTAGCACGAGAACGAGTTCTTCGGCAGGATAAAGAGGACTAAGGAAATTTGGAGATATCATCCAGGGAACAGGAGAGCCCTCAGCAGAATACTGAATCGATCTGAAAAGGCTCAGCTTTGCCACACGGTTGATGCCCTAGGACAGATCCTCCTGTCCAAAAGACAGAAAGAAAAGAATTGCACAGACCTATTGCTTTGGAAACTGTTGAGCAAATATAAGAAACAACAGGATGGATATATTAATTTTTTGGTTGGTGGAAAAAAAGGACTGAAAAAAAAAGCTTTCTACCACCCACAAAGGAAGACATTTTTGGAACTATGACTGATGCCAAATATACCTCCCTATAAAATTTTTAATATATATATGTACAGATATATATTTTACAAAGAGCATAGCGGTGGGGTTCTGGCAGCTCTTTTTAGCAAACTGAGCTTGCCTTTGTGTGTGTGTTCAGCACATCCTTTGGGGAGACTGCTTCCTCCTGCTACTGTTTGGATCATGTTCAACACCTGAGGTGTAACAGTTTTTTGATAGTGTAGAGGGCTTTAAGTTTATCTAGAGGAT
>VWZK01005007.1:1535-98982 GCA_013396935.1 Baryphthengus martii | reverse complement strand
TTTTTTTTTTTTTTTTTTTTTTACGTAGGGAAACACAGTAGAAGAATACCCAAAGGCAAGCAGCCATGTTGGTAAGGATGAGAATAATACCTCCATCTAAGAAGATATGTAAAATTTGAATAACAGAATTAAACTACAGAAGAGAAATTAATCTAGCAATATAGGTAGATCTGCATAGGTAGATCTTCACTAACACACCTGTCCTGGTAGTCAATGAAAAACGTGCAGAGATTCTGTCTTTTGAACGATGTGGAGGGAATTTGGTCCATATCTCGTGGGCTTTGAGATGTTGCAATGTTAGCTCAGAGAGTGAAATTCATGATCTCTAGCATGCTGAGACAGAGGGGTTTTTCCAGCTGACAGAAATATCAGAGAGAAGAGCTGCATTTCTGAAATTGAGTTCTATTATTTCTCTGAGACCGAGGCATGTAATTGCTGCAATTACATGCTGCAATATCTAGAAGTAAGGCGTGTGTTTTGAGAGGGGGAGACCTGAGTTTTGAGTCTCTGCTCCTGAGGGCATGTCACTGGATAAGCAATGCAAAGCAGCTTTTTCTGATCGTGTCTCTGAATGATAGAGGCTGTCTTTTCTGTGGGTTTGAGTTGACGTGGTGTGTTCCAAGTGTGTTGTCTGCTTGGTGGCTTTTGGGCATGATTTGGCTTGGGTTACCTGCTCTGCAAATTTTGGGACTGCTTTGGGCAAAAGAGAGATACCTGAAGAGAATGTCTGTTTAGCACAGATGAGGATGACTATAGGTATATTCAGGAGCAGATCTTTGAATGTGCAGGGTTGTCCTGGTTTGAATTAGAACAGAACTAATTCCGTTCAGTGATTTTACTTTTCAGCTCAGTCTTTTCTAACTAACTGCACTTTCTGAAGTTAAAGGCAGATTTTTGCAGCCAGTGTCTGCTTCTGGCAGTGGTAACACTCAATGTTTAGAGTTGCTACCAAGGATTGATGTGCAGGCCAAGGTCTGTGCAGGATCTTGTGTACCACATTGTGGGGTGCAGAAAGTAAAAGGCCATGCCTGTGGGGAGGAGCGGACAGGACAGGTGACCCTGAACTGACCAATGAGCGGTTCCATCCCATATACGTCACATACAGTATAAAACTGAAGGATCGCAGGGGTCAAGCTCTCTTCTTCAATGAGCAGTGTCCAAGGAGGACTCCGTACATTC
This sequence comes from Baryphthengus martii, assembly GCA_013396935.1. Taxonomy (NCBI): domain Eukaryota; kingdom Metazoa; phylum Chordata; class Aves; order Coraciiformes; family Momotidae; genus Baryphthengus; species Baryphthengus martii. Next base: position 97,803 of record VWZK01005007.1, on the reverse strand, counting down.
TGCCTTTGATCCCAATCCATAGATTCCTGAATCCAGGTCTCAAATCTGGTTCCCATCTGCTGCTGAGTCCAGTCTTGGACTTCCTCAGTGCCTGCTCCACACCATCAGTGGTGACAGTGACTTAATTGCCATCTGAGTGGTGGAGTTCGGTACTGGTTTTGTATATCTTCCATTTTTTTATTATTTCCATTAAAGCTGGTTTAGTTTTCTAATTGATAAGTCTCTCTTACACCCTTTCTCTTACTCTTTGGGAAGGCACAGCGGTTAACAGAGAGTATCTGTTATTCGTCTAGTGGCCAGCCCAGCCTCTAAACCTTGACAAGAGTTTTGCAGTGAAGTGCCAAAACCTGCACCCTCTTATATGCCTACACAGGCTGGGTGGCTGCTTTGTGCAAGTTTGATACAAATGTGGGATTTAGGCACACTTTCTGCCAGTTTTACACCTGCAATGTGTCAGTATCACTTTGGATCTTGCCCTTTGTGCAGAATACAGCTGCTTAAACAATTGAAATTGTGAACACTCTGTGGAAAGAATCATGTCCAGGATGGAGGGAGTGTCTTCTTGATGGAGTTAGTTTTCTCTCTGGCTATTCAGGACTGTACCAACTATTAAGCATTTAGATTAGAATTTAGTTAAGGAAATAATCACTTCCAGTCTAAATATTGCTGATTTTGTCAGCTTTCCCAGTTTCTAAAACCTGGATACCCATCACGGAAACAGCTGCCTTCTGATGAGATCTAACATGTATGCGATTTTAGAAGTTCTGTTGTTTTTAATATACACATGAGTGTGTGTGTATATGTATAATATATAGAGGGATATGAAAATATTTTTTATGATGTAGGCAGTACTCCATTTCATCTTAAGGTATAATTCAAAGTATGACACTAATGAACCACTACTGATTTAGGAAGAAACTGCAAAACCAGTGGTAGCACTAGGTTAATATTAGAAATGGGTTACTTATATTTTCTGGATGTGACCGAATTCCAGAAACATTTCATTCTCCTTCAGAATTCCTTTTTTTTTAAAAAAAAAAGCTTTGAATAGAGTGAAATCCCTTCTTCCTATTTTTGTGTAAACACAATAATAGATCCAAAGAAGGGATGTCCTTTCACTGGATCTTTTAATATAAAGCTATATTACACGTGTACATATATACATCACGTGCATCACATCAAATCTATTATAAGAGCTGTGAATTTGCATACATACATAGTTGTATACAGATTTTACTGTTAGAAGTAAATATACCCCAAAGTATCTTCCAAAGCAACTTAAAAATTGAAAGCACATCTCCTTTTGGACTCTAATACCACTGACTTGCCTCCATACCTAACTCACTTTTGGAAGCAATTCTCCTTCATTATTGCAATGTGTGTGAGCATTTTTCTCTTGGTCAAATTCTGCTTAAGCAGTTCAAAAACTACATTTACTTCAATTCCTTCCTAAAGTTGAGATTTCGTATTTCCCTATATAATAGCTAATGGCATTATAAATTATCTTGAGCAAGGCAGAGCAGTATGAAAAAAAAAGAAAAGAAATTGCTGTCCTTTTCTGCCTAGAGGCCATCAGCTTCACTGAGTCTGGTATGAAAGACGTGGAACTCAGAATACAGAGCTTCAAGGAAGAAAGATGATTTTAAATATTTCCTTGTGTGGAGACGATTTTAATTTGCAGATAACCACCAGTGACTGTATTGTGTTCATGACTTCAGCCTTAAAATTCTTTTTTTCCCCCATAAAAGATGGAGGTTATCTGCAAAATGAAATATCCTTTGAACCCAGCAACTGTCAGTAACTGTGCTGCTGTAGATATGTGCCTAGGGAAAAACATTTTTTGTGATTTAGGTCTTCGTTTATCTTGTTTAGTGTTTGTGTATTAGGGCAAAAGAAAACAATGAAAACCTAGCAGCCCTCTTATTCTTTCCCCCTTATGTGCTACTTCCTCATTCATTAATTTCCTTTCCTCCACCTCACATCCTAACGCTAAGTTGAAATGCTTTCACTTTTGTGTGTGAGCGCTGCTTTTTGCAGATAGGCTTTGTATCTTTTGGAGTGGAAAGATGGCATGTAATTCTGGCAAATTGTATTCTGTTTTCTTTTATTCTGTCAGTCAGATGCTCAAAATTAGAAATTGTGCTCAGAGGTGAAGGACGACTGGTAATTTGGACAGACTTGTAAAACAAGGTTTCCAAGCTGCGAAGTCTAAAATTCAAGAACCTTCATTGTTTTATTACAACTCAAATCAATCTTTCGATAAGGTTGGAGGTCATTAAGGATGAAAATGCCTCTTTGTGATGACTTTGGACATTCATGTGAATGGTGGAGAGGAGGAGAAAAAAGAGACTCTAAAGGGGCTCTGAAAGAATCAACTTGAGTGCTCAGTGCCTGATGATACAAGATCAATAGGACTGAACACAAAGCGAAGGCATGCATCCAAAAAATGAGTTGTGTCACCACTTTCTGTACTGAGAGGACATTCATGGGCCTGTTCGGAAATTGCCAGCATTAAAAGGTGGAATGAAAATTTAACTGACAAGAGAAGCTTTCGTGTACGCAGTCAAGAACTGACTGATCTGAAGATCCCCTGTCGTTACTGAGGGAGACTCTCACATAAAACAGGGTCTTCTTATTCTGGGCAAAGGTAATTTTCCTGGGAATGCACCACTACTTATAAAAGGCCCTGCTGGTAACATGTGCTTCAAGTTACCATTTAAAGATCTAGTAAATTACAGTATCTAGCACCGCAGTCTTCACTGAGACTATCATGATTTAGCCTGGTTTCCAAAGGGAGACTTGTGTGTTTCTGGTCTTGCCTGTATGTGTGTACATGTGAACTTGAACATGCACTTACTTGTTTTCCCTGTTCTTCAATATGTATTTAATCCATTGGCTAATTTCAACCAAATTTCAGAGATGCAGAAGTGACAGGGATACTGCATTTCTAGACGTTTTATAAGAATGAGAAGTTTTCTGAGAATGAGCAGCCAGAAAGAGAACCTATTGCTACCTCAACTGAAAGAAGATTCCCATGAGGATTCAGTCCTTATTAACCATCAGAACATCTACACGAGGGGAAATCACAGGAGACACATATTAATAAGAATTCAGTCTTTATTAGTTTTTATTGGGCGTCAAACTCCTTCAAGTTTAGCAGGTTCTTGAGCAGACTTGAGTCTAAATAACACTGACTGCTCCTTCAGCTAGCAGTAGGGAAAAAAAAAACCAAAACCCAGAAGCTTTAAGTGGGCAAGAAAATGCCTTTCATATGTCGTCAGTAATGTGTCGTCTTTTTTTTTTTGTCAGCTCTCGCATGATGATTAGATTTCTTCAATGTGATGGTTTGCCAATCAAATAAATCATGTTTTTAGAAATTGAAAGGTTGATCTGTTTTTTCAGCCTTTTTTTATTTAAATTTGATTTACTCCAAAATATAATTATTGTGATCATACATTTGCACACTTAACCACTTAAGGATAATGTTAAAATAGCTTAGATGACTATGTGCCAGATTTCTGTACTTATTCTGCTGCGTTTCAGTCAGCTCCATTCTGCATATAAAATTTTAGAGATAAATTAGATCTTGGCAAGCATGAAGGTCTGGGCCTTTGTGCAAACTACAATTAAAGGTCAACACCACTAAAACATAACAAACAGAAATCTTAGAAAATAAATTGTCTCTGTCAGATACGCTTCAACCAGATCTAGACTGTAGGCTCCCTGAAAAAAACTGAAGGAAAACTGTATGGACTGGTGTGAGTAAAATTTGCGAGTACTCCAGAAATCAGTGGATGTTGATCACAGAGATTTTGTTCCAGCCTTTTTTTTTTAACTACCAGGTAGTTAAACGTTCTTTGTATAAGGGGGAGATGAAAACATTTCATCTAATATAAATGAGGATTTTTATGCTGTTACCTTCTCGTAACACAACAGTAAGGAATTTGCAACTAAGCTTTTTGTAATATTCAATCCACATAATTTCCTACCGTGTGTGTTTCAGGGCAAATCTTTCCCTTAAACTGGTGTTAGAGGGAGCAGTATATTGGAGGAGATTCACCTCTGTCTTTCCAGGTTTCTGGAGCCAGATCAGAGGTGATAAACATATAACAAGGGAGGCTTCGTCACTGCTTTGTAGCAGCAGCCTGTGCCCTGTACCGAATGCATCCTCTGACCTGCAGCAGATGCATTATAGAGCTCAAATTGTGACGATGTGCCCTGGCATGAAGACGTGCCAGTGTGTGGGTACTTGGGCAGCTCTTCGAGTGTGTTTTGTGGCAATGGCTGTAGGCATTTTCCTTTGTGTATTTGTCAGTGCAGTGTATGAAGGCAGCGGAGGAAAAAGAGACCTACGCTGCTTCTCGTTCTTAGCTCACCTGTGAAAGCTATGGATCCCCCAGAGTGTGATAATTATTAGTGGTGCTGTTTTCTGTAAAGATGATCAAGTTTTCAAGGCGATTCTGTTCATTAAAAACCACTGATTTATTTAAATCTCTTTACTGGGTTTTTTTTCTAGGCTGTTGCTTGGTCATTTCTTATTGTGATTGTTCCCCTATTATTTTTAACGTTTGCAATAAAGCAGTAGACCATGAGTGTAATGTTGGTGTTCCCTTGTCCTGCAGTACGGCAAATCTGCCCTTGTAGGGGGTAAGCTGAATGCTAAACGCTTGACCATCACCTCAGCAATGCATAGATAACTAAGGAAGTCAATGTGGCATCCAAGAAACAGGAAGATAATACTTGAAGAAATTTCGTTAGAAAGGAATTCTTGGTGTTTGACTTCTGTTTGAAGAAGTATGGGTACTCAATCCAATAATAGCCTCTGGGATGTATGTTGAGATCTTTATCTTTTCTGAAACTGAAAAATGCTGGCTTGTGACACTGATTTAAAAAACTCAAAGGAATATCTTTTTTTTAGGAACAGTTGCCTTTTTAACCATCTCCACTGCCATACAATGCATGTCTGTACCCAAAGATCATGTGTTATCGATTATGTGCATGTTAAATAATTCCTGTTACTCACGATTTTTCCCCTGCATTGAGTGTAGAAGCAGTTTTTGGTTGATGGGTCACATGTATCTGGCAATTAAAACATGTGACAAATTTACAGTGTTTTTTTTATTCCCCAGGCTTCATATGTGGTAACAAAAGGCATGTCTGACATAGGCACTGGGCAAGGAAGCCTTTCTTTTGTTCTGTCAAGGATGAAACTTGGAGAGCTCACATGGAACACAGCTGGTGACCTGTCCAGCACAAGATGTCGGATCTGTGCTTAAGAAATCTCCACCAATAAACAGAGCAGAATACTGGACCTTAAAGAGGACAATGGTGTTTTGACGTCTGCTGGTTTGTTGTTTGTTTTTTTCCTGTCAGGGTTTTCATCAGAAAGAAATGATTTAGCTGGCAAACCATGATATGGCGTGTTGCTTCATTTAGACTGTTATTTTTGGTCACCTTAGCAAATGCTCTGTTATGGATGCTGCAGGGGTTGTGTAAGGTAGCAGGGCTCTCAGAGGTACTGCCAGAGCAGTTCTGCTCCTGGCCCGTTTGCTGGTTTACCAGGTATATTAGTCCAGGCTTTTAAAGCCTGCAGCTGGGAATCTTTGCCTTATCTACACCAGGAGAGTTCAGGCAGGGGCAGCGTGAAATGCTCCATCCTGCAAACCTATTCTCCAGCGATCACCTGCGGGAGCGTAAGACTCATTCCCATCCTCATTTGTTTCTCTGCTGAGGCAAAATTGTTCACAAAAAGGTAGCGTTTTATGTCCCTCCAGAACTAGATTTGGAGTCAGCAGTTCATTTGAGATCATCCTGTGAACAGCTTTTAGTGTGGAAATTCAAGCGTGCTCCCTGTACAGCCAACGTCAGCTTTTTCTGTGGGTGCAGACACGCTGCGAGTAGGTTATCGTTTGTCGCCACCGCTGTGCTGGTGTTTGCTGAGCTCTGGATGTACCCGTTCGGTTAGGCGTAGGAGAACTTCCGTTCTCATTACAGTCAAAATAAGCAATTCAAGCAGTGAACGTCGCTCCTCCTGACAGAAGTAGGTCATGGAGGGATCTTGTGGGCAGCTCAGTCACTCCAGAGGGGCTAGAGACTCCCACTCCTCTTCAACAAGGGGAAGGGAAACAAGCAGGAGGTGGGAGGGTGTCTTGGGCGGCCATGCCCAGGAGAGGGCTCAAGTCTGCAGCCTCAGGGGTGAGATGTTCAGCATTTTGTCAATTCTTTTAATATGTTTCTAGCCCATTTTGTATTTTTCTGTAACCCGCTGAGAACAGGTTTTGAATGCCGCTGTTGTGCCCCGTTCTGTCTTAGGTTTCAGAGAGTGCTTGATTTGTCAGTGGATAACTTACATGCATGATAATGATGTTAGGGACCAACATGTCTTTCCTTACTTTGTTACTGACTATTTTATAGCCATCTCTCAATTACCTTGAATGTGAAATATAAAGATGGGTAGAGAATTGCACCCTTCATTCACTCTTGATGGGGAGCTGATTGCTCAGTTGTTTTCCTCCTGTTTTTTATTTGCGTATTCAAGATTAGCTCTATCTTCAGAAGAACAGCTTCAGGCAGCTGCTTGCCCCACAACCTGTAATGTCTCCTCTTTCCCTACAGTGGTGGTTAATCTGATCTCAGAAAAAGGTTTCAGAATTTCAAAGTCCATCATGTGAAATGTACAATGTGTCGTTAAAAATAGACAGGATGGCTGGAGCCAGCAAGAAGAGTGGGAGTCTGAAAATCTTAGCTTCTCTAGATGTTTTAGGTGAACAAATGCTTTTCTCTATCTCTAGATATTATCAGGAAATTATCACATTGATAGGAGTGTTTAGAAGACTGATAAATTTTCAGCTTTAAAAAAACCCCTCTGCTAAATTCTTTCTATCTACTACTAGTTCTGTTTGCATCTGCTTGTCTTTGCCCCTTTGATGGTCAGGTTGCTCATGGACTGGAGTATGTATGATACTGTACGTGGTGTTTGGCTGGGCCATCAGTATTGCAAAATGCTTACGTATTGCTGTTGGTTCTACCATTTTAGTGAAGTGCTGGGGTCTGAACCCTGAGCCCTGAAGTGAACTTGACACCTGGATGAATTTCACAACCAGGTAAAAAAGGGGCTAAGGCTGCCCAGGTGCCTCCTGTTGGAATCAAGGGCAAGACTGGCTTGGCCTCTGTGTTTGCCACCAAGAAGATCCTTTAGCTCTGCTGCTGGCTGTCACCCAGTAGGTGTTGAGTGGTGGGGACACATGCCATACCAGGCCTTGCTGTGAGGGATGGGCCCCCTCTGTTGTGAGAGGGCCCTCCAGGAAGGGAGGCCAGGCCAAGCCAAGCACACCCTGAAATGATGAGAAACAGCTGCCACTTAGGTGGTGATTAGAGGGTGGAGATAAAAGGCCACTAGAGCCCCTTATTGGGATCTGCTGCTGGGAGTTGCTGCTGTTGTTGGGAACTGCTGCTGGAGGGGTTTGTGAGAAGTTTTGTGGAGTCAAGGATAATGGATTGGGTAATGTATCTTTCTGGTATTTGTCTGATTGGTTTGTGCCTGGCTGTGTTGGGATATGGGGCATGGTTGATATCTCCTTATGTTGTTGTGTTTTTGGCCCGGTGTGCCTTTTCTTCTGTTGTGTCACCTGCAGTGAGTGGGTTTATTACTTCTTTTGTTCCCCCTGTGGTCGGCCAGGCTATATCGTGTATGGGGTCCATAGAAATAGATAATAAAATCTGCATGAGTTTCACTGTATGTTTTCTGCTGATGGCTGCCTCCTTTTTGTTGGGCCATGTAGTTAGCAAAACATTTAGTACACTTACATTCAGGTTCAGTGCATCCTAATATTGATTATATCTTATGATTTCGTTATTATAGCCTTCTGCTTTGGCTTAAAATAATTTATTTCTTTCTTCAACATTGTTTTCAAAACATAAATCGATACCGTGCTGCTATGACCTGGGAGCCCTATTGCTTTAGCTGCCTCTGTTTCTTGTCCTCCTTTTGCCTTATCTGGTGTCTGACTGAACATTTTGTGCCAGCTGTATGGAGGAGGAAGACCAGATACGATGGCTTTATCTACAGAAGTTTGTGCGTGGGAAAAACGTAATACAGCCTTTAGCAATCTGTACTTTGGTCAAGAGCAGAAGTAACTTGGTGAAATGTGTCAGTACAAAAGAATATACCCTGGGCTTACACGTAAGTGACCAGTAGTTGTGTGTTTGTGTCTTAGTGGAAACCACTCAGTACATTTTCCATTTTTGGCATCAATATTTCACACAAGCCTTGACTGAGTGGTGATTTTTGGCAAGAGCCTGAGGGAAGGGCAAAAATGACCGTCAGCTCAGATGGAGCTGCTGCTGTGGAAAACATCTGGCCAAGAACTGGTGACGGTATGTCTTTCATTTAGGAATAGGGAGGAAATTTACTGATGAGGAGGATGAATATCTTGCCCTTGAGCACGTTCTTAATGAGAAATGATTAAACCAAATGGACTTAAGGCTAAATTCAGAGTGGTCGGCAGATGAAAGAGAAAGGAGGGGCAAAAAGGAAAAGAGCCATTTGATCGTTCCTTTTTCTGCCAATAGTATCGTCACCTTAATTTCCTCTACTGCACTAATAAATATATGGAGAAATACTTCAATACATGGGAAATGCTAGCTTCTGAAACTCCAATAGAGTTTAAGTGCTGTATTCTTCCTCTCAGCCAACCTCTGCTGAACCATCCATAGAGGAAGCTCACACGAGTCCATTGAAGTCTGAAAAAGCCCTGAGTGCACGGCAATGAATTCTGTTGTGGTTTTAATTGGCATTCAGTAGATAGTGTAGCAGGGGCAATTGGTTGCCAGCTGCTGAGCACTGTGTAAGCCCAAAAGAGAAATGGCTCAAAAGCCTTAATCCTGCATCATCTCGGAGTCTTTCGATGTATGTCGTTCCCCTGGACTCCAGTTTGCTTTGAAGCTGGGACTCAAATATATGAGGAGTCCTGGAAACTAAGGGAGAAAATCAGGCAACTAAATACTTGTGCATGTGCACGTGCAAGGGTAATACCTGTATCTTCCACGCTTCAAACTTTTCTTGTTGGTATACTCATAAAAATACATACCATAAAATTATAATTTTTATTGCAGTGTTACACACTTTAGTGGAATAAAACACTAACATTGTCTAAATAAAAAGAAAAGGATCGTGCAGAAATTTTTTTTCTTTCTAAAATAGTTTTGAAGCTTTTAAAAGATCATAAAAACCATCACTTTGGGTCGCTCGCACTAGTGATTGGTATTCCAAAATAGAAATCTAAATATTAGTATAGTGCTGTGCTATCCCCAGACACTCTTCTCTGCTGCAAAGAAAGGAAAGGAATAAAGAAGCAGGTTATATTTTAATAAATTCATTTGTTGAAGTAGGGCTTAAGGGGCTAGTCATCAAAAAAAAAAAAAAGGCATAATTTGTGAAATTATTTCACTTATTTTAATAATAGAGGGAAATGAAAATTAAGGCAATCATGTTTAGGAAGAATAATATTGACCTTGATTGTGCAACAGCATGCAGGGTCTGTTCAAGTGGAAAAGATAATAGATTATTATTCAATGTGGGACAAATAGATTTAGGGCAACATGATTACAGGTTTATTGAATACTGGGCTGGAGTGCAAATGATGTAATTTCTGAAGTGTTTCTTTAAAAAGATCTCTTAGCTGAAAGGAATAGTACTGCTTGGGAACTGCTGGAGACGAAGTTTGTGAAAATCAGCATATGTAATAATTCCATGAAGAGAATGAGTTACAATTCTCATGGAATTGAAAGTTAAAAGGAGATAATTTTTTTTCCTCATCCTTTTGATTCCTCTCTATAAATCCTCTTATAATGACAGAAAACTTACTTTCTCTAAATCCTCTATGTGGACTTGTGCATACACATCATGTGCATGCTGAGAGATGAACCCATAGATTTAGTTTTATAATGATTTGGCCCATTAAGGCATCTACTTGTTATCCTAGTCCTTTCAGAATTTACCTTTCTGCAGAAAGAATGACAGAGCTGGGTACAAACTGCTGCCTCAGCTTTTTTGCTTCACAGCCCAGAGTATTAATGTGAGCAAGCACTGAAAATGATGAAATGAAGATACTGTTAAAATCACTTCTATAACAAATCAAGAAAGCGGAAAATAAAATAGAAAACGCTCTTAGAAAATAAAGGGTCTTTCCTTCTATTTGAAGTGGTGTATGTATTTTTCAGTGAATAAATAAATAAATTAAAAATGATATTCAAATAAAATTAATTTATTACTTTGGATCAGAATTCAGTTATTTTTTGTATTTTCAGTCCTCTGGGCAGGAACTTGTAACTCTGGCACTCTCCTGGTTCAGATACGTGTAACTGACTTTACGTATCATACTTTTTTCTATTGACTTCAATACTCAGGTCATCTGCCCTAGGGAGAAATAAGTTTAAGTAGCTTTTTGGGCTTACAGCTCTAATGTGTATAATTTACTCAGAATTAATATCTTTAATATATTCTAATGTTCTGGTGGAAAAGAGTAACCTGTTAATTTTAAAACTGGTTGGTTTTTTTTTTTTTTTTTTTTTTTTTTTTTTTTTTTTTACAATAAGCCTTTTCTCTGTGAGATTGTCAGAGCTTTTCAAATATTTGGTGATGTTTGTAGGTTGGTGTTTATCATTTTGGAAAATATTTCAAGAGTTAGCTTTGCAGTGTGTCCATCTGGGCTTAATAATTGTTAGTTAAATGAAGAACATTAAATGCTTAGTATTAGCTGCTATTTACGGATTGCTTAGGCAATGATTCAGACTTAGGAAAGGATTAAGAGCAAGAGAAAGGTTTTAAGCACAGGCTTTGAGATGTGACTGTTCAAGCAACGGGGAGCTGTTCTGCTGCTCTTGCTGCCAGTGACAGACTTCAGGCCAACTTTGACAGCTGTTGTGGTTTAAGAGTTAACAAATTGAGGGGGAGTCGAACACCTGGTAACTGTAGGACCTTGAGGGGTCAGAAGGCAACTGGTATTCCCTCCTCTTCCCTGCCACACTCTATAAAAGGACAGGAAGTTTGGGTTTCATCACTTTTTTCTTTCTCCCTCGGCCTGTGCTGCTGCTGGGACCGCAATCTAGCGCAGCTGGGCCTAGCTCCGCGTGCTCTGCACCGTCCATCACCATCCCAGAACTGGTTTTGTATATACTTGTATATCCCTCTGCCCTTCATATTTCTGTTTCCCTGTTTATCTGTGTTACCTATTGGATTTTGTTCATAGTCTTAACTTCCAATTTTGTGTGAGGCGCTTACTTCCTCATTCCCCTTTGTATCCTCCCTTGGGAGGGAAGAGGGAGGGGGAGAGAGGGCTGATAGGAATCCTGCTCTGTGGGGCTTGCCCTGAGCCTTAAATGGAGACAACAGCCAAGGTGGTCTTTTACTGAATCAAGCACTGAACAGCTGAAGACCAGTTAGCTTGTGCTGCTGCACAGTCATGTATGGAAAAGGGATGTGCTTCATGATCTCTGGTGATAGAGAGCCTGTGGCCTCATTTGATGTGGTTTATATGCCGGCAAAATTGGGTTCTGAACAGAGGTCCGAATTCACCGATGCCAAGAATTCTACGAGCAGCATCAGTGTGAAAATGAGCCCTGGGTTCTCCCTTACCTCACATCAGAGGTGAATCCTGCCACCCCTCCTATCAATGTGAAAATTATAGTCTAACCTGTCTGTAAATGAGTCCTGGCATTCGTCCACACAAGGCCAGCATCCATCTTAAAGTAAAATAGGCTATTTCAAAACAAGAGTCTTGTCAAAAGTAAACCTGATGAATCTACTAAATGAGTAAGGAATAATTATACCTAAATCACTTTTGGAAATACAACAGCTATGGCAAAAAATAATTTGAGTGACTGGTAAGTCTAAAGATGTATAAGAAAAAATATTATACTGATAATGTGTATAGCTCCTTTCTAACAGTGCAAATGTCACATCCCTGTTTCTTCCTTTCCCCACCCACATAGCTGCTTCTGGAAAAGGTGGGAAAAGGAGAACACCAAGGTCAACTCCTCTCCACCCACCCCCGGTTCATTGCGAGCTTTGTTACCCCCAACTTTTTTTTTGACTTTCGAGGGTGTGTGTAATACATACCCTCTGGCAGAGCACTGTAACTGCACGTTGTTTTCATTGCGTAGAATAGTTCATCTCAACTTCAAACTGGTTTTACAGACCCCAGTTTCAGTGGTGTTGCAGTGAAGCAGGGGCTGGTTGCTGGGGGATTTTGTTTAGCACCTAACGATGGGAATATGCATTTTATGCCTCTTTCAAATCTCACAAGTTCTTTAGCTGAAAAAATTGTTAAGCCACTTTAATGAATATATACGGGAATGCAAATGAAAACTGCTGAACACTGCTGCTTGTGTTCCACACCTGCTGTATTTTTAGTTGTCACTGGAGCAATAGATGAGAAATGACTCTATAGTTGTATGTTAGGATTAATTTAAATTCATTGCAGGAGTTATATTTTTGATTAAAGATTGATCCTTTGTCACTCACAAGCAATAAATCTGGATAGTGTTGTGAGGAGGAGATCATTTACGCAGAGGACCGAGTCCTGAGCAGCTGTATAGTGCTTTTTCTGAAGTTGTGCCTTTTTTTTATACTAGGTGAGCATTTGCCTTGCCGTATTTATGACATCCTGAATGTTTTGTTCTGAATAAAAGCAGGTACCTGTTCATCTTCAGGAGAATAAAATAGGCCCTGAGTTGCTGTAAACAGCTGTAACACCTCTGGGCTTGGCAGCTGTCTGCTGAAATCATGACTTTATATTAGGAACATGCCCTCACCTGCACTTTTTAGTGGTGGTGGACAGTATATTTCCATCTGTTATTTCCTTTGTGCATTTTTTTTTTGTACTTGTGTGTTGATGTACATCCAGATGTATGCTTATTGCCCAGTTGTTTTTCTGGAGTAATGCCTTTTCTGGCGATAGAAATGCTTCTGAAACAGTGTCAGGGTCCCTTTCTCTGGCCAGAGACCACCATGGCCAGAGCACCTGGAGTGATCTTTGCCCATTTTAGCTGTTGTAGGGATTCTCTAGTTTATTTTTTCCTGTTTCGCCAATCCCGCTGTCTATTTTTCTCTCTTTGGAGTAGGCTCATCTGCTAAACACTTCCTCCAGTCATCTGGTGAAGAGGAAGAGTAGATGTGTGTAAAATGAAGAGTGGAATGAGGACAATATAGTTACGTCCACAGAAGGGAATGCAGAGAAAACAATTAGATATCTCACTATGTTATTTTATGTTTGAGCAAGTTATGTCTAGGGATGAAATCCTACCTCTGAATAGGACCCAAAGCTGTTCCATTAATGCTGGAAAAGGACGAATCGAATATAGGTGATTTTGTTATATAATCTATTCGATGATTTGGGGTAAAACATTAAAAGCCCAAGTGTTTATATGGATTCTTTATCTGAAAAAGAATTCCAAGTAAGGGCTAAGATTTTTAGGATTGATCATTTGATCAATGAAGTTAAAATTTAAAACGATTCTGCATGTAGAACCAGAACCTGATATGGTCATTATCATGGGAGAAGGGAAAGTATAGCTGCTGGTCAACTTCAAAAAAATCCAAATCAAACAATAAGAAACATTTTTATTTGTTTCCTTGCACCTAAAAAACCCACACTGAAACAAACAGAAACTACTTAATACTTCCCCTAAGCCCCCAAAACAAAACAACCTCCCCCCATTTTTAATGTGAAGAATCAATCTCCCTTAGGTAGCTTATGTTTCTAGTGAGGTACATAATCATCTTCAATCACTAAGGACTGAATCTGGGATTTTTAGCTAGCTTTAATCACTCAAAGTGCTGGTTGTTTTAACTCTATGGTCATATGAAGTATGACGGAAAAGTGATGAAGTACAAATAAAAAGAAACGTATCACTTTAATATAGGACTGTATTTCTGTAAGAATGTTCAGGGTTTTTTTGTTTGTTATGTTGTCTGTTTAATATTCATTCTCCCCTTCCTCTACAGGGTCCACTGTAACCATGAAGAGGGGGGAGGCATCTTTTTTGGTTTCAACTAAGTTTTGTTTGCAAGTTATTGTGAATATCCAGCTAGTAACATACATGTAAAGGCAGCAGGCTTTAGAGCTCCTTTCTGATTGGTGAACAGTTAGCACTGCCACAGTAAAGAATAACTCTCCATTGTATATTTTAGAAATATTTACATAAGCAATAATATCATTTACCATTACCGCTTCATATCTTGGAAAAATGCTCTTAGATCATAAGCATTTACAAACAACAACATCCAGCTCTTAGACAAACAAAATAATTAGCATCCATCTCTGGTTTTCTATCTGCTAAAATTATTGAAAGCCACAATAACAGAATCTGCTGATGCAAGCTTCTCAGCTAGCTGTTAAATCATACGAAAATAAAGCCTGCAATTGGCTGCTCGAAGCTGCAGGATGTTCCAGGAAGTTCCAGGACATCACGTACACAAAGCATCCTTTGATCCCTTTCCTTGCATGCCTCCTTAATCTACCTCTTGTTGTTTTAACCTTTAGCCTGCATCATAATTCCACTGCTTGTTTTTGTCTCTCTGTCCTGTAGTGTAAATCAAGTGGTAGTGCAGGAATGGTTGTGGTGAGAGACTAGGTCTTAAGTAACAAGGACCATTTGTGGCTGTTGGGATGAGCTCCCCTACTGATGAGGTGGCTGGAGAGTGGAGGAGTTTTTTCCTGTTGATTTTAGTTTTTTCATCATTTTAGAATGCTGTCCTCTTAGGTGCCCAAGTCTATAGCATCTTGTTGGTCAGGCTGGAGAGAGGGCGGAATAGTACAAATCTGAAATCTTAATGTCTTCCTCCTCTTAATGTTTGAAAAAGTTCAGATCGGTGTTTGAAACCATGTGCCTGATTGACCTGTGCTGCGTGGCCGAGATTGGGTTTGTTCTGGGTAAATGCCTTAAAACTCAGACGCTTATTCACGTTGTTTCAGAATACAAAACTGAGCTAGAATTTCCATCAGCGGAAGTCTGCTTGTGAAATTTATGACATCTCACCATCTGGTCTGGACTAGGATGTAGAACTGTATGACCCTTAACTGAATGTTCCAGATGTAAAAAAAAAAAAAAATATAAAAATTTTGGAGAGGTCTTTAAATGATCAGAGGTTGAGAGCAGAACTAATACGTTTGTGTCATTTTATGCAGTTCATTTCCCTCGTACCTGAAAACAGAGGCATAAAGTCTGACAAGAGCTGTAGATTTAGTGGTTACAGCATGAGTAGGTGTTAATGTGCAGAATCTTGTAACAAATATACGCATTAATTGAACAACTACAATATGGAGGAATGTGTTTTTATTGTAGGGAACAAACAGGCAAGGACAGGTGGCCTTTTTAATGTAAGCCGATGATTAATGTGATGTGATATGAGTTAGGAAGTGTGTTGATAGCCCGCTAAACCTCCTGCATGTGAGTTCTCGTGGGAGGCTGTAGAAATGCATTATCTGTCACACAAAAAAAATGGGTAAAGTTTTAGTCAACGTTAGTTCTTCTTTCTTTCCTCACAGTTTGTGATCAGGCGGATGTGGCTGACTCTAGTTCTGCCGCAGAGCAAAGTTATCTGCTGAAAGGAATTAAGACAACTAACTGTACTTAGGAGAGGTAGCAAGATCATCTCTTATATGGAAGAGGAAAATGAACACAAGCGCTAACCAAGGTGCATTTGATTTAGTTCATTCTGGTTAGTTTTTACATTTTTATTTTTTTTGTTTGGTGGGTTTTTTTTTAGTGAATTCATCCGTGGAACCAGATGTTTCACCTTTTACGACTGAGATTGGATGATCCTCTTTATCCAGACATAGAAAAGGCATCTTTATGCACAATTTTGTTTGGATTTTTTGTTCATTTTTCAGTAAGGCGAGGGAGATGCAGACATTCCAGGTATAATACAAGTCCACCCTGGCACCACATATTTTGCTGAGAACTGAAGGAGTACGTTTTCCTAATACATCTTTCTCCGCTATTATCTGGCCCCGTTCAAACTGGCTGCACGCACACTTATTCCTATGAATGGTGATTAATGAAGCAACAAATGCAGCTGATACTTCAATGACCTTCTCATTACCTACCTGAAACTACTCAGCTATAGCTGAGATTATAAGGGTGTTATTCCTACTGTCTGTCATTTGTGAAGACCTTCTCCCTCTTGCTGGATAAAACCTGGCTGAGCTTTTTTTACCTGTGTCCTACACTGTTGTGGGCCTAGAGGGTGCCTCGCTTTATGTGTATATTGTTGGTTATTCTGACTCTCCTGGTTTAAACTGTGCATCTGCATCTGCTCCTTGATGGAGTATTAATTTTTAAAACATGGAAAATTTCCATATTCAGCATTATTTTAGCAGAAAGGACTTCAACGTGCAAATTGCAGGTAGACTGTTGATTAATTCTGAAGGCAAATGCACCCGTCAGCTTTACCTTCTCACTCAAATTTGCCTGGCTTGAGCAAAGAAAATACATTGAACTATGATCCAGGCAACTGCAGTTTGAAAGCATATTTAATTTTGGTATTACACAGTCTTAAAATATTACTGGGCGGTCAGAATATGCAGAGAAAAATATTTTTGTTTTGATACGTATGGCTGAGCAAATAAATTACGCATTTGTAATTTTATCTTTGGCAGTTTTCTTGAGGGAGGTGGGTGAACACTCATAGTAGTCTAAATCAAACTCTTTTCTGCAAAATATTAATGAAAATTAGGTTGTTGATTCTTTAAATAACAATAGCAGAAGCAGCAAATAGAACCAATTAATCTTTATGAGTAGATAGATTCATCATAGTTACCTGTTCGTACTGCATTTACATCAGCCTCTGGAAATAAGTTTAGGAGAGAATCGCCGCTCAGCTGTGAGTGCCAATTTGTCTGATGCACTTTGGCAGATGTTGCCGCCTCCACAACTTCAAAGGCATGGAGAGAAAAGAGGAGGGGAGAAGGGTTTACATCATGGTTGCTCAAGCTTGAGGAAACACCTAACACTGCACAAGAATCTCTCTCCTGGGAGGCTGAGGAACAGCTGCAGGAGGAGCACAGGAGCTGGGTGTTGTGCAGACTCGGGCTGTTTTTCTGCTGAAGGGAGACTTCATTCGCCTGTGGTTTAGGGAACCTGCTCGGGCTTTGACCTGGTTTAGGCAAGTCCTTGAAGGTGCTGATTGTTGAGCAGTTGGGCTTTGCACAGTGACGCGTGTTTGTCAGGTACTGCTGAGCGTGTGTGCACACACATGGGATTATCCCAGTAGGTGTTTTGATTTTACTGTTAAGCATCCTGTGAAAACCAGACTTTATTTAAGAACACCTGTCAGTGTTATGACAAACTGTCTCAGCTACTTGAAACAGTAGCAGGGGTTCAAGTTGGGAGATGCTGTATTTGACTGTGAGGCAAGGCCATTAAAACCCTGAGGGTTTTTTAAATATATACTGGAAGTGGGGCTAAGATATTGGAAAGCAATAAAGAAAAAAATCCATATGAACACCTATTTATACTGGTTTTAAACTGAGCCTTTTGGAATTGAGCCCAGGAGCAAATGTAAATGGTGCCAAAGGCTGTAGGTTTAGGAATGCACGCTGTTCACTCCGGGCAGAAGTCAAAATGACAGGTTGTTTAAATCTTAGCTGAAATGTGCTACTCTTTAAAATGAGAACAAAACCTGTAACCATAGCCTTAATTATCTTAGTAGGTGGCAGATAGAGCTGGTAAAATACCTTTTGTTAAAAAGGTTTTATTTGATGAGTGGTAACATTTATCAAAAATATCCTGTCGTGTTCATATTGAAAGAGTTGACTGAAAAGCTTAGCCCACAAATGCCAAGGCTTTAATTGTCCAGTGGCTCCTAAAGCCTTTTCCCTCAGAGAGTTTTGAAAATCTCATTTTAATTCAGTACTTTCACAATAATATGGAATTTTTGCTCATCCACTCTTTAGAGTGGTCTGAGTTTAACAGCAGAATGAATAGAAGTTTTTCCTTTGGACATACTAGGAGTGAAAATTATCTAAAAAAATTCTGCTTGTAAGTTTCAGAAGAATTTTTTCAGCATTTCTTCAGTAGATTGTCTTTGCATGCAGTCCTTGTTTCAGCAGGACACATGCATGTATTTCTTTGGGATAAGTGTGTCAAATGAGAAACCACCAGAAAAATGAAGTGTGAATTTGCCCTCTAATTAATGTCTTCATGTGTTATTCGCGGGGTCGTAACAAGAAACCTGTTTCATTTAAATTCACAAGAGACTGTCAGATTTTACCCACATTCATCACTGTATCACCCTGACTTCTTGAACACTCAGGAATAACACCCTTGACCTTACAAATACAGGTGAAGACCAGGCCGTTCCAGACTGAACAATATCTTAAGTTCGTTGACAATAAACCAAGAGAAGGGCTGTGCCCTCTATTAAGTCTGAAGACTTTGATGGTGAAGAATGGCATGAAGGCTGTTTTAGCTCTATGTGTTAACTTGGTTGTGTCACAAACTATACCAACAGTCTTGAAAATATTGGGCTAAGCTCTTCTCTCAGTGTGTATTGGTAATGTTGCTGAAGTCATACAAGGTAGGCTAATAAAAGAGATGTGAACCACATTCCTGATAATTAGGCTTAGAGGAGTAGTAATAGCGATCCCTTAGAATTCTGAAGTCCGACGTATCCAGTTTTGCACTCTTCCTTTCATTTTAAACAAACCAGATTTATGACATGATATGTCACTTGCTTTTTACTCTAATCATGTCCATCTGCATGGACATCATTATTTTGACACGAGTTCCAGATGATTTGCTATAAAGATTCCTCTGTTCCTAGTTAATCTTAGTGATTCTGGGATAATAGGGAAAATAGATACAGTGTAAAATAGGTGAACCTGATTTTATAAGTCTCCCTCATACAAAACCATTCAAGAGTAGAGAGTTTCAATTTCTTATGTGAAGATGAGTTTTGCACGTGTGGGTAGGGATACATGGGTACAAATCTCTGTGTACCTAGATATGTTAGCAAGCCAGAGAGATGAAATTAGCATTTTGTTTATATAATCTGTGCCAGAAATATTGTCATAAATGCCTCCTTGTCATTAAAATGGTAATAAAAAGATGAGAGATAATATACAGGCATTCAAATATATTAACTATGCATATGGCAAACATGCCCTTTGCGTTCTCCAAAACTACACTTCTATTTGATTTTTTTATTTTACTCCAACATCATTATTACATCATTATTTCTAGACACCATCATCTGTCTCAAAAATGACACAAAGCTGGCTATAGAAAAATCAGTTTTAAAAACCAACAGCTCCCCAAAACACACATCATTCCTCTTTTGTCAAAATGCCACATCCTCATGTAACACAGCATCTCTGCTAAACAGAATATTTATTGTAATTGAAGATTAATCTTAACTCCCAAGATCATTTCTACATGAAAATAGATCAAACCTTTCAATGAAACACCAGGAAGTTATACCCATCTTAATTCATTCCATATGATACTGAAATGTGTGAGGAAAATTACCAAGCAGTCACTAAATAGAATTGAAAAGGATTGTGTTTGTATCTTTTTTTTTTTCCCCACAATATCTACTCTATGTCTTCAAATAGTTCCTAAACTTGACCAGATTAGTCACTGAAAGCAAAATAGCCAGAGATCAACAAGCATCAAAAGGAGTCTAATGTTTCCATGTTCTAAGATGCGAAGCGCACCAACATCTCTCTACAATCGTCACAACAGCAACCTCTCTGCAAGTGCGTTTTGTGGGATACAATTGACTCTATGAAATACATCAAGTGCAGTCAAGAAACTACATGGGTCAAAACCATCACTAAGCACTAGAACGCACACAACTGTCAATAAAGGACAGAAACACTCCTTTGTTTGTGGGAGAATACTTTTTGTATTGGTTGAAGTGCATCTCCTAACACAACATACAGTTTTGGTAACAAAACAGAGTGGACTTGGAGAGCATGAGCTGGATTCCTTTCAGGTGAAACTAAATGGCAAAATACATTCTCAGGAAGGCACCTGATCTGCTCCTGCTGCAAACGGAGGCTCAATCCACAGGAGTGAAAAAGAGATTGTCAGACATGAGAGCCATGAAAGTGTAGAGCGTAGGCATTGGCTTCCCTGCAGAGCTAATTCGCTCTGTGGAGCTGCTCTGAGGGGCTGTGCTGTTCGGCAAGGGAGATGCATCGTCAGGGCACCCACGGCAGAACACTCTGTCACTAAACTCTCTTATCTGGTGGAGTAGAGTAGCCACAATTAAGCCACTACTGCGACTAGTCTCAGGCACGTGCCGAGTGTTGAGTCATGTCTAATGTATGTTGGAAATAATGTTGATTAGAATAGGCCAAAAATATGCCAGGGACCCCTTTTGACAATGTCATAGTTGTAGCTGTTGTGTTCTCCTGCCATGAAACTACTTTGGATACCTTTTATTTAGTAGTATAGACATAGCTCCTCTTGTCACAAGATGATGCTTTCAGGAGAAGTGTCTAAATTTGAACTTCAAGCATCTGGGGGCTGTGGCCAGACTCATATTGCTGAGTGAGCTACAAGCCTGGCCCTTGGTAGTTTCAACTCTGCTGGGCTGAAGAACCCGGTGCTCAAATGGCACCAGAAGCAGAAGTACTGTGCACAGCAGGCTGCCCAGGACAGGCATGTGGGAGCCTTGGTTGATACTGGCTCAAATGAGTATGTTTGTTTGGTGGGAGTTTCTCACCACTCTCTCTCAGCCTTCACGGCTTTGTAGACATTTGCAACTACAGGCATTCTGGCTTCACTATTTAGCAAATTCACAAGTCGTTCTTAAGAGTCATTTGTGAGAATTTGTAAAAAGAGGTGGCATAAATAAACCTGTGACAGTAGCAGAGATGATAAATCCCAGCTAGAAGTGATGGAAAGATCAAGAAAGGGAAGGTACCTACTGCAGAAACAAAAGTGCTGTGTCTGACAAGACAGGGTTACAAGGCGTCTTCTGTACCTTTTCTTTCCTGGTATTGTTTCCCTATAAACACTTTTAGGTCTGGGAACTGTAGGTATTTTCTTGCTCGTCACAAAAGAATGGCAGAGACTGAAGGTGAAAAGGTAAATTTCTCTTTGCAGTACATCTTCACAGGCTGAATCAATAGCTATATGATTAGCAGTGGTTAATGTATGGGAATTGAAAGGGCTTCTACCAGCGTTTTTCCTGTGAGGGGAAAAATAGAGAATGAATGAAAAAAATACTCAAGATCTGGTGCATAATTTTTCTTCACTGTGATGATATTCTTTACCTTCCTCTTAATTTTATGAGAAATAAAAATACTGAATTTTAAAATCTTTTGCTAGAAATATGTTGAGTGTGGGAGGTAAACGAAGACAAAAATGGGAGCAGAATACAGTGACTAGAAAAGCAAAAGAACAAGAAGTGAACAAGATGGACAGAATGATACGAACAAAATACGTGGGAACTTCTCTCATATAAATGAAAATTTAAAAACATCCACTTACATCACAGTAACAGGCTGAGCGTTGTGGTGGTCCTATGGCATAAACAGTACCCTTTGTAGCATAAATAATATCGGATCTCTGTAATGACAGTTGAACAATATTAATAATATCAAGAGTGTTCTGTTTCTGGACTTCAAACTTGTTTGCATTAGTTTTATTTTGGAGTTGCTTCCAACTTGAGCAGATGCGGTAATTAATTTGGGACCTGTTTTGCATTTACTAGTGTACTACAGTCTACCATGCAAGAATTTTCTTGTTATTTCAAAAGTTGCCACATTCAACCTCAGAAAGGGCCAATGAAGTCTTGGGGACTAATCTTGAATCGATTTCTTAGCTGTAATTACCAGTAACATGAAAATTGTTCACAGATGAGGAGTGAAACCCATGAAAATATAGGGAGTGAATTCTTTTGGATGAATCAAACATGTGACGTCCTAGTAAATGTACCTAGGTCATTTAAATAATTAGAGATTATGAACTCGTGTTTGTTCTGGATGGCTCTTCTTCGGCAGTTCTAGTCGCAGGCCAGTATTTCCTCTGTGTTAAACAGCGCACCTTTGCAAAACTGTAGCATTCGGAAGATGCTGCTACCATGTCATTAGTTTGACATTTTAGGGTGCGTATTCCAGAGCCTGGAAGGAACCTCCCTCAGACCATTTAATCAAAAGATCCCTGTGACCTCCTCTCTGCCACTCCTCTCTACTCCAATTTGGGTCAAAGTTTGAAGAGACGCTTTCTTGCTCTATAAGACTATTGATCCTAAGCATCCTCTTTGGTGCCGATTTGTTTATGGGATAATAAATTAGATGCAGTTAATACAGAGTTAAATGCTTTTTTAAAACCTTGCTTGGTTTTCATACCCTGGGGCAATAAGCATCACATTTTTAGCGTAACAGAAGATTTCTTTCACTGTTTTGATTTGTGTAAGGAACTGTCTAATCTCAGAGCGTCGTCCTTTGGGGCTGAGAGAAGAGCTGTGGTTGGGTACGTTGGGGTAGAAGGTCCTCCACCACTTCTTGGGGAGCCTCATACTGAGTAACCACTGGATAAAAGCCTTGTGCAGCGTTTGTAGCCCAGGTTTTCTGAGGAGATAGTGGAGTCTTTTTCTATACAGCTGTGCCTTTGGTGAGAGCTGTAATGCTGCCTGTGATGCAGACAGCAGATCCTAACCCGGGAGGAGGAGTTTCAGGACTGGAAAAGCAAGATGGTTCTGCTGAAATAATGAACTACATGTTCCAAAGGGGCCACTGGTTTTGGATGCCCTACATTTAAAGTGCTGAGACATGAAACGTTTCGGTAAAACTCACAGAGGGGTTAGCAGCTCCCACTGAAGTGAAAATGAGTACCTGTTTTTGCATTGCTTTGCACAAAAGGAAAATAACGGGAAGGCTCTATGGTATTTGGGAGGTGAATGTTTCAAACCAGGAGAACATTTTTAGCCTAACAAAAAGACACATAATCATCATAGAAATGCTAAGATTAAAAAAGGAAGAAGAAAGATGGTGAAGTGTTTGTGCGGAAGTAAATATTTGTGAGTCAAATTACATTATAGCTAATAAAATTAGTAATTAATGATGAATTATTAATTCTTAAACGCTACTGCTACTTACCACTGGAAAAGTCAATTTATGGCTCGGAGTTTAGTGGGAATGTTATGCCCTACAGCAGCAGGTAACTACTAATACAGAGATCCATCATCTGAGCTTGCTGCAAGCAGTTGTTCTGCAGTTCTAGGACGTAGCGACTGCTTTCCCAAAATGCTCAGTATGGGGCTAAATTCTCTCCGCGGCTTTCTGTGTGAATGCTGGTATCTGCAATGCAGTCTTTTTGGAGCATAGATTACTCATTTAGTACGCACGTGTATTACACATGCCACTGGATTGACCTTTCCCATCCCTTATTTCTGTTTTATTTGGCTTGTGCAAAGAATATCCTTGGGGTTTGTCTGTCCTGTCAGTCAAACGGGGGTACAGGCCTGATTTGAAAATCTAAATTTGCCTACTTTTTCCTCTTGTTTTTTTGTGGTTTGTTTTTTTGAGAAATATTACTTAGTTGCATGTTTAGAGCTGCTGCTGGGGGTACAATTCAACATATTTTGTGCTGTATTAGGGACTGCCTTCGGTCTGGGTGAGTTGGACGTAGGCAGAGCACGGGAATGTGCTATGGTTCTCTTTACCAGAAGCTATTGCAAGCTACTGTCTTTTCTAAGCACAACCTTATCTTGAGTAATGCCCAGAAACATGGAGCAGAATATGTCTATCCAGGATCTTGATTTCCTCTTGACTTTCTCTGTTGAGCTTGTTTGTCGACCTGATATCATAGGTGGTGGTAGAAGGTTGCCACAAATACTTGAAAACTGGGACTCAGAAGGCAGAGGTGTAGTATCTTAAGTATCCAGTAGTTCCACTAGAGGTGGAAGAACTTATCCCAATATGCTTTCTGCACCATTATGTCTTTGTCTTGGACCTGCAGCAGGAGCACCAGCGTCTGTGGTTTGCATTAGTAGGAGATCACATGCAACAAGCACTCTCATTTAGTTCACTAAAGAGCTGTCCTTGGTTTTCTGAAAATCCGAGTCCTTATTGTTTGTCAATAATATCCATGAGGACTATGTCATAGATTTATTGAGAACTCTTGTTTTACCACAAAGCTGTCTGTGTTGTTTATCATCTATTTTTGTCGGTCGGTGCAAAAGTGCTGAGCCAAGGTGGCAGAGGGAAAAGGTGAAAACTTAGCAGCAAACCAAAGCCTGGAAGATCTTTGCTGTCACAAGCTGTTAGGAGGATGGACGCCAGTGTCTAATAGCAACAGCAGGCTTTCTCACTGAGGTGTGATTCTTTTCTGCTTCCTTCCAGTTACCACATAGTCTTCACAAAGCGTAGCAAGCAAATGGGATGTTGTTGGAATCAGAAAGTACAGAAACATTTGGAAGCTCATCAAGAGGTGTTCAGTGCATCTGATAAGCACACTTAATGGTTTGCCTACAGTCACATCCCCACGCTTCAAAACTTTGCGCATTAATAGGAAACTGAAATATAAATGTGAGTCCTATTTCAGACCTGAGAGTGGGACGAGAATTCAACACCATATCCTAGGGACAGACTGATGGGTTTGTCCTGCTCGCCCTCCTGAAAGGGACGCCTTTTGGTAAGACTTGTGCCTCGCCTGTGCTGAGTGTCTGTCTGTTTGTTTTGTTTTTGTTTTACCTGGAAAGTTACTTGTATTTTGAGCTATATAGTGATTTCTGCAGCTTAGTATATATATCACCGGCAATCTTAAAGAATCTGTGTATGTTGCAAGTGTAAATAAACCCTGTTATTGGTGAATCCAATTGCTTCTAGTGAACACAACCAGACCTACAGGATAGACTGTTTGTGGATCTGGTATCGGACCTATAATCACCGGAAAACTGTGCTATTCGCTCATCCAACTGCTCCCTCTCAGGGAACTGGACCTACAGCGTACAGGCTGTTCGTGAATCTGGTGTTGGACCTATAGACACAGTGACTACGTTATTTGTGAATCTTGACTACTCACCGGACCTAAGTGTGGTCTGGAGTCGGACCTGTAGCGACATATCTTAATTGGTGTACCTCTTAAGAGATCAGTCCAGCCGCCCTTAGCCCCTCTAATCTCTGAGGACCGGCTAGAACGCAAGGGGGCTTTAGTCTTACTAAATTCACCCACCCACAGACACTTCACGCAGCAGAGGCGAAAGCTGGATTTTTACAGTCTTGCTGAAATATGCGGCCAAACTTTAACATCGAAATTCTATCGCTATTGCTTTTCTATGTGTTCTTTATTTTTCTGCGGCATCGCTTCCTGATTGTGACTTTTCCGCGATTCAGACCTAGGGAATTCTAATCAATATCCTTTGTAAACTATTAATTTTAATGAAACATTATGCAGGTGAGAAGATGAGAGGAGTATGGAGATATTTAAACTGCACAAAGGTTGATGATTTGTCTAAATGCAGTATGTTGATATACTGAATCGTCTCCATTGCATACAAAGCATGTATGTAATATACATAGGTAATTATATTATTCATAACGTACATATATAATTACATTAGTTGATTATGAAAGTGGGACCTCTGGTACTCAAGCACTGTGTGCTTGATATAGAAACACAATTTCAGTTGCCAGTTTGATGCTTTAACATCAGCCAGGATTTATTTGACAAGCTCTTCTCATGTAACTTAATAAACAACTGTGCATGAAAATGTTGTTTCTTGTTCTCAGCAAAGTGGACCTGAGGAACTTGTTCATCTCCAATGGAATTTCAAAAAGAATTAGATAACATAATACTAGATTCCTCTAAAAAAATCCTATTATATGTGCTCAGGATAATGAATATCTTTCAAGAACAGGATAGCACATGTTGGGTGTAGCGTAGATAAATTGTGGTGTGGTGTTGCTGTAACTCGATCTAACCAGGTCTTAAACGGTGGCTCTTTAGCCTATTGAAGAAATTGCATAGATTTCTCTACCTGTTGAGCCTAAATTACTGTTGAGAACAGTATTAAATACTTACAGCTTTTAAAGTCTTGTAAGGAGTTATGCTGAGCCGTTATTTCCCTTCATAGTTCCTGAAAGCGTTACTTAGTCTGATTTTTTTTTTATTTTTTTTTTTTAAATACTCATAAGAAAATAAAGACACCCTCATAACCTGGAGCTTAGTAACAGGAGTTTAATGTGCATTGATAGTAATGTATCTGTGTCTCATTTAATGTGTTACCACTGAAACACACACATTAACAGCTTCTTTTTGTTAAGATTTCCTCTTGATAACGTAGTGAAAGACTTGCAGGGTGGTTGTGACGAATCCTTTACTAGGTAATGTATATATACCTATGCCTCAGGTCATTCACATAAACTAGGGAAAACATTTGTGTGTCAACTTTCCATTTAATTTCTTTGCCTTATTGAAAGCAGTGAAAGCCATTCTGTTTCTGAAACAAGATACATATGGTGTAGCTCACACTTCTGGAGAATGCTGTGCAATCAATAAGCTTTGGTACACGTACTGTAATTGCTTTCCAAAGAAGAGTGAGTGTGGCATGTAGCTGAATTAAGTAGTGGATCAATTAAGATGCTTTTGTTTTTTTTTTTCCTGCTGTTTACCGTATGTAAGGAGCATATTTAATGTAATTCTTAATTTAAACATGAAATAGTTATATAAAAAAAACCAAACCCTGAAATATTCCTTTCCTGTGATAGAGCTGACACTTTAGACAAAACCATTTCAATGTGATTTAGAACTTTAGAATCACTTTTGCCTTGATCGTGTCTTTTATTGACTGTAAACGCTATTCCTTTAGCACACAATCATTGCATGGGATTCCTATAAAGATTCAATTTAAGATTATTATATATGCTTAGGCCTAGTTTATTCATGGGAGTGAGCAGTTTCTCTTATTTTAGACACATTTATGTTATACCCATATAATCAAATATAAAATAATGGGCATAATATAAAATAATGATATAAACATAATATGAAAAGAATTGAAACAATATAAAAATGATAAATCTCGCCTATTTATTTTTACTTTAAAATATAAACTACTGTGAGTACTATGGAATGTGATGATCCAAATCCCATGGAAAGCAGTTGTGAGACTGATTAGGTCTTCAGAGCAGAATTAGATAGAAAGAGTTTCTTGCTGCCTTTTTTTTTTTTTTAATTTTTTGTTTTAACATGTTCAGCTGTGACAGAATTGATTTGGAAAGAACTGAGAGAAGTAAGTTGGCAGTTGCTGTTCACTTCGTAAGTAACAGGTCCACCCCAGTTGATGCTCATGGCATCATTTCTCTTGCTGCTCACCGCTGGGCATTTCTTGAAGGGAGGTGGACAACGAGGTACTTTTGAACCCTTAGTGATGTTAATTTGAAGCTTTGTTTTACGATCCCTGGATGTTGAGTTCCCAGCTTGGTGGGGGAGAAATACACTTTTGACAGCAGATGAGTCCTGAAATACTGTAAAGGTCACTGTATAGCCTGTATGCTTTTAGGGTGCTACACATGAGCAAGTTACTATAGGAGCATACAATGCTTTGAATGGTATTGAAAACAGCAAGCTAAATCCCCATTTACCGCATTTAGTTTCAGAAGCTCAAAATGCGGTTGTGTTGTTTTTTTTTTGTTTGTTTGAGCGATGTAAAACCCCACAAAACTAGAGACGACCACGGCAATGTGCGCGGGCTCTGGGGGTTAGGGCTGTGTTGTGCTGGTCTTTGATGAGTGTTGGCTTTACCAGAAACTGAAGATAAAACTCTGAGTTTCTGTATTAAAATACAATTAGAGATGAGTCATCAACCACGTTTTCTTTGTTAGGAGCTGTTTAGGTTGTGCCCAGTACAGCTGCTCTGTCCACAGTTACTGCCAAACACTGTCAGAGTTGCCAGCTCTATTGGGTCAGAAAAGGACAAATCAAAGACCAGAACAACTGGTTTTGTAAAGCAAAAAATTGAATTGGCAAAAGACTGTTCTTTTACCTGTTTTTCCGCAGGCAAAGACATTGGGTAGAAGTGTCTGTGTAAGGAGCTGGCTGTGCTTTGCAAGTTGCATGGTGTGGAAACGAGTGTGTTGGGTTCCCACGTGCCTCAGAGTAATGGCCTCGAAGTAATTCAATATCCACAGCCTGCCTATAACCTGCTGCAGCACTCTCACCATCAGCCCCATCCTCTTTCTGGCTATGGCCACAGAAAGGGGCTCGGGGGAAATCATCCGCATATAATCCTGTGGACTTCCAGAGGCTTCCTTCACATGAAAGGTTTTCTTGTAAGTAATTGCCAGGCAGAAGCCTGACCTCAGCAAACTGAGAGGAAACGGTGAAATGTTTTACAAAAAACCTCTGTTTCACTAAGATGCATAGTTTCAATGCTATCTTCTTTAGTTAGCTCAGCATTTCCATTAAAATATCAAGGATATGAGCAGCTTAGAAAAACTAAGAGAGGAAGAATCTCAATAAATATTTGCAAGTTTTTGCACTTTTGTGCAAATTATAGTGACTGTCGTTCTTAAAGTCCTTTAAAAAGTGTAAGCCTTAATTAACGCCTGCTGTGGTCAAAACTGTCTCAGTCTGATTTTGAATATCATCCATATTTGACTATCTGTGTGGTTTTTAGTTTGTCCTCCTTTAGGGAGATATTTTTCTTTTGGCAGTACGTAACTTAAGCCTCTCAGATCTGGGAGGCAAAATAGAAAGGTTATCGGAATTCTCTAAGTGGCGTTACTGATGTCGTTTAGGAGTCTCTTTTTGTTATGATAAAAGATTAGTTTTAGGCTTTCCATCAAAGAGTTTCTTGCTGCCTAATAACGCTGTATCTACCTGAATAACGCTGTATAGTCCAAAGCAGTTAATATGTGGTGGCTTGTAAGCTGGTCTAACTGGCCTGAATGCTCCATTTAACTTAATACTCCGTGCCACTAAGCCGTTCATCCCTGCTCTGACCTGCCTATTTACAGAGAAAAATGCTTTTGTTTTTGAAAGCCCTTCTTGCATTTAAAAAAATGACCTTTTGGGTTTGTACCTGTGGTCTGACTTTAAAGAAAAAGAAAACAAAACCTCTGCCAAAAAAAATTGGGAGCAGTTATGCTGGTCTTAGGGCAGCCTTGGAGAGCCAAAAGGGTCTCAGTGCCGTGTTATTGCTGATCGTGGGGGTAATGCAGTTTTTTACCTGGGCGTGCGAGGCCACTCAAGAAGCGGAGTGGCTGATGGCATGAATTCACATCCTTGTAAATTCTTCTAACTTTTGGCAGCGTGTTCAAAGGCAGCATTTCTACAACGGGAGGGTATTACTGAAGGTATTTTCAGATGTGCAGATACTTCTCCTAGTTTTCTGGGGGTGCTGACATCTGCGCTACTGTTTAATGCATGTACAGTACCTTGCCTGTGTCCAAGAGATCACTGATTTATGTGTTGGAAGTTGTCTTTTTGCCCTCGCAGATGGTGGGAGCAGAAATTAGTGCATGTTGGCTTCAACAGGTTGTGGGACAGAGGATGTTATTTAGAAATGTTGCCAGGAGTTTACATCTTGAAAACTGCAGCTAAAGGAATACACGTGCACAGTTCGGTGTGAACAGAAGCTGGGAGAGCCAGTTAAAAATTTATGAGAAGTGAGTGCATATATCTGTTAGCATTTCTTTCCTGAGTGTACCATTCTGGGGATGCTGCAAGAAAACATTAACCATGTAGGAACTAAGCTTTGGTGCAGATATATCCCGTGGCGTTTACTTATTTCTGAAACAAGACTAGCTTGAGAGAGAGAACTGTTGTTATCTTCTGTATTAATGGGCATTTTGGGGCTATTTTTACATACTTAGCGTTTGAAATTACACACCTCTTTCTGCCTTGAGCAGTGGTTACTGTAGTGCTGTGTTCAAAAGTAGATGGTGACATATTTGTGGGAAAACCTGTGAAAGAAGGCCAAAAGAATAGTAACTATTAACTGAGCCATTATCCGAGTGCACGACAAGTGAAGAGACCTCCACTTTGCTCTTTGGAGCAGCAGCCACGTGGTGGTAGAGGTGCCGGTGCTGCCTCCTGCACTCTCCTGACCTGACTGTGGTCTGTGTTCACAGAGCTGGGGGATAAATTGCATACTGGGTCCTTGTGGTATCACCAATTCCCTTGAGCTCTGGTAAGCAAGATGTGCAGGCCAAATGATCGTCTCATCAAAATCCTAAAGAAATGGCCTTTCTTAGAGTTTTGCAGGAGAGGAGGTTTGTGACCCAGCCCAGCCATGTGGGCGCTTTGACACCAGGCAAGAGGATTTTCTTGCTGTGACTAATGAGGGGCTTTGAAAATGATTTCCACCATGCAAACTGAGAAGCTGTAGTACTTTTACCTAAGATAAATGATTATACTAATTTATGCTTATAGCTTTTTAAAGAAAATTATTTTTTTTCCCACCTCACAGATAGAGAAAGTTTGGGCAGTGAAAGTTGGAAAGACTTGCTACAGGGTCAGAATCAAATCTGCCTCTCTTGAAGCCGAGTACTGCTCCAAAGCATGGCAGCCACAGCAGTGAAGTCCTAGGAGCGCAGTCCTACGTTTCCAGGGGAGGAAAAAGTTTCAGACACACATGCACCCCCCATTTTACATCTTACTCAGTGTTTCCAATTTCTGTAGGATTCACGTTCCTCAGTCTTGCGGAGTTTTCTTTTTTCCTGAGATGCTAAATGCCCTGCAAGTTTTTCTGGCCAAGGTGGCAGTGTCGTGTGTTGAAACAGCACTCCCAGTACGTATTAGTGTTTGCCTGCAGCTCCAATTAAATTTATCTAAATAAGTGGTCCACCAGATGGTCACTTGTAATTATTTTACATTATCACTGCTGAACTGCCCTGTTCTCGGACCAGGCAACAAAACCTCCATCCTGTTTTGTTTTGTTCTGGAAGTTTGCAAAGACAAAATGTCCTGCTATTGACACATGAGTATACAGTGGAAAGTCTTGTGAGTTGTTTTTTTTTGTTTTGTTTTGTTTTTTTTTTTTGTCACTATGGCATGGATTTCAGGTGATTTTATTTATTTATTTATTTATTTATTTTCTCCTCTTCCAAGAGATCTGCTGGTTTCTTCTCAGGAAAGGAGAGGTCAGCATGGGAGGAGGGATGGACTAGAGCACTGCCCATGTTCCAACTTTGTCACACTGAGAGCAAGATGAAACGACAAAGTGGCTTTAGTCTGCTTACACTGATCTGAACTAAGGATAAATGCCATATGGTGTTAGATTTGTTACCTTTGGCTTCAGCTTTGAGTATAAAGAGGAATGCGGTAAGAACAAAGGATTAGATCATACAGAAAGCAAGAGACGAGTCCTCCAGATACCAAGAATTGAGGTACTTCTAGAGAGTCAGATGGATAACGTCAAATATCTCCACACTGAAGATTTTCTTATCAATAATGGAGTAACACTAATTTACACCAGCTGTGGACTTCTGCTCAAAAATTAACCAAAGTGCTGGTTCGTTGCTGTTGGCTACATGTCAAAAGTGAGATTGAAAGGGAACAGATCAGTAGTGGAAAATGCGGATGATAATAATGCTCTGAAATAGGGAAAAATGAAAAAGTAGGAAAAATCATAAAAAGGGCAGTTCACAGCTCAGAAAATAGGACTGAGGAACTACTGTGTAATTAATAAAATTCACAACGTGTCAATCAAGTAAACAATCTGGTTTGGGGCAGATTGAAAATAGAGGGCCAAATTCTTTCTTCAGCCGCTCATGTGCGGTTTTGTCTCCAAGGCAGGATTTACTTTACAATCTGTGCGTGGATAACAACGCAAAACAAGAGAAAGGATGTTTTAGTGGTAGCCACAAATGACAGACACGAGGCAAATCTGCTAGATTTAACAGAGCTTTAATTGAGAAGGTTGGTCTTGCATAACAGCAGCAGAGTAAGCTGCCAATCCTTGAACCTATTCTCTAATAAAATATCATTGTTAACTGTTAGTCCTTATGAATACAGCATTGGTTTCCAGCCAGAGAATCATAAGCTGTTGATTGCCCAGGCATAATGGTAACAATTTCCACTAATAACTGTGTTGCAGCAGTTTAGAGAACATAGCAGCATGAGATTGGGATGTAACCGCTCATGAAGAAGACGTTCTCTTGCTGGCCTAGCCCATAAGAAGCCTGAATGGCAAACAAATGGTTAAAAATGATCAGATTTTCGAAGGAGGCTAAGAAGAGGGATGAAGAAATGTTTGTCTAGATTTGTCTTCCCCTACAAAAGGCTAGAACATGACTGGGTCCTCTGAGGAGAGTAAGGAATAGCGGCTAAAGAAAGGCTGTTGGTAGGGTAGTGTGAGACTACTTGTCTGAGATACTCAGTAAGATGAGCATTGCACATCTACCGTGATGATTTCAGTAGTGGATGCGTTTCATGGAAAGGACACAACTAAAACAAAGGGCTACATGGCATTTTTTTTTTTTCCCTCAAAGCTCAGCAGCGCAGTTATGTATATGGTGTAGCTTTCATTTTGCGTCATTTAGGTGTTTGAAACCGTGAGGGCTGCAGTGATTTTGCACATCGTAACAATTCCGGTTCAATATTAGTGATGAAGTGTCAAAAGACAAAAAGCAGTATCTTTTATTGGACCAATAAGTAAGTGGAAAAACAAAATGAGCTTTTGGCCTGCAAGCTTTTCTTCACCAAGGACTCCACGAATGATAGTCTCAGGATACCCTCTCATCTCCGACAAACAGACGACTTGTTTTCTGGGACTAGGCACCCGGGAGATCTCTGTCAAAGTCAATAAAGTATGGTAACAGTTCCTGTGGAATATAAATCCTATTCTCATTCTGAGTGAGGCAAACGTGACGTTTCGTTGGTTATTTCCAGTGTCGTATGGGCTTTTGGTTTCATTCTCAAGAATTGAGAGTCATTTAGGCCCAAGATGGTAAGCACACAGTCTGGGAAGGAAATTGAAGTTTGTGTTGCACTGAATTAGAACTGTGGAAGAATGAGTATGTACAGGGCTAGGAATTGGAATAGGTTTTATGTTCCAGAAGATCTTTTACTATCCTTTTCTCTACCACTTTCCCAGGCTCCTAGTCCTGGAAAACAAGATACCTGTATTTTGGAGATGAGAGCGTGACTGGAGGCCGCCATGTGTGGAGTCTGTGCCTGTGCCAAGGACAAGCTTCATGGGGATTCCTAGTTCAGCCACACAGAAATGCAGGGACCTCAGTGGCACATCTCGTCTCTCCTTTGTCTAAATGTTCACTGGCAGGTGTTTCTTTAATGCACATTTAAAACTTCTCTGTAGTAAGTATTCGACAACCTCCTTACCTATAACCTGCTCTAATGCTTATTTTGCTTTATAATTGCAAAGTCCTACCTCATACTTCATCTCTTTCTTTTTTTCTTGCTAAAATTCTATACTTCACAGGTGGTAAAATGCAGAGAACGATATCTAGCCATCAAGTTTATAATGACTTTTTAGTGAAGGCAATTAAGCAGGTTCTTCCTTAGTCTTCTCTATCAGTTCCTTTCACCTTAATGTCATGTTTATAAATCTCGTATTATTTTTGCCCTCCCTTGGGATCTTTCCAGTTTGTTTATGTCTTTCCTAAAGTGTAGAGGAGAATGGGACAAAGTGCATCAGTAAGGCTGTGTCTGTACTGAGACAAGTTGAGTGGAGTAACGACTGACCTTGCTGTACTCGTGATGCTCCTGTTAGTACATCTCAGAAAGGCACTTGCTGGTTTTGGAGCACATTGTTTACTCTCACTTAGTCCAGAGTTTGTTACAGTCTGTAGCAGGTTATTGCATGTTTTGTACATGTGCGTTCTTTCTTGCTTCCTGCATCCACTTTGCAGTCTGTATTCAATTTCATTCTATTGATTTCAAACCATTTCTGCACTTGATCAGGATCATTACTGACTTTTCATCCAAGGTGCTTTCAGGCAACTTGCCGTTGCCCGCAGATTTTGTAGCTAGGTTCTCTCTATTCCATCACTCAAGTCTTTAGTGAGATGATTAAACATAAGCCAGCCTCAGCTAGACTTTGATTGAAATGCTCTCCCAAAGTGATAGCAAACCGTTGATAATTTTGAGTAGAGAGGATAATGCACCCTCTGTAGACTAATCTAATGACTCTGTTTTCCTCCTTTGCATAGGAGAATGCCATGATACACTGTCTCAAAAGCCTTCTAAAAGTCAAAATACATCACATCTACAGCTTCTCCACACTCCGCAAAGCCGGTTATCCAGTTATCAGAGAAGTTAGTGAGTTTGGTCTGATGCAATCTGCTCTTGACAAATCTAAGTTGTCTGTTTCTTTTCAGCTTATTATTCTTGGCAGGATTAAAAACTGATTATTAATAATTTTTCCTAGTATCTTTCCAGATGTCAGTGTAATGCTACGTTGTCTGCAAATTCCCAGATTCCTCTTTTCTGTTTTTAAAAGCTGTTCACTTATTTGTCTTTCCTCAGGCCTCTGGGAGCTCACTCTCCTCAATGAGTTCTTGAAGATAATCACTAATGGTTTGGAGATTGCCCCAGCTGATTCCTGAAGCACTCCAGGGTGAGTTTCACCAGGCCCTGCCGATTTGGATTCATCTGACTTATTTAAATACCCTGTTCTGTCCCTGCTCTTGCCTGTGCTTCTCTTCTCTTGCTCGAGTTAATTGTGCTAAGCATTTTGAACATTTTCTGCCAAGTTAGAAGCGTAGAAGGTATTGAGCACTTCAGCCTTCTCTGTATATGTCGTTTTCTGTGTCCTCTTTCTTTCAGTCTTTATTATTATCTTTAGCTACAGCTTTTTCCTATTGTTTTTAAGCTTGAGCAATCTGTAATTCATTTTGTGCTGTAGCTCTTCAAAGTCTATTCCAGGCCATCTCTTGGCTTGTTCTACACATTCACCAACGTGTTCAGCCTACGCGCGTTCAGAGTGCAGGCTGGCTGGCTGCAATGCTGCAAATGCACTCACTGAGTGTGCAGTCGAGAGTTTCTGCCCTCTAACAATGTGTAACGTTTACAGTTTGGCATACTGGACTCCCTGTGCCTGTTTGGAAATTTTACCTAATGTTGATGGATTGTCTAAGACGCTGTTGGGCTTTTCGACTTAACCTGCTCGTTTTCTTCCTGTGTGCAAAGGCAGCAAGAGGGGGATATGGGATGGGAATTCACAACTGAATACAGTAAATCTCTAGACTTCAGAAGTTTGTATTCAGACTGTCATATAATAGGGATATTGGTGAATGGCATTATCTTTTCCATCAGCCTGAAACCCAGAGGAGAGGATTGCTTTCAGCTGCTACTGGGACAATGACTTAGGACTTTATATAAGGAAGAGACTTTTATAAAGAAAAAAATGGAACATGCTGCTTGTGGAATCTTAAATAGCAACATCCCTCAAAGTTGCCTCTTTACAGTAAGATTTTTCAGAGGTATTATTGGATAAGTCATTTTCTTTGCCTTGAAAAGACTGAGAGAGAGTTTATAGGATAGCTTACAACAGACTTCAAAAACTGCTGTGGCTCTGCAGCGAAGTTCTGGCAAACTGCATCATCATAATTGCAGTTCTGCAAAAGGGAAGGTTTAGTTCATAATTATTCACTGGAAAGGTGAGAGATGTTCAGTGGCTGGTGGTGACTTCTGAAAAAACATCAGCTGAGCTGCTGTATCAGAGTTTGTTTGGAGGACATGCTCTAGGTCTCCAGGTCCCCACTGGGTTTATCCTGAGCACTGAGAAGAGAGTTCCTGAGCATAACAGAGTTTGCTCTGCTCATCCTCCCTCTGCTCTGAACCCATGGGAACTGGTAGAGAAGCTGCTGCTCTGACACTGGAGTGTGATGCTGCTCTGGACTTGTCCTGACACATCTGCCCTGAGGGATCTGAAATTCCTAGAAGACCTGGTTCTTTTCTGAGCGTGAACAACTGTTCAGCAGATGAAATGAAATGAAATGAAATGCTAGTCAAATGAGTGCACATTAGGCATTTCTTTATTGCAGTAGAAAGTGTGCGGGGACCTCTGCTAACTTTGGGAGACTATTTTTTTGCCTCCCCACATACCCTAAGCTGCCACAGTTCCAGTGAGACCTGCAAGGACTTGGCACCTCTGGTTATTGGGCCTTTTGCTGTGTAAAATAAGTAAATATTAATTCAAGAGTTGATCCAGAAGGTGATCTGTCAGGAGGGAGGCTTTATGGAGGTATTACTGCTTGGGTATTTTTGTCTGGTAGCGTTGCCTGAAGGCCCGTATCAGTGCTCAGGCGTCTGCACGTGTAAGTAATAGCCAAGAGAGTTTACTGCAGTGCAGGAGAGAGAATAAGGCCCATTAAATACAACATGTTACTAATAGCAGTGTTATTCTGTATCTGAAGTGTTGACAGTAAAACAAAATAGAATCCACTTTTATTTTTAAACCTGTGACAGATTAGGAGATGAATCTATATGCAGCTGCATCAATTTGTTACTTCCATTTTGCTTTGTAAAGGCAATTTTTATTGCAGAGCTGTCTTGTGCCATACTATAGACTCCACTGAGACTTCGGGTTGCACTGAATCAGCAGGCTGTCAAGCCCTGAGAATCACCCAGTCAGACAAGGCTTTCACGAAAGAGCTATTTCCTACCCAAGGAAATCGTGTTTCTCAGGAATCCACATCAGTCACACATTGAATCGGTCTTACATCATTGGGTCATCGCAAAATAAAAATTGTCGGTTTAGTAATCTTTCTAAAATGTCTCTGGCTTGCATCAAGTAATTGGTGGTTACAAAAGGCTCAGGTATTAACTAAAGATCTTATAGACTGGAATCTTGCAGAAAGGTGTGATCAGGCTCCTTGGGTGTTTTGCAGGGCAAAAAAAGTGTAATTTTCAGGCATCTGGCTTGTGAAATTTCATTTCTGACAAAGGGATGCAGTGGAAGGCTAAGCTCAAGGAGTGACTCAAACCACACATTTAAATAATGATGTCTAGAGCTGAAAGGCAGTGTGTATAAAGAAAGGTGCGGAAGCTGTGTGAGACCAGACACACACACACACACACGTGTAACTCGGCTTCCCCAAGGTCAAAAGCTGCTTAGGTTCTACTGAATTGTTTTCTGTTGCCTTATGCCTTAGGGAGCTTCAAAACAGATTTGGTATGCATCTGTGGTGGCTGAATTCTTCAGAAGTGGGAAATCTCCATATATGCCAGCATGGCAGGCAGAAAGTTTCCTGTGAGTCTTGCTGCGTTTGGGGGTATTGCTTGTAGGAGGATGCAGTTTTGGTGACAAGGCCTGGATATTATTTGATTTAAAATGGTTATGGAATTAGTTAGGAAACCTTCTCTACGAGCACGAAAGCACATTGAACAAGAAAAATGCCCTGATCTGCAAAGGCACCTATGATAACATCTTTCCTCCTTTCTCTGGAAGCCTTGCCACTCTCATGCATGGTGGTAAGGGCCCTCTGCACCAGTCTGCAGAAGTCCTGACGAGTCTGTGGGAGGGTGAAATGCAGGTTCTTAAAATAACTGAGTCATTTAAAAAGTCACTAAATATTTAAGCATCTTGTCACTAAAGCGTGAATTTCTACTCCCTAGTTGCCCTCTTTGCACGGCATAGGTTGACTGGAGAAACAGAATCCTGGAGACTTGGCTCTGACAGGATCTGGTTTTCTGAGCGAAATGAGTAGCACAGAAACATGATAATGAGCAGCCCTCTGTGGAATTGCAGCTTTTCATTCTCCTAAATATGTTGTGGTCGTTGACATTTGGACAGTTGTAGTTTTGAGGTTTTTTTAAGTCCTTGTCAGAGAAGGATAAGGACGTAGCAAAATAAGCAAGCGCTCGTATGATTAAATACTTTACTCTGTGTAAACCTTTTGTCTTAGTTAAATATCCATTTGGAAGCTTTGATCACTTACAACGTGAAAACATGTATTCCAGCCTATGGGTGGGATTCTTAAAGTGACTGGGGAGGTGCAAAGGCCGAGAGGTGTATTTCAGATCTGTGGCATATCTTCCGGTGCTGGTCCCAAAGGCTGTCGGGTTAACAAGCACTCAGAATTCAGGAGCATCGCTAAGGTAGGTACGTGTTTCCCGGCGGTGCTGAAATACGTTCAAGTATCCAAATACAGTGGACTCAGCTAGATAATTTAAAGAAGACTGCTTTACTTTATGAAACACAAAAATGTCTTCCATTGTGTTTGTTAGCATTTTATTTACCATTCTAAAAAGCCCCGTACTTCTGTGAACTAATATATTAATAAATACAACAGGACTGAAACATCTACTCAGCTACAATTACATCTGCTGTGTTGAGTAGTCAATATGGTTACAAATCCCCTACAGAAAGTCTCTACTAACAACTAGCAGTATTATCACTTTGTCCCAAGTATGTAATAATATCTAGCACTACATTTACAGAGTCGATCATTCCAAGCCAGAAGAAAGCAGCCAGATTAATAAGACAATGTGAAAATGTGTTGTTCCCCACTGATCTGATACTTCAGGAATGTCTAACATACATCTGAAAGGAAAAAAATATTTGCCACTTAAATCAACAGAAGAACTGTTGTCTTTACATAGCTTTCGGAGCCTTATAGACTCCTTTTCTCATTATGGACCTTCAGTTATAAAATCATGACTGAAACTGCAGTGACTGGTAAACTCTAAATAATTAAAGAGATGATTGAAAGCTGCTTGTGTATGCACGAAGATATTTTACATATTTTATTTTCTTCTACAAAATTCGATTATTTTAGGTAGATTAAGAAGGAGCCCTAGTAGTTGGAAGCCAGATGCACTAGCTTCACTGCTTTGCCTAAAAGAGTAGTTGAAAGTCTTACGTATTACTGTAGCATCAGGAGCTATGTGCCTATGTCTGCTTGCACTTCCCAGTGCTGGCTGCCGTCACCTGTGTCATTTAATCTTTCCCTTGCTCTTTCATGTATCTGACATATATACACAGAATTTTATGGGGTTTTTTTGATACCTGTAAGCTGGCTTGTTAATTTGAACCTCAGTGAGGACTGGGCTTTGATTCCAGTGAGATGTGCAGTCACCAATGCATGCGATTAAGGTTTGGTTGCTCAGCGTGCAGCTCCGGGAGCTGTTTGTACCTTTCCCAGAAGTCCAATCTCTTTAATATCATCTCTCAGTCTTGTTGGCTTCTGTCAACTTTGCCTCTCTTGACGAATCAGAATTTACACTTATATGGACCCAAGAGGTTTCACTACCCTCACGGGTCCACGCTGTTAGTTTTAACACCCTCTGTTAGAAGAATCTGGGGAAGAGCTCCTGTCTGACAGAAGGAAATCACTGAAGCAACAAAATTCCTTTGTGTGGTGGTGTTTTAGGATTCACATCTGGAAATCTGAGAGTTGATGAGCTAAACGTTTGGCCATTATTTGATGTATTAATCTGGTCTGAAGCTTTCTAAAGGTTTGTCTCACTTTGACATTTTAAGACTTAGGATAGCTAGTTGGAATGGACAGTGTTTCAGTAGAGTAATGCAGTCAGTATGAATTGGCATAATATAATAACTGATAAAGTGCTGTTATTCATTTGGCTGTCTTTCAAGGGGCTGTTGATCTTCCCAAGCCTCAGAGAATGTATTGTTTCCAGGTTCATGCACAGTCTCTCATGTTGACAAGGGGTCACTGTGGCTTGGAGCGGAGCTAGTGTGGACATGGACCAAAATTGCAACCAATTTGGCAAGGCTGAAGTGGATGCTCTGGACTGTTTGTGCTTCCAACAGTTCAGCTTCAGAGAAAGCAGTTCTCTTGTTCAGTCAAGGTTAAAATGGAGGCTATTAATTTCTGGAAAGATCATGAGAACAGGACAACTCAAAAGAATTTTCCATTGAGGACTGTCTTTTTGTCTTAATAATGCTCTTTTGGAGCAATTTAAACTGAAATCTGAGTGGGCTTGAGGTCTCCATTATAATGGTGAAGGCTAGTGCAGTGCCCTTGGGCACTGCTCAGCCAGCATCCTTTGTTTTCAGTAGTTGCTGCCCTTGTGTAAGTGATAACATGGCCCATAATGAGTAAAAGTGTCTGCATTCTGCATATGCCTCAAATAAATGAATGCAGTGGTCTGGTAATGGGACCACAAAATCATGGTATGGCCGAGGAAGGCAGGCATCTCTGGAGATTAACGAGTCCAGCTTCCCTGGCCAGTGCAGAGTCACCTAGGGCCAGTTGCTTAGGACATTGTTCAGCTGGACTTTGACTCCAAGGATGGAGACTCTACAGCCTCTCTGGGCAACCTGTGCCAGTGTTTGACCATACTCCCAGTAAAATCAGGGATTGATTTTTTTTTTTATGTTTAAATGTTCTTTCCTGTATTTCAGTTTGTGCATGTTATCTCTTTTACTGTCACTGGATATCGCTGAGAAGAATCTGGCTTCATCTTCTTTACTCTTCCTTGAGGTGTTTGTACACTTTAATAGGATCTCCCCTTGAGCCTTTTCTTTTCCAAGGGTAAGAGTCACAGCTCTCTCAGCATCTCTGTGTAAGAGATACTCCCTCCTCCAGTTCCTTTGTCACCTTTGTGGCCCTGCTCTGGACTCACTCCAGTATGTCCGTGTCTCTCATACTGGGAAACCCACACCCTGCTTCCACCCATTGCATGCTTCCTTTTTATGTTTTTCTTGGAACCTCCTTGTGCATCCATGCAGATGTTCTGCAACCTCATTTGCCTTGACTTACTGCAGGGGCCATCTTTGGGTTTGGAAACATGATCTTTGAGAAGTCCCTCATGAAAAGTCCCTCACTGCCAGCTGTGAAGCAGAATTTATTGTAGTAGCTTAA
Source organism: Baryphthengus martii (assembly GCA_013396935.1). NCBI lineage: Eukaryota > Metazoa > Chordata > Aves > Coraciiformes > Momotidae > Baryphthengus > Baryphthengus martii. The sequence continues at coordinate 57,049 of VWZK01005007.1, read as the reverse complement.
CCTAAATTGCAAGACTACTGTTCCTTTGTGCCTCAAGGAGCTTTCTGTGTATTTTGCCTGCTATTTTTTCAAGAAACCTTAAGGAAACAAGGCACCCAACTGATGCTGTGTCATAGCTTTATGTTGACTGATGCATCCTAAAGGTTTGGAGTAAAGTAATACTGCTCATTTTCCTGAAGGCAAAATGAATAGCTGTTTGGTGTAATTATTTTTGACACAGCTTAGAGATATTAATTAAGGACTTGGCTTCTGCTTTTTTTTTTCCTGACAGATACTGGACCATTTTCTCGATTTTTGCACTGTCTTTATGCTATAAAGTCATTTTGGCACAGCAAACCCCATTTAAAATTTGTAATATGCCCTTTCTCCTTAAGTCTTTTTGTGGCAAAATTTCCATGTAAGTGAGATTCTTCACAGCAACCCTACATTTTATAGAATCACAGAATAGTTTGGGTTGGAAGAGACCTTTAAAGGTTATCTAGTCCAACCCCCCTGCAGTGAGCAGGGACTTCAACTAAATCGGGCTGCTCAGAGCCCTGTCCAGACTGCCCTTGAATGTTTCCACGCAGGAGGCATCTACCACCTCTCTGGGCAACACGTTCTAGTGTTTAACCACCCTCATCATAAAACAAATTGTTCCTCATATCTCTTTTAGTTTAAAACCATTACCCCTTGTCCTATCGCAACAAGCCCTACTAAAAAGTTTGTCTCTATCTTTCTTAAAAGCCCTCTTTAAGTATTGAAAGTCCACAAACTTTAGCTATTGTTGCTTCCTGTTGAATATGCAATCTATTTCCCTATAGTTAGGGAAGTTTTCTAAGTTTGCACAGTGTCTATAACTGCCCATTTGCCTGAGACTTGTTGCAACTGCGTGATTTGGGTATTTGTGTCATCGCTCCCTGATTCTTAACTATGAGAACTGCTTCTGCTCTCCGCTTATTTGGGACTGATAGAGAGGGCTTTGTTTTTACTGTAGCTGTTCATATCTGGGCTATGTTCTTTTGTGAAGGCTGGAGCAGGGGGGCATCCTCTGGAGGGAAAGGAAGAACCATCTTGAACTTGAGGAGTTCTTTGGCACTGAAGGGGTGTGATGTGTTGACCTTGGCCAGCTGCCACATGCCCACCCAGCTGCTCTCTCACTTCACCTTCTCAGCAGGACAGAAGGAGAAAATAGGATGAAAAAAGGTTGTGGATTGAGATAGACAAGGTCATCACTTACTAGCTACAGTTGTGGGCAAGACAGACCCACAGACTCTGCTTGAGGGAAATTAATTTATTGCCAATTAAAATAGATTTAGGTAGTGGGAGAGAAGAAAAATTACAATACCTTTTTGTGGTGTTTGGGCCTTTGAGGGGTTTACTACAGGAAAAGAACTAAGCCTGTCTATTGTGTTCACTCAGGTCCCAACACAGAGCCAGAATCTTTTGGAGACAGTATGGATAATGATTGATTGCATTCTGCCACTCTCATTCATGTTACCTCCCACCTACTAAACTTTGAGATTTTGTTTATGTATGTTACAATTTCACTATCAAACCCAAGCTCTAATAGGTGCTACTCAGTGCATTAAAAGCCATCACACTTCATTTGTAATTAGTTACCTGTCAAAGGTTAGTTTGAATCTTGTTTTTTTTAGAATGACTTTTTCATTGATAGATCCGCTTTTCCCCATCAGAGAGCAAGAAAATGAAGAAAGCTTCCACACCACGAGGCAGGGGTATATGATTACAGAGCATAGATGAGTTTGCCTGTTAACAGAAAGAAATAATATTTGGGAAAAATTAGCCTTAGAGTCATAAAATCTCAACAGAGGTGGGGGAAAAAGACTGAAATGAAAATCAAGATATGGGACAGGGATTGAATGTGTTGAACTCCACAAATTCTACAGTTTACAATGGCAGTACTTCCCCGAATGGTGATATCAGCCTGCCTGAATCTGTATCACAGAACTGGGGAGGTGTGTAAAGGCTACTTGAGAAAATTTTGTTTCCTTTCTTCTACAGGGGCTTGAACTCGGAATACATCCAAAGAAATAGTCTTTGTAATATTTTTCTTAGTATTCTGAAAATTGTAATGAAGAAATCCCCTTGAAACAAGTGGCACGTTCTCCAAATTTTGAGTGCTCAAACAGAAGACTGCCTAAATACAAGTTACCAGGTATTTGTGAAACAGAAAATGTGTGCAAACAGACAGGAAGTTAATGTTCATTGTAAGAATTCTAATATAAGCTAGAACTGAAGTAGAGCTCCATGATCAGTCATATTGCCAAAACCCAGCCTTGATAATTGAGTAGAAGTGGGCAAAATACCTTCAGGATTCAGTATGTGCATTAATAAGATAAGCAAATATGAACTTACTACTCTTTGATTCATGAAATGTTAATACAAAAAATACTAATAAGGAAGTCAAGTCAAATCTGGTCAGGTATTCATCAGATTGCCTTATAGAGAAGACAACAAAATTAACCTGCTATTGATATGAAGATAAGCAAACACGAATGCATGATTTTCCAGTTCACAAATCTTCTATATAAAATGCCATCCGAAAAGGAGTGCAAAGCTTACTTTCAGGTGCATTCGTTTTCAGAGGCCTTAGAGGAAACTACAAAAATAAAAACTGCAACAAACCAACCAAAAACCAACCTGCCTTATTGTAGGTTGTTGCCCTGTCTATCAACAAAACATTAAAGCATTGGAGGAAAGGTTTGTACACTGCTCCTACTAAAAGACTTCATGGAGTGATGATAGAATAGGAGAGGCTCTGCGTGAGTTGGGAAGATGATTGATGACCAATCCATGGTGAAGAGCATGTGGAAGATCACTAATGACCATTCCGTAGGCACATGAGGTAAAGAGCACAGTGAGTTCTCACAGGACAGTGTAACCATAGCCACCCCCTGGCTTTGGAGCTCCTCTGTAGTTTGGTCCGTGAGAGAGACCAATCCTCTGTGCCCTTATCTCACCCAGTGAGCGCTTGGTCTGATACGAGGACCTGACGCCAAGCGCAGGCTTTTAACCTTTTGAAATTTCAGTCTCAGATAGTCACAGAAGGCAACCAGGAGTGAAAATTATTTCCTTATGGTTCTCATCCGCCTGAATCACTATCTAAATCACTCAGCTTTTTGCTGCCATTCCTCTGTTATTTTCCTCGTTAGCATGCACCAGGATCAGAAAAGAGACATTATTTAGTGCCCTTCAGAGCACAGTATTTAAGAAGAAAGTTAACTACAGCAGCACATTCTGGGATAGGGGTTGAGTTTTGTATCATAGAATGGCAGGTTGGAAGGGACCTCAAGGATCATCTGGTCCAACCTTTCAAATAAAAAGAAATTTAAAAATTGGTTTAAGTGAGATGGCCCAACACCCTGTCAAGTTGAGTCTTAAAACTGCCCAGTGTAGGAGAATCCACCACTTCCCTTGGGAGACTATACCAGTGTTTAATTGTTCTCATTGTAAAGAATTTCCTTCTGGACTCCAACTGGAATCTCCCCTGGAGCAACTTGCAACCATTCCCCTTGGTTTTCTCCATGTGACTCCTTGTAAAAAGGGAGTCTCCTTCCTTTTGGTAGCCACCTGTCAAGTGCTGGTACTTGGTAATAAGGTCTCCACTAAGCCACCTCTTCTCAAGACTAAACAAGTCCGGATGTCTCAGCCTATCTTCATATGGCGTATGGCTCATCCTTTGCAACATGTGGCAAACTCAGTGTGAATTTTTTTACCATGCAAGTATTTTAATCCCTTGTGTCTTTACATAAACTTGATTAGTTTGCCTCATGTTAGAAAAGATGCCCATGCCGTTTACAGCGTAGGCAGGGGTGTAGCAGGGTATCTGTTTTGTGATTGTGGTGTGGATATTGCTAAATGGACTTTAATCAAGTCTCCTGGTTCCAGCCTGCCCCTCGGAGGACAGAGCTGAATGTACTGACCTTGCATGTATTTACTGTGCTGCTGTGTTGGGTTTTGCAGCTTTTGTAAATGTTATGAGGAAGAGACAGCAGTCAGTGCTTATTGCAAAAATATGAGGGGGGGCCTTAAATCCAAGGATGTCCAGATTTGTGGGGCACTCACAGGTATATAAACATTTAAAGGCACATTTCCTCTTTGCACCTGGAGGTTTATTTAGAGTATTAGTTAAATGTTATGAATCTAAATTAATATATTAACTTAACCCTTAGAGCCCATAAATCAGCTTCCTCTAAAGATTCACAACCAAGAGATGATTTTTGCTACCATTTACCTTGAAAATACTTTGTGCAATTGCTAATTTTTCACTCAGCCATAACGTGTTAGTTCTCCTAGCAGCGTTGGCTCGCACTAGCAGCTCAACTGTATTGCAGAGGTGCTAAGACTGTTACTGACACTAAAGCTAACCTGGAAGAGCTCAGCTTTTAGGTTCAGCAAGCCTCCTCCTTTCAATGGACTAGAGATTATTGCAGAGGTCATAAGGCTCAGCTTTTCATTTGTTTCATACCACTTTTACTGACATCGATTCAAATGTGGCAGCCAGGACGCCGGACAGGAATGCAGGGTACATTCAATATGTTTTAGCTTTGTCACCAACTATACCTGATAAACTGGACAAGACATTATATGTCTCCATACCCCCTTTTCACCACCAGTAAAACTATTTTTGCAGAGCTGGGCTCCGTGACATTGCTAAATGTGTTTTGAAGCAGATGAGGACAGTACATAAAACTCTGCTCTGCAAAGCGGGGAATGTGTTAAGCAGCATCTAGACAGTATTATATTTGCTCCTGTGGCTTCTAGAAACTCTTACTGGATTCTGATTTTCAGCTCTTTTTTTTCTTTTTTTTTCCTTCTTTCCCAACTACCTTGCCTTTGGAAATAAGCTGTTGCACTTGTCTCCTTGGAACTGACTTGCTAATAAAACAACAGACGAAGGTGGTGACCCTGTATAGTCAGATGTCCCAGGTGGACAGTAATCCATGGTGATGCTGAGCATGTCTGGAAGAAGTGCTCCCTCATTCTAGTACTTTCCATTCTTAGAATTTCTGGAGTTCTTTCTGTAAATTTGAAAGACTAGAAAGCCCTTGAGGTCATGGTGCTGCACTGTCTTTGCTAGATACATGGTAAAGTGGGAGAAAATAACAGTACCATTAAACTTGGTCAATTGTCCAAACTGATGGCCGAGTTGGAGTTGGGCGGTGAAGGAATCAAAAGGGTAAGGCTTCATCCAGGACTAGGAGACGCTGATTCAGTCAGCATGATTATGTTAATTTTACCGGCTTCCTCTTTCTGTTTAAAAGAAATATGTTTTGAAAGTTACGTTTTCCCAAATTCAAAAGCTGAAACCAATAAAGATCATAAAGCTTGGTGACAAGGCATTCGTTTGAGAAGCATAACTTTCTTTTTTCATTCCCTGCTCCAGTAGATACAGGTACCTGTTGCCCACACATCGTGATAGTTAACGGCAGTCTTGTAGGGGCTGCTGTTTGGCTTCAGATCCCATCAGGTGAAAAGAAGATTTGAATCTGAATTTGCCTCATTTTGGCCCAATATAACATTTTTTTTACCACCTCCACTCCCTAACATCTCTTTCTCCTTCTCTGTTGATTCATCTTATCTCCCCTTTAATATCATTTGACAAATGCAAATCAGAATTCACAAATACCTTTTGATGCCTTGAAACATCATTGCCAAAGACAAAAAGTTCACTGAAAGAAAAAAAAATCATTGAATGAAATGTCGAATTCTGCAGAGCTGATAGGGCACAGCTGATACAAATCTGGAGTCAGAAGTGACAGCTACTGAAGGAAAGGTGATATTATAAATGCTCTTAACATAATTCTGGGGACAGGTCAAAATGGTTCAGGCCACGTTTTGCCGAAGTAGAAGGGACATTTTTTAACTTGCTGTATTGTGGGTGCTGCAGCAGATGCTCAGGCTCTGCACAGCCCACTCCTGCCAGTTTCTCCGACTCTTTTCCATCATAGAATCATAGAATTCTATTCTTCCACTTTGGCAAACTGTAATTGCCGTCATAGGTGGGCCACTTGGTGTTCTCATCGATGCAAGGTCAGGCCAGGGCTGCAGTGGGATTTGTAAGCAGAGGATTTCTGAATTTTCAGTGTTGCCGCGTCTCCTCTTGAGCCGACGTTCCACCTCACAGTTGTCGCTGCTGGTGTTAGTAGTTATCCCGGCATCGGGAGCAGCTGCAGCGTTTTCTGGATGAGAAAACATTCGTGTTTGGCTTTTTGTAAATGAATGGCAGTGAGTCCCCACGCTTGGCATAAAAGCCTGCTCTGCTGAGGACACACAGCATCAGCCAACGGCGGAGAGAGGCCAGAAGGTCTGAGAGCAGCTAAATTCACAGCAGGCCACTGCTTTAGTTTCTGACAACACTGTGCAAGGAATCCACAGAGATTGCTTACAAAGCTGCGTTTAGTAAAGGAAAGAAAAAACTAAAAGGAGTGGGAATAAAGCTTTACAATAAAGTTCACGTTTACTGATATTAGAGATAATTAGTGTTGCTTACCTGTTCTTCTTTTAGAAAATAAAGAGGAAAAAGTTTTAGAAAGTAGATTGTGGCAGCCATCAAAATCACAAAGAGATGAAACTACCCACCTGACCAGGCAACAGTTTTTTAGGTTGATTGGTTTGTTTGTTTGTTATTCTTACTGTGAGGGTTTTTGATTTGTGTTTTTGAATTTTTTTTTTGTTGGCTGTTTGGTGTTTTATTTGTTCTGAGTTTTTTTGTTAGAGGTTTGGGGTTTTTTGTGTTTTTTTTTTTTCTTTTTCTTGACTAAACCTGAACCTGCTTTGTTCTGGCAAAATATCATCATTTTTGAGACCTCCCATACTCTCTAGCTGTTCTTTCTCCTTCCTTCCTTCAATCATTTGTCTTTTTAAAATTTTCTTCTTGAAAAAAATTTGAATGACAATCAGACCTGACAAATATCTCCTGATATCTTTGATATGTGGAGATTTAAAAAGAGTCTGAATGGGAGAAAGTAGTGAATGGTTTGTGCATGTAGGGGTTGCTACTTGCAGGAGTTCAGCGAAGCAGATTGGAGATGAGGAGGGATCTGTTGATAGCTTGACAAAGCCCCATATGTCCTAAGAAGAAAACTTGGGAATATGATAAGGAACCTGGAGAAGTCAGCAATGGAAAAGTGTATGCTTGAACTGAAGCCGCCACCTGAGGTACCTGTACTCCTGCTGTGTAATAACGGGGTTTTTTTGTGCTATGTGGGATCTCTCTAGCTGATCTAGTTCATAAAGTCATTCTAGCTTGCTCTTCTTTAGTGGGATGTCCAAGAGAAAGAGCAAAATACATTGACTGCCACTGTGAACTGAATTAATCTTTATTACGCAGATTTCAGACAAGGTTGTCCAGATCTGAATGAAAGGGTATATTGATTTTAAAAATGTGACTGAATTTCTTAGACATGTGCAGCAGTTCGTAAATATTCCTATACCATTTCTCCGTTGATGTTGTCAGAATGTGTATGTGAAAGCAAAGAGAGGAATCTTGGCTTGAAAGCTGTACTGAAAGCAGGTTGTAATATATAGATAGCCCAACAAAACCGAAGAATTTATGAATATTTTGTTTTTTAAATATATGAATGTATTTCTAAATCTAGTCTTCCTCTGATTAATCTTTCACCAAGAGCTTGATACTCAGCAGCATTTCAGAGAGTTCATAGTCAACTTTTCCTTTGCCAGACTATGTCAAGGCATTTTTGCATTTGTTTTTCTCTTTACCTAATTTTTTTTTTCTCTTTACCTAATCATAGAATGTTAGGGATTGGAAGGGACCTCTAGACATCATCTAGTCCAACCCCCCTGCCAAAGCAGAATCATGTAGGGCAGGCCGCACAAGAGTGCATCTGGGCAGGGTGGAGAAGTCATTTTACCTGCTTAATAGTGTGTCAGCAAAGTACTGCTTTGGTGTGTATCTTGTGCTTTAGAAAGGGTTGGCATAAAGGCATTCCTAAATGGTTTGAGTGCTACAGTCTGATGTTAGCAGTTCCTTCTGTTCACATACTTGGAGTTGGGAAGAGTGTGCCTTTTTTGGCAGACCATATGTTTAATAAGTAAATGACCTTGATCTCTTGATTGGAAGAACATTGTTTGAGCTCAAGAACAGCATATGACTCATGAGCTGTTTAAGGCTTTCTCTTCTCAGTTTCACTACTGGCAAACACATTGCTGAAGGTCTCCTTGCAGTGTCAGACCTCTGCTACAAAATGCTACGCGCGTTGTAACAGTCACTGAACAATGACACGCTCCAACGTGCACTTCTCCATCTGAAGTGGTACCATGATGTTGGCCAAGGTTGCCCGCAACAGTTTGCCATGTGCTGGGTTTGATTCGTTTGATGACATAAAAAATAACTCGTACTCAAAACAAGCCATGCGGTACCGTATTAACATACGCCCCGCAATGTAGTTGCTTAGCATGAGCGGCTTTGTGTATGTATAATCCTCCAAAAACACTTCTTTTGGAGTCTTAATAGGTCAAACAGGCACATCCCTGTTCTTTATCATCTATATGACATGTATTTCTCACCAGTTCAAATAACATCCTTACAAGCAAGGTAGCATCCCTACTATCCATACCCTATGAAATTCATATTTTGAATTTCATTCTGCTGCTAGGAATTACTACTTGTAGTATTTAATGGCCGTAAAGCTTTTTTCTTACAAATATTATGTCGATGAAAATATTAAGGCATTTTCTGAATTTTAAAAAAAAATTTCTGTTACATGAACTTACATTAGGACACAATAAACTTTAATGTTTCATAAAGAGAAAGCAGGTTTTACTTTTTTTAATAATCTAGTGGAAAAACTATTTAAAAATATTTTTTTTGTTTTATTAAAAATATTCCTTCAAGAAACTGAATAATAGGTAAAGTGACCCATGGGAATTTATACAAGTCCAGGATGTGGGAAGATTCTTGTCAGGAAAGTATTAGATTGTTCAGATCTTTCCTTACATTTCTACCATTTATACAGATAATCTGTTTTTTTTAAGAGCTTCTCTGTTCAAGAACTGCTGTTGTTGTCCAATCCTTAGAACAAAAACCTAACAAAAAATTCAAGTTTATTGAAGAAATCTGTCAAATGATGAATCTCAGAAGGTGAATGACTCAAATAAGTATTCTTTACACAGCTACCTTAATCTTGCGAGTTCATGGATGATGCACAAATATATTTAAATAATGCATTTTTAGTTTATATGTGAAAGTATCTGTTGGTTTGGGTTTTTTTTCTGAAGGTGCCAACTTGAAAATTCAATGACCAACAACTGTACAATCCTGTTTTGAAAACAGGAGTTTGGAATAAGAGACTGTTTAATTAGCTGTGGGCTATTAAAAGCTTTAGATTTCTGAAAAACATGCTAGAAGGCTAAAGATTTTCCCCCGTCTCTTCTTAAAATGAGCATCCTACTGAAGAGCATGGTATTTTTCCCCCCATCTTGTTATTCACAGGTACAGACATTCTCACTAGGTACTCTTTTATTTTCCTAGCTTTTCAAAAGTTCTCCAGAGTTCCCCTTGATTCTCCAAGAGTAGTACTGCAAAAGTCTGATAATCCAACTGTTTCAGCCAGGCACCTAGACTCCAGCTGCTGAGTGCTGAAAATCTAGTCTACAAAACAGGCTAAAAACCCTTCACATTATAAATGATTATTCAGATGTCTTTGGAACCCAAAATGGGACTACAAAACTGAAATATTGGCCTTTCCAATGCGATTCCTTAGTAGCCATTATAAAATAATAATCTTGCATTTTAAAAAGTGACAATAATTATCTAGGGATAGGTGGTTCCCTCTCAAGAGTAGGAGGTATTCAGTTGTAGAAATTGCACAGCATTTTTAGTTCAAATTCACTGGTACATACAGTTACCTTTTCCTTTGTTATGAACAAGAGTAGTTTTTTAAAAATTCAAAGCAATGTGTATTAGAACTGACCCTACATTTTCAGAAAGTTTCAAATATTTTGTGGGCCGAGTTTTGAGAACGGAGAGGAACATCAAGACAAGATAATTTGGCTGGCTATGATTTGTCGTTAAAAACGTGTTACACTGCTCCAGGATTGTGCGTAATTCAGTGTAGGTGGCAAGTTTATACTGTCACATAATTTCTGCTTTTCTCTTCAATGTCTTTTTTTTTATTATTAAGAAACCAGAGTTTACAGTTTCTACAAATACTAAAGCCCGTGAGATCCAAGAAAAGTCTTCAAAATGAACAATTAGGGATGTTTTAGTGATTGGAAATTTGGGTGGAGCTTCTGAGGTACCTGCTCTATAGTATGTGTGGATTCTTACGATGGTCTGCATAGTGTTACGGTATTTCTGTTATTTTGCAAGCTGTCCTTACGTAGAAATATGTAAGTTAATTTTAAATGATGTAGCCTTGTTCCTAGAAGCAGTATAGTTGCCTTAACGCTGCTTTCTTCATGGGCTTTACTGAGTTTCTTTTTGCTTTTTTTTCACCTGGGAATATTTATAATATATGCAGTGGTATAACGTACTGATTGCACACAAATTGATGAGATTTCCTTTTTACTGGACATAGTTTTTCCTTCTACTTAACCCTGCTCTTTCCCCCTTTTCTATTAAGCCATCCACACCAGCTTTTTAATAACAGCGGAAGTGGAACAAGCCATAATATTTCAAGTCTTCTGTGAATAACATTACAGTTGAGCTACTCAAGGAGCTTAAAGAAAAGTCCAGTACCAATTAATTCCAATTGTCTTAGCATTTAATACAGTGTCTGTGCTGCTGGGGTGGTGCACACTTCTTTATATTCCAGTCTTAAGGGGCAGCAACACATTGCCAAGTAGAAAATTGGATAAGGGAAGATGAATGCGTTATTTCTTAACCCCTGCTTACAGTTTCACCACACATAGCACATTGCTTTTCTGACACTGAATACCTTCAAAATGTGAACAGTCCAGTAAAGTCCATTTCTCTGCCGTTGTTTGAAGCATCTCCTTTACGAGGCAGTCGTTTTAAGACTGTCAGGTCTGGCATCAGCTCAGCTGGTATTGCTCTTGTCACTGAGCGCTGTTGTGCTCGAAACTGTTGGGGGCCTCGTGGCTGGCTAGTCAATGTTGAGGAGGTTGAGGAAGCAAAATTTCAAGTAACTTAGTGTGCAGATATTGAAAACTCTACAGCAGAAATAATTTTAGAAGGGGTAGTAATGGCAGAAATTGTTTTGACTACTGAAGTATCTCTACATATTATTTAAAGAGACTGGTTTAAAATGACTCAGCTTTCCCTCGTCTCTCCTTTTATTTATTTTATTTTTTTTTAAATGCACACAGCTGTTTATGAATCTTGTTTCCTTTGCTGATGAATGCTTTCTTCTGAGCTAAAGGAGCCCAAATGGTATTTAAGGATTCAATTCTTTACCTCCAACAGCTTCTGAGTATTAGGTCGATTCTTGCGTGCTTGGGACGGATTTCTATCCAGCTTAAGTTGCCATGGTCCTTTATATATTAAAACTAATTCCCTCCCTGCCTCACCATGTAATTCCCATTACATTGGATGAGAGGTATGGAATTTTGCGAATAAATCTGCTTTAGAGAAGTGCATTTCACCTCAGGATAGGTTGGCAGTTTGCAAACACCCCAGGAGGGCACCCAAGCTAGTTGTAGAACCCCACTGGTATTAAGGCAGCTTAATAATTGTGTCAATGCAACCAAAGGTAGAGAAGGAGGTGATGATGTGTGTCGGGATGGTCAGCATTCTTCTATGGCATCATGTAAATGTGGTAAGAAACAGGGAGAAGAAAGAGGGAAACATTTTGGAACCAAGTAATGCACACAGCTAGATCTGGACTCTAGAGAATGAGTCCCCTTCATGGCAGGTGCTTTTCTGTGAAAACAGTGCGCAAGTGTAGGACTGCGTCTTTGCTCTGGCACTATGAGGTGTCTAGATCCATATGAGAGGACAGAAAGCTGGCTCCGTTTGTGCACTGGCTTCAATTAGTTTCCATGGCTTATTTGCATGCTTACATCTATGTCTCTTATATCCCATTTTATAAATGATTGTTTGCTTTCATTCATGTTTTCATCTTATTTGCATTCAAAATGGTGGACAAGCACAAAATCAAGCCTCTCTTTGGACATTAGTAATCCTTACAGCTAAAATGCCTGAACTTTTATTCCGTTCTAGGGCTTGCTGTAGTGTATTCAGAATAGCTGATAAATCTGGTGTTATTGTTCAGTTTTGCTTAGGAGATGGTTGCATGGAGGTTTACAGGCTGAGGACAGTGACTGGCACTGCTTGATAGTGGAGCAGTGCCTCAATGTGAGAGAGATACTGATGAACGAGAGGAGCATATGAAGGAAAGCAGAAGTGTCAGGGGATGACATTACAAATGAGGAAATGCTAAGGGGGGAGTTGCTAAGGAAGGCGGACAGACATCTCTCAGAGGTGCACTACAAAAAGCAAGGCATCCCAAGTTGAAACAAGGGATATTTGATCTCCATCCTTTGAGAATTTCCAAACTCAGATCGAGAAGGTCTTGAGTATTCTGCTCTAACTTGGACGTTAACACTGTTTCAAACATGGCATTGCTCTAAGTGACCTGGTCCTGGCCAGCCTGAATGACTCCAGCATTCCCTACAGTGACCATCTCTATTCAGCAAACCTTCTCTGCCGTTCGGTCCAAGCCTAGTCCTGACATGTAGATGAATTCAGGATTTGTTTACAAACAGTTCTGAGAATCTAGGGTGTTTCTCTGCGATCTGTCACTTTCTCTCATTTCTGAAATGGTGTAAGAAAACAAAGGTGTGGAGCCAGCTACGGCCTTCTTCATTTCCACAGGCAAAGAATAACTTTTGATGTCCTGCCTGCTGGGCTCAGGTTTTCTTTAAATTAAGTTGATAATATTTCACAGTCAGACTGCTCAGTGGATGGTATGGTTATGAGACATTCCAAGCTTCTCAATGCCCTTCCTTGCCTAGACACCATTACACATAGGAAAGCCAGTTCGGTTTTCTTCTTTCAGTGCCTATCATCTATCTGCTGAACAAGCCACTTGCAGGTGGATTCAGGAGGATTATAGGACAGAAATTGAGAGAGCAGGAAAATCTGTAATATAAGAAAGAAACAAATTTTTCAGTTCTTGCTGTTCTTTTTTTACTGTTGTTTTTTCCAGTGTATTCACCTGTTGCCCTAATTTTGACATTTTTAATTTATCCATTAGCTGTGATTCTGTGAAGACCATACTATATTCACGAGGAGTGTCATTCTTGCCAAGAATCTTTCCTAGGGTATTACAGCTCTACCAAGGGTCCATACCTCGCTGTCGTCAAGTTTAATAATTCCTAAAATGTTAATTAAGAAAAACCTGCAGGTTTAATTCCAACTCTTTCCTTACTAATTAAATGGTATTTGATATGTATATAGGCATGCAATGTAATTATTTCATTTCTAGAGACAGGATGCACTGAAAGTCTTGCAGTAGAATGACCCTGTAGGGCGGGTTTGATGAACAGTTTCCCATGTAGTTTGTTCTTCCATCATAAAGAAAACTTTGCACGTTATTTGGAAAGCATTTGATACAAAGGTTCCGCGAGACAAGTTTTCCACAATGTAAAAGGAAGAGTAACAGCGGGTTATATGGTCTTCTCTCTGGTGACCAGCAGCATGACACGAGGAAGTGAAATGAAGCTGCATCAGGGGAAGTTCAGATTGAACATTAGGAAAAGGTTTATCACTGAGAGGGTAGTTGGTCATTGGACCAGGCTCCCCAGCGAAGTGGTCATGGCACCAAGCCCATCTGAGTTCAAGGAGAATCTGGCCGATACTTTTAATCATATGGTTTAGTTTTAGGTAGTCCTGTGAGGACCGGAAAGTTGACGATCCTTATGAGTCCTTTTCAACTGGAATATCCTATGATTCTACGGTAGACACATAAAACACAGAAGCATAACAGGAAGAACCTTTAAAAGGGAGTACAACATGTATGCGTTGCAAAGAATTTATTCGTATTGCAATTAATGCTCTAATGTACTCCAAATTATCAAATGGATATTGAAAAGGCTCATTAATAACACAGTTAAAATTGTTACCTAAAGAACTCGTTTCTCTCTACCCCTTTTCTCTAGTGCTGTGCTCTACGCTAGCTCAGGGCTCTGCTGTTGGCAGCCTCAGCCTGCCTCCAGCAGAGCAGAAGAGGGGCCGTGGCAAGTCTTGGGCCACCTCAAGGTGTTCACCAGGAGCTGCATAATGTTCATTCATAGAATTTCTGCCTTTTCTGTCTTTAGTTTGGGTTCATTTTTATGTGTTTCTCAACACAGTTTGCATCCTTTTCATTGGTTTCCCGCTCAAGTTTGGAAGTTGCACTTCCAACATCAACTAACGTAATGGGCTATTGTTTTTAGGCAGGGATTACCTGGATTTGTCAGATCTTTGCCATGTATTACTATTAGATTTGCAGAATTTAAGATAAAGCTGATTGGGGAATTATCACTCAGCCCAGTAGACAACTGCTAAAACATTCTAAAGCCAACTGAGACCAAGGCAATTCCAGACAACTGTGAAAACCATGCACTGTCGAATCGATATAAAACCGATGGCCTTTTCTTATTTATGGTAAAAATCATGTTTACTAATTTATGAGGGAGGGGGCAGCACTTTTACAGTTGACCATATGCTGTTACACAGTGGAGGTTGATATATCGTTCCATGTGGAGAAAGAAGGACATGAAATACAGCTGCTCCAGCAGCCGAATATTATGGATATGTCGAAGTGCGATAGCACAAGCTGCACTACTTTAGCACAACAGGCACTTGAGACGTAATATTCTCCGTGCCAGAAAATGCCTCCTGCTAAATTGAGTGGGGCTGAGGAATGAGAGTAAAAAAGGAGGTGAGATCTTTATTCTGTAGACTTGACAGTCTTAATTAGGTTACTTTCTGAACTTGAAATTGTTGTGGCATTTCTGAGAATCAAACTTTATTCGTAGCATGTCATGCAATGCAACCAGTTGGAATTTCCTAGTATTGTCACTGGAGTTTTTTTGGTTTGTTTTGTTGTTTTTGGTTTTTTTTACATTTTAAAAGCAGGATCGTGCCTTTGTGTTTGCTCTGTGAGTGGCAAGAATAGATACAGAGATTGTCTTATCACTTGTACTGCTACGTAGCCAGATGTACTGTGGCATTTGCTCCCTCCTGGGCAAAGAATTTGCTGATAACTTACCGCGGACTTTGACTGTGGTCAAAGTTGCCCAGGTTAGCAAAAAGTATTTCTTAAGCTGGTGGAAACAGACACTATCAAGACACCAGAATGCTCTTTGCTCTCAGTCTCTGTCTGCCTTGCCCTGGCAAAGTGCTTGTTCTTTCACCATCTCACACTAAGACAGGCCACCTGCATGCTTTTTTTCTGACATTAAGAGGAATTTTTTAATGTTGTGTACAAGATCTTGCATCGCTACGGTCACAGAAACACGGTTCTTGAGATTGTGTGTCTATTTGTTATCTACTTATGTTGATTATGTCCCACACTCTCAGGCACAGTTTTTATCTGATGTGGGGAGTTTGAATTCGTGTCTGCTATCAAATGGTTGATGAATGATAGCTGACCAAGCTGAAATGATCAGATCTTCTAGCAGGCACTTTCAAGATACACTAATGGGTTTTCTTCTGTCATCAAGGGCATGCTCAGGACCTTGTTTTCTAGGCATGTAGCTGAACTTCAGCTGTCTGTTCAGTTTAGAATGTAAATGTCCTCATCTGCTGTTCCTGTTTGTCTTTTTTTATAGCAGGAAATAAATGAGTAGTATATACTTAGAGGTCTTTCATCAAGTACAGGAAACTTTAGCAAGACTTTTGTGCTAGGTGTTTGTTTGTATTGAATATTGAAAATGATTAAGAGCTACTACCTATGGTGTTATATATTTATACATGTTAAGTAAACACCGAATGAAAGTATATAATGTATGCAAGGCAAATCAGGTGAGTTAAAGTTTGAGTTACCTTCCACCCTTTGCTTTCCTTTCCCACATGATTTCTATATTCTTCGCAAGAAGGTGAAATTTGCAGTTTGCCCCGCAACGATCAGGTTCATGCTGTTGCAGAGAAGTGTTTGGGAGTAAATATTTCTGTGATTTGAAGGGAATTCTTTGTAACTATTTAGAAGAATGACTGTGTTCATATTGGCTCATCAACAAACAAGGTAAGTACACAACAACAACAGTACAAGTTATCCTGGTACAAGGTGCAAATGTGTCTTCAGGAAAGGTGTCATGGGGATTTAAAATTAATCTAAAATAATTCTTTGTCATCCTTTGTCACCAAGAGGGGCAAAAATGATGTGGAAAACGTGGCGGTTAAATTAAGAAAGAATAGTAGATAATACTTTTATATACCTGATAGAGCGCTGGATGAAGAGGAAGGCTTTGACAGTGGGTCTGAAGGAGGAAATAATGAGGGGAAATTATTAAGTGAAATTTAGATTGAGTATCAGGGAATTCATTGAGACAGTGAAATCTGTTACAACCTGGAATTGTCTCCCTAAGAAAGACACTGAAACTTAATTGCGTTGGGCGTTTTTAACAAGTCTTGTCAAGCTGCACGGAAGAAACGTAGAGAACAATCATGGACTTGGAGAAGAGTATACTGGGTGACGTGCTCAGCTTTGCCACTTCTTATCGCTCTGATTTTTTTTAACTGCCGGTGGGAGTGACAGTAATTATGGTGTCAATTTTTACTGGGGTGGGTGGCGGGGAAACCTGTTGTTTAAGAGCTCAGCTGTGTCGAGCTGAGCTAGCCTTCAGGCGTGGAAGTTCAGAATGAAAAAACTAGTGATACTGAAACCTGAAGTTAATGCACTTGTATGACAATTCTTTTAGGTGACCGCAGAAGTGGTCAGGGAGAAACGTTTGTTGGGCTGGAAAAAGTGGAAAGTAGTTGGACTTCAAAGCACAGGAGGTGTGTGCTGCATGTCTGTAAGAGGAGGTTGCTGCCAAGGGGCTTGGGAGAGATGAGAAGGAGGGAGGATGACATCATCTGCCCTGAGGGTCAGGTGGAGGTCTGATCCCAAGTGTTATTTTATAGCTTTTCTCCTTGCGACAGGCAGCATCAGAGCAGGAAGGCAGTAAATTACAGCCATCGTCTCTCCTCTCTATGCGACTGTTAAGTGAAATTAATAAAGAAAAGTTGTTAAAGTTTAATTATGCCCTCTCTTACACCAAACCACAAAGACATTGAGGATACAGGACTGTAAACACAAAGAAAGTAAGCTCTGAGAAGTGTATCATGAAAAAAATTTGTATTGGTTGCAGTGCAGATTTTTGCATGGTCACATTTAAATCCTATTAATGGAAATCCAATGTAAACTCATTTGTATTAATGTATGCCAGCGTGCAGGCACAGAACTGTGCCAGGAAATAGGTACTAAGAACATCGCAACTTCTGGAACTATACGGCACCGACACCAAACAATGAAGTCAGAGAACACTGACCCAAAACAGAGAGGAAAATAGTTGTTTTCCCAGGAAATGAATCCACTGGGATTTCAGTGACCGACAGTCATGGTCTTCAATGGGTATATGACTGGAGCTCAGCTCTTTTCCAGGCTGTATCTTTCTTTGACTAAAAGGCTAGTGTTTCTTCTGTTTGTTTGCCGATGAAGACTGTGGATTTTTGATTAAAACAAACGTGGAAAGTGGGGGAAAGGAGAGGGAGCTCTGAACATAAAATATCATGTTCCACCAAGAATGAGGTGCCTCTTTGTGCAGTTGACTCGCAGAAGTGATGAACAGGCAGAATGAAGTTTATTTGTACTTGCTATGCTCCGTTCTTCTGCAGATTTTAGGTTTACCTGTCTCTGGTTTGCATACGTTGGTGGCCTGCGGGGTACCCGTCAGAAATGTTGCCTCCTCCTGTTGGATGCAGCAGGAACGTGCCGCGATCTGTCCTCGCAGTGTGCATTGCAGGCGAGGGGCCTGTTTTGTGCTTGTCCACTCCAAGACTACCTAGAGTATTTCAGAGCAGTGTAGATTTACCCGTCATCCGATGCTCTCGTTGCTGCCATCTGCTTAGTAGATTCATTTGTGGTCTCTGTTTCTACAGTTACCGTGAAAGGTCTTCGAATCAGGGTTGGTAATTTTATTATGTGTTTGTCAAGCTTCTGGCATGATGGGTGTCCGGTTCCGTTTTGGGACCGAGAGCAAGCATTACGTTTCCAGTTACGCCTGTTATTACTCTCCACTGTAAAGCAAACCTTTTTCTTGCTCTGCGCGGTGGGAGAGGTGTTTCTTGTTGCCTTGCACAGGAGCAGGATTTCCTGCAAAGTCTGTATTTTCATCAAGATATACTACTACGTTTTTACTCTTTTAGTGTGATGAAATCACAATGCTCAACCCTTTGCTGAGTTGAATGCCTGTTACAAATACCTACACATTGACCTGGGGAAAAATGTAGATGTGTTGTAGGTCAGGTGGATTTCAAAGAACTCTTAAAACTGGTGACAGAAGGGCAGCAGCATGTGTGCAAACTATACATCATGTAAATTGCAACAATACATTTTAATTAAAAGAGACTGAGATGCATCTTCAGAAGGATAAAATGCTGCTCACAGGAAATGTGGCAATAAATGTAAATGGCTTACTGTGCCTTCTGCCTTCGCTTTTGGAGAGGGTGAGGGAGGTGGCACGCTTCAAAGGTTCTGCATCGGTTCAGCTGCTTTATTAGAGATGGGCTCAGCAAAGAAATATTGATCCGAACAGTGCAGTGAATTAAAGATAAGATCTGACAGCATTAACAAGAATAGAGCTTGATGGCCTCTTCTGTCCTAGTAAATAGCATCTCAGGATATTAAAAAGATCAGACTGATTTAGACTTTGGTGTGAAAAATCCAGATAAAGTCTGATATACAAGCTGCTTTAAATTTCTACCTGTAAATGACTTATTTCAAGGTAATTATTTTCAATGTGCCGGATGTGTTTTTTATTCCACATTGCTGGCAAGCATTTTTCTTCAGTTAATAAACAAACACAGTTGCAGATTCTATGTAAGGAATCTTTTCATTAAGCTTCAGCCACAACTGTGCAGCTATGGACAAGTTATTTTAAAATATATATATTTAAATATATCTATTGCTTGTGCTACTGTTTGAAATCAAACACGTGTCTCAAATTTGGCGCGTGAAGAGCTTACTTTCTGAGAGCGTCAGGGAGAGCTGTGGTAAACACGGGAGTTCTCTATCGCAAAAAGAGCCTTTGGAGAGGCCACTTCTGTGCTCTAGGGCTGGAGAGGTGACACATAGATGCTGAGTGACAGATGCTCGCCCAACCTTTTCCTGGTAACCCTTAAAGAGTGGACTCTAGGGGAGGCCTCACCGACACTGGGAAAAGAATAATAACCAGGTCCTGTGTTTTGCAGAGTGCGTTACTGTCACTATAGAGCAACTTAGGATTTGTCACGTCTTTTGCTTTTTCAGCATGGGCTATGTTGGCTTGAAGCTTTGGAAATGGGGATGTCCTGCCATTCGGTGAGACCTCGACAGACTGGAGAGTTGGGTGGGGAGAAACTTAATGAAATACAATGAGGGCAAGTGTAGAGTCTTGCATCTGGGAAAGAACAACCCTAAGTGTGTAAGTTGGAGACTGACCTGTTGGAAAGCAGCAGAGGGGAAAGGGACCTGGGGATCCTGGTGGACAGCAGGATGACCACAAGCCAGCAATGTGCCTTTGTAACCAAGAAGGCCAATGACATCCTGGGGTATATGAGAAGGGGTGTGGTTAGTAGATCAAGAGAATTTCCCCTCCTGCTCTGATCTGCCCTGATGAGGCCACATCTGGAATATTGTGTCCAGTTCTGGGCCCCCCAATTCAAGAAGGATAGGGAACTCCTGGAAAGAGTCCAGCGCAGAGTCACAAAGATGGTTAAGGAAGTGGAGCATCTCCCTTGTGAGGAAAGGCTGAGGGGGCTGGGTCTCTTTAGCTTGGAGAAGAGGAGACTGAGGGGTGACCTCATTAATGTTTATAAATATGTAAAGGGCTCTTCTCTGTGACATCCAGTGATAGGACAAGGGGGAATGGGTGCAAGCTGGAGCATAGGAGGTACCATGTAAACATAAGGAAAAAATTTTTTACAGTGAGGGTGACAGAGCACTGGAACAGGCTTCATAGAGATGTTGTGGAGTCGTCTTCTCTGGAGACATTCAAAACCCACCTGGATGTGTTCCTATGTGACCTAATCTAGGTGATCCTGCTCTGGCAGGGGGGTTGGACTGGCTGATCTTTCGAGATCCCTTCCAACCCATAACATTCTGTGATTTTTTTACAGTCGAGGAATAGCAGCTCGCTCCTGTGACTGTGCTTGGGCTCTTGGTTGTGTCACTGCCAAAAATATGGCACCTCTGTCCCGCTGCTCCTGTGGCACACTCTGCTAACACCTTTTTAGACCTTGGGAGTGCATTAGAGATGTTTCTTATCCAGTTTGAGAAATGCAATCTTCAATAGCTTGTGGAGCTGTCCTAGTGACAGCTGGCTTTCGTCAGAAAGAGGGACTCTCACATCTGGCCTATGTCAGGTTGTGGTTGTTTGGACCAACCATGATCCAATTTGAGACAGGAGTCTTAAATAATTGCATCCATTTTGATGCAACAGTAAGTAGTTTAGCCATGGAAGAATTGTTTTAACACAGATTTAGAAGTTAAAACGTTTGCATTCTGGAAACCTTTGTAGCATGTGAAACTAGAAGCAAAGTCTCATAAACAAACACGATAATATTTTATACACCAATTTGAACAAAAGAAGAAATTCATGTTGCATCCTGAGTCTTGCTGAAACTTTTGAAACAAGAGGTAGCCTCAAGCAAAGGTGTTGCTGAGAGTCTAAGGTCAACTGAGACAAAATAGAGGTCATAGTAACAGCATCAGACTGAAATGGTAGATATTTTCAGTTCCACAGAAAGCCTCTAAGGACAAGAAATGGGTCGCCAAAGAAACAGGACATCTGAGAACACTTAAAATCTAATTCTAAAAGACTGCATTCTTAAAAATACGTGTTCTTTGGAACAGCTATGGGAGAAATTAAGTTGTATAATTTTGTATTTGCCAATCTGATGGTTTACAAGAAGCCTGAATTAGCACATATTTCTTTGAGAGATCCACGTACATTTTTGCCTGGTTGAGAAGAATCACTGTAGCCATTCTCTCATCTAAAGTGGGCGAGAACTCTGTTTTAGATAGGAAAAGTCATGTACCTGACTGCTAATAGTGATGAAGATTTCAAGGCCACTGTAATTGAGTGAACATTTCAGGACCCATTACTCTTGTGACTAATTTATGCTTATGATTGTTGAGCTATGAGTAATTGCTGCAAAATTGTAATTGACTACGTGAGATCTACAAAATATGTATTTTTTTTAAAGCCTCTTTCTAAAACTTTACTTTTATTGTCTTTGCTGCTGTTTTGTATGGTATATAATTACACTGTTCAGCCTACAGAAGCTACATACGCTGCCTGTGGTTTTAGGAGATGATACATACACTTTCAAATTACACTTTATGACCTGGTGTCCAAAATCTAATTTTAGCCTGTCTGAAGAATTAGTAAATGGTATGAGTAGCTGGTAGTTGATGTGACAGGGTCCCCTAGTAAACTAATAGCAGCAAGGTCTGTACTTCAATTCCTTGTTTTCGAAACCGTCTTCTGATGTGTCTGTATGTCATGGTTATTTTCTGTGAGGAGCTGGGGAGAAGTGGAGTAGGTGACTGAGAGATGCCAACAATAAAACCGTGATGATTTGGTCAACCTAGTGGGTTTAGGATAGAGAGCTTTCTTGCCTGAATTACATTGTTAGGGGAGTAAAAATATAGTGGCCAAATGGGAGTGCAAACTTGGTGCCGCTTGATTTGAATTTTCATTGGCAAAAGTTTCTCATGCAACGATATGACTTGTATTTATAGAAGAAGGAGGGAAAAAGAATATTAATGTATGTATATTTTTTTCTATAATTGAAAAACACGGGAAGAAACATCCCCAAGAGGGCCCTTTGGTGCTCCATTTGGATGACAGGGAAACCTGATAATCTCTGAAAATGTATTTAAAGCACCCACATTGCCCGCTGCTTGTGAATCCGAGCAGGCTGGTTTATTGTGAATCCTGCCGACAGCTCTCAGGGTAGTGCTACCACACCACGCTCCGGTCGGCCTGGGGAGTCTGGTACTCTGCAGGGTAATTTTCTTGGCTTTGATGGCGGAGCTCCAGTCAATCTCCTACCCTGGTACTGTGGTTTTAATGGAGACTGATCTGAAGAATACCGGGTAACCTCCTTTTCTTTGAGAGTGGAAAACTCATGGACACTGATCACATCATTCAGAAGGTCTCTGAGTATTTGTGCCAGGAACTTAGGATTTACTGAATGCTTTCTACTGAGCTCTTCTCCAAACTGAGAATGCCAGGTGCCAAGTTAGTGTGGAGTACCCTTGCGGATGAAAGCAGTGCTTCTGGCAACTGTTAAATATGGAGCTGTTTTCTTAATGGAGAATATTATTTACAGTTGGTTAATAGACTTGTGCGGCATGCTTAGTGATGAAGATAGGTGCCCAAGACTTCAGTAGATTGTTCCCTACGGAAAAAAAAAGAAAAAAATTTAAATGATGGTTCTCTGAAGATAAGTTGTTAGATATTGGGAAGATCTTTTGCAATTGTGGAGGCTGTCTCTATCCTCTCAACTGCTGAAATGGTAGCTGCTGTACAGACTTAGATGTCTTGGTTTAGAGATCGTCCTTCATTTCCGAAATGAAGTGGGAGTGGCAGAAGAGGTATGGGGAAATAGAAGAAATGATTATGAGTCACGTGATACTTTGAATTTCTCCTGTAGCTGATTTCAGGGTATAGCTATTGTTAAAAGCAAATGAGCACCTCACAGTGTGTTAAGATGTCTTTTAGGGAAATTTGATGTTCAAGAATTGGAGCTGATACTGTCTTACTGGGAAAATATGCTGATGATGTATGTGGTTTTTAACATGCTTTTTGTTCTGGAATGTTCCCATATGGCCTTTTGCATTCATAGTGTCAATCTCTTGCTGACTCTCTTTTGTCTTTATTATCTCTCCATCTTCTGCCTTTCATCTTTTTTTTTTCTGTTATTTTGTTGTATTAACCATTTTCTTGTGCATCTTGCAGGCATCTCTTTTCCATCTACCTCGGTGTTCACCTGTGCAGGGGAAAAAGGGTGGTGTCCAGCTGCTTTGAGGATGGGGTTAACTCGTGGGGTAACCAGTCTTGCTTCCCTGTTGCACCCCAATAAGCATTCCTGTCTCTGTTGGTTGGGCAGAATGACTCTCGGGCAATGAAAGCCAGCAGAGGAAACATATTTCCAAAACTATATCATGTGTGTAAGAGTTGATTTTAAAGGCTGGGGAGTTTCCTTGTACAATTTATGTACTGATTTGAATGAGATTTGTGTTCTCTAAAGGAGGGATTGCAGCCTAAACCAAAAGACAGTAGCCACTGGAAAACATTGGAAACAGTGAAAATCTTTTTGCTGGGCACTGGATCTGGTCTTGACAACCACAAAAAGTAAGAGGCAGAGGATTGTTAAGTCCACAGGCTTTTAGCCAGTAGCTCTTCTGTAATTACAGAAAAAATGTCCAGAGAGTGAGCAATTTTGGGCCTATGTATTTAAGCATCCAGGGAGAAGAAACTAAAAATAAAAATATCCTATACAAACTCAGGACAGATTTTTTTTTGAAAAAAATAGAAATTGTAGAACCATTTAGATTGGAAAACACCTTTAAGATTGCCAAGTCCACCACTAAACTATGTCCCTCAGCACCACATCTATACATCTTTTAAATACCTCCAGGGATCATGAGTCAACCACCTCCCTGGACAGCCTGTTCCAGGGGTTTACAACCTTTTCAGTGAAGAAATTTTTCCTAATATTCAATCTAAACCTTCCCTGGTGCAACTTGAGACCATTTCCTTTTGTCCTTGTCCTGTCTCTTGTTACTTGGGAGAAGAGCTCAACGCCCACCTGATCCAGGCCAGGATGCTGTTAGCTGTCTTGACTGCCTGTGCAAACTGCTGGCTCATATTCACCCAGCTGTCAACCGACATCTCCAGGTTCTTTTCCACTGAGCTGCTTTGCAGCCACTCTTCCCCAAGCCTGTAGTGTTGGCAGGGCGTTGTTGTGACCCAAGTACAAGACCTGGCACTTGGCCTTGTTGAACCGCATGCAACTAGCTCATAGATCCAGCCTGTCCAGATCTCTCTGTAGAGCCTCCCTAACCTTAAGCAGATCAACATTCCCACCCAACTTGGTGTTGTCTGAAACTTGTTGAAGGTGCTCTTGATCCCCTCATCCAGGTCATTGATAAAGATATTACATAGAACTAGCCCCAGTAGCGAGCCCTGGAGAACATCACTTGTGACTGGCCGCTGACTAGGTTGTAATCCATTCACCACCACTCTTTGGACTTGGTCATCCAGCCAATTTTTTACCCAAATAACTGTATCTTTTGAAATCGTAAGAACCATTTGTAGAGAAGATTGTATGGGAATACTCAGGAGTGTCTTAATATAAATACTTACTTAATGTAACAGCTATGGAAATGAATGAGCAGATTACTGCATTGCTGTCCTAATTTTTTATTTTTTACAAGATTAATTATGTTTTCCATTTCTCACCACAGTTGCATATTTCTGTGGATAGCTTAAAGTATCAAACTCTCCAAAGCCTTTTTCACTATCTGCTGAGATCATGACATCCAAAAGTTTGTCTTTCTACTTGTGTTCTTTGGAGACTTTCCTGCCACACAATGTTGAGATCCTTATTTCAGAAATACTACCTTTTGCAGGCAGCAACAGCTTCTGGCAGTGAAGCCCAATGCGGCTTCTTTTTAAATATGAGAAAGACCTAACAGGAGTGTGATGGCATCTGCAACCTACTGAAAGCCACCCAAAGACAGACTATCTTACACGTTCAAAATCTCCCCGTTGGCCTTTTTTTTTTTTTCTAGCCACGTGTCTTACAGTCCTTTGGGAAGGATAATAGTGCATGCAATCCATGCAAGTCCAGCAACAAGGTAATTGCCTTTGACATAGACATGATCAGGTTAAAATGAAAAGTGATATAATTGCTCGTCTCAATTCAGAGCAAAAGTCAGGCAGGGATGAATAGACAATTAGAGTGTGTGGGAAATGGCGAAAGGATTGGCTACAGCAACGGCAGTGCCCAAGGAGAACGCCCAGAGTGCACTTGCTTGCAAATGAAACTTGGTCAATGGTGAAATGGTAAGGTGAATGCTTTCATCTTCTTGAGATCATGATCCCTTAAGAGGCAACTCGGCATTCTTCTCTTTCCTTGGCAAAGCTTATTTATTGTACTTCCCTTTAGGATTGTTATAAATTATAGCTAAGTCTGAATATTGCTAGCAATAGACAGAGGAGACAAGAAGCTACGAGGAAAGGCAGATGCAGGTAGGCAAGCTGCGGCTTCACGCCACAGTGAATTACCTATAGTTGCAGGAACTTCTTAGACTGGCTTGCTTCTTAGACGGGCTTGCTTCTTAGACCACTGTAACAGGCTGTCCAGAGAAGTTGTGGAGTCTCCTTCTCTGGGGACATTCAAAACCCCCTTGGACGTGTTCCTGTGTGAGCGAATCTAGGTGATCCTGGTCTGACAGAGGGGTTGGACTAGATGATCTTTTGAGGTCCCTTCCAACCCCTAACTTGTTGTGTGAAGTTCTGTGACTTCCCTTGTATCCTTATGTAATAGTTACTTTTTAATGGGCAAGTAAACCACTGTGTCTTCATTCTAATTCTGGAAGCTAGTGAAGTGCTTTAGGGAGAGTGGGCTAGATGATCTTCAAAAGTCCCATCCAACCGAAACCGGTCTCTGATTCTACGAATTAGACTGATACCCTGCGAGTTTGTGCCATTCTGGACAAGAGGTGTCTCTGTGCTTCCCCGTCTGCTCTTTATTCTGTTACAGTTGAGCTGTGGCTCTGCATTCTCAGAGAAGCCAAGACCACCAAACTGTAGATCAATGGGACAAAATCTGCGTCCATCAGGTTTTTGTTATGTGCACTCGTGTCTGTCGCAGACAATGATATGTTGTGCAGTTTGCAATTTAGATAGTGTGTCCTGATGTGCTGTACAGTTAAACGTTTTCATTGTCTGTTCCACAACTTGACTTAAAATTGACTTGACTGCAGCTTAATAGGACTTGAGCAGACTGTATAAATGCAAGTCATTACTCCCAAAATGTTGTGGAGTGTTACGGGGAGTGAAGACAAGTGTCAAACAAACCCTTTTATCTAAAGACAGAATAATTCCCTGCTTTAATCCTAAAACAAATGCAATTTGTAAAGAGTCAGACGTGAAAGAGACTTGTATTTTGATCGGCTTTATAAGCAGCTGTTGGGGTAAACGGGTTATTCAGAGAGACGTGTCATGCGTGTGGGTTACAACAAATTCTGTCCGTAATTAGTGGGGTAAAATTCTGACAAATAAATGGTAGGTGCTTAGTCTGAGCTCAGCCTTTGCCTTTGTGTGCTGTGATTAGACTATCAGTGCTGTATCAATGGCGGGGTTTTTGTTTTGTTTTGTTTTTATTTGATATTACATCACATCTATTCCCAGTCTGGTGATTTTATAAACATAACTTGTGTCTGCGAGAGAAACAACGTTCTCGCATTTTAGTTTATCCTTCCTGACATTAAATACGTATTTCCAGGCACACTTTTCTTTTATATTGCAGCATCCAAGTTTGACTGGGTGTATTTGTAGTAGGAGTTTTAACAGATATATGCTTATTTTGACATCTAGTGTTAAATGTCTTCAATATGTACCATGGCATTAAATTCCAGCGTGCATACGTTACCGGGTTTGACTTTGAGATTGTAGGCAATATTTTAGGAGAGATTGAAAGCTTACACATTAACAGCTTGTTTCAGACCTCTCAAAGGCATCGCATAGCCTTTCTTTTCACAGGAAATACAGTGGCAGATGCTATCACTAATAGTGCTAAAAAAGCCTCGCTTTGTGTCTCTCCGTGGATTAAATTCAAGTCCCATTAAAATGAATGGGAAGGTTCTGCCTGCCTGCAAGGAAAGCAGAGCAGGCCTTAGGTCTCTGAGCTACGCTGGTTGCAAGTGTCTTCGGCGCACAAAACGTCTTCTCAATGGTTTGGAAGAACCCAATGTTGACAGCAACTGGGATTGTTTTCATTTTCTTATAAATACTGCCTTAAAAATAACTCATGAATGTGCACTTAGTTGTAAATGCATTTTAGAGCGTTGCTAACTCTGAAAGTCTTGAGAGGTTTTAGAATGTTAAGAGTTTTTTAATAAGTTGTAAGAATGACAGAATCACAGAATGTTAGGGGTTGGAAGGGACCTCGAAGATCATCTAGTCCAACCCCCCTGTCAGAGCAGGATCACCTAGAGTAGGTCACACAGGAACACATCCAGGTGGGTTTTGAATGTCTCCAGAGAAGGAGACTCTACCACCTCTCTGTGAAACCTATTCCAGGGCTCTGTAACGCTAACCATAAAAAAAGTTTTTCCTTGTGTTTACATGGAACCTCCTATGCTCCAGCTTGCACCCACTGCCTCTTGTCCTGTCATTGGATGTCACAGAGAAGAGCCTGGCTCTGTCCTCCAGCCACTCGCCCTTTACGTATTTAATGAGGTCACCCCTCAGTCTGCTCTTCTCCAAGCTCCCTCAGCCTTTCCTCCTAAGGAAGATGTTCCACTCCCTCCATCATCTTTGTGACTCTGCGCTGGACTCTTTCAAGCAGTTCCCTCTCCTTGAACTGAGAGGTCACAGTATTAATAATAGTGAATTTGTCATGTAGAAATATACGGCTGCTGCACCAGAGATCTTTTGTAGCATTAGGAGTAGTCTTATGAGTGGGCCTAATTAAAAAGATCTGTGTGTTTTTATACACTCTGTTTCTTTTAATGTTTGAGCAAGGTTCTGCTGTCTTGTGTTATTCATCATATGTGATGATAATGTCTAATTAATGTCTTTTTTGCTTGCCTGGAAATCACCACAGAAAATCCTTCCAAACATCAAGTGCTGGTATCTGCTTGACAGTCTAAATCAGGGACCAGCTTTGATAAAAAAATAGCAGCAATTAGTTCTGAGAATTTCACATTTCAGTAAGGTTAACTGTGGTAGGGATTTTAGTGTGTATATATATAAAATACATATATATAGGTGCCTGCAGTGATGCAAGCTCAGAACATGGGATTCCTGGGAACAGACTCAGCAGTGGGCTTGTGACCGAGTGTGCAACCATCAGGAATGGAAGATTTCTGTGAAATTCATTCTCTGTAGATTTACAGCCACCTGACTTTTATTAACCCACTGCTTGGCTACTTCATGATGATTTATTTACCTTGTTGTGTAATAGGACCTGATGTAATTCTGTCATCTTTTAGCTGAAGTCTAGAGTAACTGCGGTGCTCAAAACCCAGAGAAGGTGGCGCCTGCTCTGGCATTTAAATGCTCTCTGTTTTGTCCTTTGTGACTCCCAGAGTTGCTGAGCAGATCGTTCCTGCCAAACAGCATATTTTATTTCTCTGTTCCAGTTGCTTAGAGAGTCAATCACTCTGCTGTAGCAGTGAAAGAGCTGGACAACGGGTTTATCTTACATGTGATGTTTAATTAGCGTTAAAAACAAGTACTGCTTTGTCTTTATAGAGGCTGTTAGCATGAAGTGGCATATCTTGGGCGATTGTCAGCAGTGTGCAGAGGTTATAAAAACTCCCTTTCCACCACCACCATTTCTCTCACAGTTTAGGAGTTTTGTTAAAATCTCAAGCCTTTTTAATTTTGTTGTCTCCATTTTCTGCTCCCCCCAGTGACTGGTGGTGGTGGAGGCCATCCTGGAGAGCAAACACTGTGCTGGTACTGCCCTCTGTGCCAAAGGGCGCCCTTTACTCCCCTCTTCGGAGCAAGAGGCTGCTGTGCTGAGAAAGAAAGAGCTGCTCTCCTGCAGGAGATGAGAGCAGGACTGCCTTCCTCACTGCCAGTATTGTACGCTGCTTTGGGGTGGGCCTTGAGGGATTTTTCTCTTTGGATGCTGCTTTTCCCTACTGGAAAATGAAGAGTGACCAGTAACAGATGAGTTTGAGCTTGTTTCCTGGATTTGTCAAATGAATAGATTTAGCACCTGATTAAACCACAGCCTCTGTCACCTTGTTCTTCCTCCTGCAGCACTGGGGCCGATCGTTGACAGCCTTGCCAGAGAAAAATCCCATGTTATGACCTACGTAGGATTTTCAAATCCATGAAATGATTACATCGTCTTTTCTTCATACAGAAATTGATTTTAAATTGTACAGAAGTGCAGTGCACAGCCTTGTAATCTGTTTATAAAAGGCATTTTCCTTCATACATACATATAGTTTTGTTGCCATTAAAAAAGAGAAAAATGTACGTATATCCAGACAGATATCTGTTCAGATACGAGTAGTCAATGAGCACCTAAGGCAGACTTTAAACAGCTCTAGAATTGCAAGCTATATTAATACTTTCTAATATGTGTGCATATAGTTGTTCACTTTTCTGCTGATGTATTTTCCCGAGGGAAATCAAAACATTTTACTAGTTTGCCCATAGCATTCACTCCCTGGCTTTAATTCCGTAATGCTGGAGCAAAAAGCTGCATAAGGGTTTGCCTGATAAACAGAGATATTTCTTTCCTTATCTCGCTATTCTGAGGCAGTCATCAAAATTAAGTTAGGAATGAAAGGAAATAAAATCAATGATGATGAAGGAAATATTTTAATACATGGGTAGCATTTTACTAAGTAGAAGGAGTGTTAAGCCTTAGCAAAATAGTATTTTGTTTTGGACTTACGATACCAAAACTTGCTGTGTTGAGTTGCTAACGCTTTATTCCAGGTTTGCTCTGCTGTAGAAGAGGTATGAACTCAATGAGGTAGAGGGGTGCCCATTTACATTGAAAATATAGGAGTTGTCCTCTGGACTGTGATGAGACTGCTCTGGAAAATCTGAATTTTACCGCAAAGGTGTGTGACCATAACTCTGTAGGTATTGCCTACTGGCTAAAACACTGTCTCAAAACTAGGGAGCTAGTCTAGGTGCTAGTCCTGTCTCAATTGCTGGCCTTTAGGTGATCTGACACAAGCTACTTCCTCTGGGTTTTCACCTGCACATTGGATACAACGATTCTGTTGTTCTTTTGAAACACTTGGAGGGAAATGGGAGGTACTGCTTCTTAAAGCCCAGGAAAGGAACAATGATTCAGAGGTGGTTTCATTAATAAACTTACTATTGGCAAAAAGTTTTATGATAATCTCTAAGTTTAATGGTACCTGTCACTGAATGCTCTAAAAGTCTGTATAAGTACTTTTTGAGGTAATGCAATGAGAAAAGAAACAAGAGACAGAGACTCCATTCCAGTCAACTAAGAGGTATTAGAAGCAATTTTAATAGGTTATTATCAAGATGACTTGCTTAAAACTCACACATTTATGCCAGCTATCACTAGCAGCAAGAAAAAAACAAGTGCTTTGGAGTCATTAATGCTCACTTTGCTCTCCTGTTAAACACGTCTGTCCAGATTTTGAGATGTAACTTTTAAGTTTTATTTTGTTTTAAAGAGGAAAGAGACAGCCAACTCTTTTGTTGAAAATTCACATAGGATTCATGTGATAAACTGATAGTCTATAGCTGTAAGCCCCATAGGGTTTAAGGCTAGAACATGTTAGCTGCGATGGAGGAGGGTGAACTTTGTTGTCTGGTATTAGCTGTGCAGTCTCTTAAAAGCCTTGGGGTTTATGAGCCAGGATTCAGTATTTGTGGTCATGGCAAAAGCACCAAGATAACCAAATGACAAAAACAATGTTTAGGCTGAAATGCAAGCTAAAGACAACGGCTGCAAAATGCAAAGCTTTACAGAACCTGAAGGAAGAAGGCAGCAAATTAAAGATGTTGTGACTTATTAGTGAGCCAAGCTTATTACAGCCTTAAATGAACTGTGAATTGTGATTATGAATCTGGAACTGTATTTATTCTGAGATATAAAGAAAACAAACAAGACACG
Source organism: Baryphthengus martii (assembly GCA_013396935.1). Taxonomy (NCBI): domain Eukaryota; kingdom Metazoa; phylum Chordata; class Aves; order Coraciiformes; family Momotidae; genus Baryphthengus; species Baryphthengus martii. The sequence goes on along the minus strand of VWZK01005007.1, from coordinate 26,028 downwards.
ATAGTAGGTTATCCGTAGCAGTCAGAGAGGAAATGAAATGAAGCTGAGCTTCTTACATTTTCATTTCTGATGCAGTTTCTCATTCTAAGGATCCTTTTCACGCAGAGACTCTCTTTCTTAATGGCACTGGATTTTTGCCTCTGGTAAGGCAAATGCAGTTGGTAGCTGTCTGCAAACTTATTTTTACCTCACACTGCAGTTACTTTTTAATGAAAACTGCGGAAGCTGATTAATTGTGGCTTCTGCATCTGTAATTTAGGCAGGACACATACACAAACAGACTGCCCATCAACCTCAGCTCATCAGGAAATCCTTCTGTTTACAGTAATAGAAGAGAACATTTAAGCATTCCTCCCAATGCCAATGTAACTCAGAGCTGAGGCTGTGTTGAAAGTGCTGAGAATTTGCAATTTCTGTTAAAGCCAACGGGTTGGTGCTGCATACCCTCTGTTCACCAGAAGTGAGCTTTTCTTCTGGCCTGTGCCAGCAGAATGGAGTAACGCTGTTTTGCGTAGTTCATTACACTACGGGCTGATTTGCCAATCTGTTATTTGTCTCAATTTAGGATTTTCTATTTATATGACTTGAAGTAGTTTATAATCTTAAATATCTTTCAAGTTTTGAATTATAATTCATATCTGTCTACAGTGGACACTTTATATATCAAGTCTCTGAATTAAGGTCCTTTTAGCAGCCTAATGTGTCCTCAGTAGCAATCGTGTGTTTGTGGCACGCTTGACAAGAGGGAGCTGTCATAATTTTATGAGTAAATACTGTACTTAGATTTGATTTTCATCTAAATTAGAGGGAAAATAGAACTTCTTAAGTGAAAGAATTGTCACTAAACACATAGCCCTGGTTCTGGAGGTTTTCCACTGCCAAAATCCATGGGAACATACAAGAAAATAGTTCGTTCATCCTAAATGGCTTCTGTTCAATCATTTATCTTACGGGATTTTTCTGTGCTTCAGAAATTGTAACCTGTGTTCAATTTTCCTTTTGGCTTTGTTTGGTAACTGTGTGGGGTTGTATTAGTACTGCAAGCAAATGTGGCTTAGTAATGTCATCCCTCTGGAAGGGAGATGTGGTGCCAACTTGTCAACCAGAGCAAGGAGAGCCATGCGGTATGAGAAGGTGGCTCTTCTCTGGTCCGTCTGACTAGCAGGAAGAATTTAGCACATTGCAGCATCAAGGTGTGAGGTGTCTCTTCATCTGCTTTGTTTCTTATAACTAATTTAATGATGAACTTTGCAAGAAATAGAAAAGGCTGTTTGGCCTAAGATAATTTGTTTGGATTTGGCAAAAGGAAGCAAAAATAGGAAAACAGTTAATCTATAATGATGATAATTTGACTCATGGCATATGCTTTTTGGTTCAGTGGGTTTCCGGGATTGCTTTTTGAACTTGAGCATTAATGAATTCCATTTTGAAGCACCATGGCCCCCTTTGGGACGTGCAGGCTTTTTGAGTATTACTGAATTAAGGCTGTGGGATGCTCACACAATGTATTTTCTCCTTGGCTGCTGATGGGGGTTCCAACTGAGTTTTTGTTCTGCTACACTGTTTCTGCTTCATGGTTGTTGTCCCTTTTGATTTTTTTCGGGAACATAATCTAACAGCTTGATAATTTTAATTAAAACATTTGATAAATATTCATACTAATTTGTATATGATTTGCAACATTTTCGCTAGAGATCAGTCACTGCACTGGGTATTCTCACATGTAGGTTGAACCAACAGTTCAATTTTTTCATGCGTATGCAGGCATAGCTTTCTGGGTTTTATTTTTATCATCTGTGCAGTATTCTTTACAACTTTCAGTTCTTTTGAATAATTCACAATCAGTTCTCTTATATTAGCTCTCATCAGCATCACCAGAAAACCAGCAGGAACTGCTTTCTTTAAAGAAGACTGCTTGGTGGTATTTTGAACATTGCTCTGATATCCCCTCAGCTGAAGATGACTGAATTTATATCTTGTGCTTCCCTGAAGCAACGACATAGCATTAAATTACATTTAGGAGGAACACATTCTTCCTTTATTTGAGCATTGGGTCCCATATTTGGTGGTATTTTAACTGGAGATGAGCTACTCTGGTGTAGCAGGTACTTCTAGTTATTGCTTATACTGACATCCCTCAATTAAATAGCTTCATCCACCAATTTGTTGTTAAAATGCTGTGCAAAAATAGGCAGTATTCTTGTGGTAGCTATTCAGAGATTTCATGACCAGCAGTGCTTGTGGAAACATAATTCTGACGGTCCACCTACAGTAACAAAACTAGGAAGTGAGAGTTCCAAGGTCTATCTTGTCTGTAGCAGACAAATTTACAGAAACAAAACAATTTTTGATGAAAAATATGTTTAGGAATATGACCCGTATTTAATTATATATGAACTCTGACTGTATCAATGTAAATATACTTAACTGCTCCGCTGAGTGCGTACAGCATTACTCTGTGGTGTCAGGCTCTAGTTTTATATTACTTGCAAGAACTGATGTGCAAGTCAGCTGTTTGCTGAGCTGTGAGAGGCAGGAGAGGTGACCAGTTTTCGAAGACGGCTTGCAGATACAAAATCATATTTCTTTTGTGCTGAAAATCATGGTAGAGTTCTTGCTGATTTTTGGAGAATCACCTCGCAGCGGATGACAAAGCAGCAGGTAAAATTTGTGTGGCACTAAAAGAAATCTCTAAGCACAAAGAAAAGACCCTGCTGCTGAATTCTGGAGTAGCTGGTAGGTTGGGAAAATGGACGTGGAAACTGCACTGTTTTGTGTGTCCTTACGATTGGCATCAATAACATAGATGTTACTAAGATATAAGTTGAGCTGTGTCAGTGCCAGTTTACTATTGACCTCTGCTACCTTTACTGACCATAAAACAAACTGATCCATCACCTGCTCACTTTCATTGCCCACTGGCTTGGGCACAGAGGTAAGGCTTAAGATTGTCCATCCTTCATGTCTACCTGCTTGCCCATAGCCTACCACAGCGTCCAAGGGGTTTCCCAGTATCCCTTAAAAGCAAGGAACTGAAATTTTGACTTTTCTAAAAACCTTCTCATCTTTCCACTACTGTTGTGCCAGGGACAAGAGGGTATCTTCCTCCGGGTCTGCTGGGGGTGTGTGTGCACATGAGGGTAAGTACCTTCCGCTCTGTCCAGTTCTATTTTAATTCTAAAGGCACGAATTGAGAAAGATCAAGTTTGTTGCCAGGCCACGCTTGCCATGAAATACATCTTTTCTGTTTTCTGCTTGAAAAATCTCAGTGTCTTTTATAAGTGAACAAGGTTTTATACATACTTTCTGTTATTATCACCCACCACTAAGTGGATTCTTAAAAATAAAAGAACTTGCTAAAGCAGAGGATAGAATACAGAAAACAGTCTCAGATCATCAGCTTTTTTATTTATTTTTAAACTTTTCTCTTTTCTGGTGTTTACCATGATTTATGGCAAACAAATCATCCTCGTTATCAGCCTCCTTGTCTCTCTGACGACACTCTGAAATAGATTCCAGGACATGTTCTCTAAGTAACAAATGCTTGTTTATTTTTATGCGTGTCACTCTATCAGCTTTTCAGCTAGAAAACCAAGCTCATCTATCAATTGTGAATTGCAAGGTACTGAATTATATCCAGGACATAATTTGCAGACCCAAACACCTACACTCAGGAGCCAGCTGAGCCTGAGGCTGCCAGCACCCTACTGTAAACTGGGTGTGAGTAGACCCACAGGTCGCTCTTAGAGCTCATTTAACTGACTGTCTTTTGAACTCTCTTAATTTCCAAATTAATTTGACACTTTTGGAAAAGACGCCCCAGGTCTTTGACACAATTGAAAAAGAGACAGGCACACTGGGAATTTCGATGGACAGCCTGTATTCCTCCAAGTGACTCCATGGAGCCATCTGTTACTGTTTTGTTGGAGCCATCCAACGTCACAACGGTGTGTCAATAATGCCGTGTACTATCGACAATTCATCTGAGTCTTCTTGTGTTGCAATAAACCCTGTCTTACACCTGTGGTACCATACACATATATTCTTTAATGCAGGCCTTTATGATGTTAACTGACAGCTGCCAAGATATAAGTGGTTTATTCGATCCAAATTAAATTATTGGGTAGAAACATTCTCATGAATAGATAACACCTGAATTTGATAAGCCTGTCTAGTAAGAGTTTTGGAAGGAACAGCCTTTTCTTCTGGCTGTACCGTCTTTTCTGGGAAGAACATCATCTGCCATGCAAGCATATGCCTCTTACAGGCAATTCATAATTAATTTAATTGCTTAATGGGGACGTTTCCCTTAACCATAGCATGCTATGCTGCCTAAACATCCTCTTACGCTCCAGTGCCCTGCTGAAAGGTTAGTGGCATTGTTCAAACAGGAGAGACTAAAAGTATTTCCCACAAATACTTCATACAATGTCTCTACAACAGGTTAGTAAGAGCGTCATGACATCCCAAATCTCGTATCCTGTATATGTCTGAATTGGTAACATATGGCCTATTCTCACTGTCAAAAAAATTGTCTCTCTTCAGGATCTATACCTTTAATCATAGGAACTCCAAGGATTGCTTCAAATTTATGGTGAACTGCAAATAGTCCGCTGGCAGTCCTTAGGCTGCCAAAGAATCAGTAAATAATATATATAACCTACTAGCACTATGCAAATTGTGTGTGCTAGCATAAAGGTCTGTTTTTCCTGGAAAAAAACATATACTGAATTCGGGGTGACAAGAGAACCCAAACAAATTGGAAACGAGTGAAATCTTTTCACTAGAACTTGAGCACAGTTGTTGTGGTTATTCTGTTTATAAAATAATCATGTTTCAATTTTCTCACCTCTCCTCTGTTTTGCCCAGCTGTAATTAAAAGGCTGTTGAAACATCTTCATAAAGCTCTTCTTTTTTTTTTTTCTGGTAAATTATTTACAGCTTTTAGATTATATGAAACTATCTGCAAATTATGCTGAGTTTAGTGTCCATTTCTCACGCACAATTCGTCAGAAGGCAAAGAGGGAGAACAAACAAAGATAGAAAAAAATATAACAGGAAAATGAAAAATTTCATGGTAAAAAATGAAGTATTTTTTTATTACTGGAATTTGAAAAAAGAAAAATTATTTTGACCTCATACAAATTACAAAGCAAAGCAGTGTAAATTGCTTCATTTAGCTCAAAATACTTGGGGAGAGGGAGAGAGGTAGAAATACTGGGAAGGAAAAGCATTCTCATTTCCAGTGGACCAGAAGGTATGACTTAATTTGCTAAGTAGATGAAAATACTAATTATTGACATAATTGTAACTTTATTTACTAAATAAAGGATAATCTTTCAGGAATTACAAGCTAAAAAGAAAAGTACTGGAAATACTACTAAAAAAAGACTGGATGGTATTAATCTTGTTGGCTTTGATTAGGCTAAATATTGGTCGAGAGTTTTATGTTAGGAATAAAGGCATAATCCTAGCCAGATATTTTGAAGTTCTGCTACCATCTCTGAGATGGAAAACAAGGAAATTTGCTTTATGATGGCATTGTTTCTTATGTATATCAGGGAATTATTATATCAGAGATTAGTGAGTTGATACCCATTCTTACTTTTCTGAAATTATACATAATTTTTAATTTTTCCTGCTAAGTGCTCTTCCTTTTGACAGTAAGAATGTTTTAGATCAGAAACTAAACAACAAAGCCTAACTAACTGCCCTTTTTTTTGCATGCAATTAGCAAATTTTGTTCTTAACTTTATAGGCAAGTAAAGCCTGAAAGCTGCAGAAGACACAACTCTCTTCATCTCGAAGCAATGACACATACAAAACAAAACCACACTAGGTTTGGAAATCTCATTTTTAGTAATTTTGCTACTGGAGAGTGTCGATGCAACTGAGGTCACTATTACATTTCAGTGCTCCTTGAAGTGTGCAAATAAAGAAATGGCTTTGTACAGTAGCTACTTTCCACTGGTTTTCTCATAATCAAGCAAAACAGCACCAAAACTGTTAATTCCATCAATATTGTGTACTGGGTTTTGCTGGTACGTCTAGATGTACAGTGTGCTAGATGAGCGGGACCACTACTGCGTTTATTCACACCAGTGGAATTCTCCTAATGGATTTTTCAAGTGAGCAAATATCAGTAGCAATATATAACAAAAAGAAACACCGAGTGCAATCTATTTGAGTCTACAGTGCCATAAATAGTAACAGCTATTGTTGCTTATTACGGTATCTGCTGACCTCCACTTTGACAAATTAGGATAAGCAATAGTAGCAATCATTATTTGAGCAGATGTCAATGATTGAGTAATTTAATGCATTATGTTGAGTTAGACTGGAAAATATATTCATAATATCTAAAGGTTTTCAATGGAGCAATAAGCTGGACAAATAACCGTTGCATGAGTATATGATTCAACTCTAGATTCACATATATATTAATGCTATTTTTGTAATGTTAGTTCTAGTGGAAAGAATAGCTAGGGTAAAATGAAAGTAATAGCAGCAACACTGAGAAAGTTACGATGCAACTGCCTCTTGACATGCGGAAAATATTAAAGATCTTGCAATTGATGACTGTACTTAGGATGGCTGACAAAAACTTGTCATGAAAAGTGTTTTCTGTATTTGCTCTGTGGTTTGATTGGTCCTCGAGGAGGAAAGTTGGGTCATTCTGCTTGTCCCTGACCCCTGGGGGAGGTGAATGGGGGATGTGCTTAATCACAGCCATCAGCAGAGTAGTTCTGATAAGGAATACCTGAAAAGGCCAAAACTAAATTTGATGAATGAGATTGCTGTTGTGCAGTAAACACTTTTGTACATAAATGACACCTAAGAACATAATAGCCACCGAATACTTCTGAGTAAATACAATCTTTACCATAGTCTGGTAGCTATTTTTTCCTTCTAAACCGTTTGTGATCCTCTCAAGCGTGAAAGAGGCAATACTGCAAAACAAATGTTGTTCTACCTAGCCTCTCTGTTTTCACTGATTACAGAATTAATATATGTAACTAAACAAAATAAGGGAGAAGAGCATATAGTTTTCTTTGGAAGTAATTTACTTTCATTGCCCTGTATATTTGAGAAGCAAATATGACAGAACTGTATTTACAATGCTTCTTACTTGTTCTAAAGCAAAACACTTGAAGGAAAATCGTGCTTAGAGGTCTAGAATGTTGAAAATAGCCATTAATTCCTTTGGAGCCATAACAAAGATAGGGTGTTGCTAACAGAAATGAAGGACCTTTGGTATAACTGTCTGCTACTTTGATCAATCCTGTTACTGCTTCTGCTTCAAAAAATACTGTTACTGAAAAAAAAAATGTGAAAAGGTGTCGGTTTCAGCATTTACATGGTATCCTTTATCTGAATCTGCACCTCTAATCAAAATGGGTATATTTCTTTCATCATATGTCATACCAATGTGACATAATGGAGGGGCTTCTGCTCTGGCTGCCCTATACATACACCTTTGTCTTTTCCTTACCCTCGTATTTAATTCGGGATTTGCTGTGGTGGGGGAGAGCAGAGAGATTTCTGTATTCATAAAAATGAACTAAAAATATGACAGCTGTAAAATGACGATTAATATTTTCAAGTACCTCAGTTGGCTTCTGTGGGACTTAATTAGTTAAAGATGACTCTGTAGGATTATTTCTTGGTAACATGGATCCTACAGCCACCTGTACTCTGTTACCTTTCCAGTAACTTTTCTGCAGTGCTTGGCATTGAAAACTTGACAGTGAACTCCTGTTTCTGTATATGTGTGTAGACAATACAGACAGTGAATCTAGGAGTCCCAGGTAAAGCTTTAGTGTCTGTCTGAGTAGTATTTAAACACCTTTCTGTGAAAGGTGAGGAGGCCTTGGATCTGTAGTGTTGGTGAAGGATAAAATACATAACCACGGGTAACTTGAATGAGACTATAGGCATGTGGATGAAGAGGTGATATTTAAAATGTAAATCTGAAGTGAAACATACCTGAGGACACATAAACAGGTTATGTATCGTAAAACAAGTTTTGGAATGTACAACTGGAGCTATCATTTGTTTGGGAGTCAGTTTGCCACTCTTGGGATGGGACTAAATCTCCTTTAGTTTTGTATTACGTGTTCACAGGATGGAACCAAGTGTTTTTCAGCTGCTTTTGTGATGTATGCCCAAGGATGTAGTTGAATCTGTTTCAGGGACAGTGTTATATTTTTACAGCTCTTTAAAATGGACCACATTATCTTGCCAAGACTTCGTTCTTCATGTATGGTTAGATTAATTGGCTTAAAATCAAAAGGCGATTCAATGCTAACCTCCACAGCAGTGCAGAGTGGCTAAAGTATTTCTGGGATTTCAATAGATGTTCTTAAGGTGTTTAAGTGCTTTTTCATTTTCACATTAGAGGCAGGGGGAAACAAGATTGTGCATCAGCCAAAAATGGTAGCTTTCTCATATTTCTGAGTTCATTGAAAGAAATATGCAGGAAAAATCCATCATGATCAGCACTTTCCATTTATGTTTTCAGGCTAACGGACTAGATAAAATCCAGACATGCTTTTGTGTATTCTATAAAGTGAAATAATGGCCTTGTTGTAGACGTACTTATCAATAGTGTAAGAGCCTGCAAAAGTGTTTACTGTATTTTATTACCCTAATGCTGTTGTCACTGACTCTTTTCAAATGATGTGGTCTTCTAACCCTTGCTATAGTCTGCCTAAGGCTTATTTTCTTCTGCAAGTTTCTAAGCTTTCCTGTAATATTGTGAAGTCAGTTTAACATCTGACCCTTTAGCCAGCAGACTGGAGAGCAGCCCTGCTGAGTTCATGCAGAAGGGCTCGAGTGTTCTGTTGAATCGTGCGGTATTTTGGATATGCAGATGTTAGCGACTGAAGTGTATTATCCGTCTTGAACACCACTTGAATTTATGCTGAAGCTTTCAAGTTCTGTTCTTTGAATAGGTCCCACAGTAATTGAATTCTCATATTGTGCACGAAAAGAAGTCCTACCGTATGTGCAGAACTGAGAACTCCCCTGATTGTTAAAAACTGGCACGAGAGGACTTTCGAAAAAAGAACATCCGACACCTGCAGCAATATTCTAGCTCTGCAGGTTCTGATGGTTTCATGTAGAAATTGATTTCTATTACTGACCTGGGAACGACAGGCAAGCCGACAATGTGCTGAGCATTCGATGATATTGCAGCTCCTGGAGATTTGTTGAGATTTTCAGCCCTTCATTCTTCTTACTTGCCAGAGCTGTCTTCCAGTGCTCAGCTCTTTTTGTGGAGCTGGTTAAGTTCCTGTGAGCACGCTGCTAAATGAAAGGAGGCTCACACAGGAAAGATGTGGCACTAAAGAGTCAGATAAGGTTACCTAGCGTGAGAACAAAGTGAAGAAAAAAATTCTTCAGATGTTAGTTCAAACCATCCCCAGGAAAGACCTTCAGCCTTCAGATACTGAGTGTGGAGATTCCAGTGGACTTTCACTCTGCATTTTGCTGTCACTTCTGTAGGTACAGCAGCAATACTCAATCTACTATGAGTTTACTAGGGGGAAATTGCCACCGTGTCCTGGCAAAATGCGGACAACTATTGATTTTTCCCACAATAGGAAAGATAGGCCTTGGAGATAAACTGAGATTGAAGAATATGAGCTTACAAAAGTAGAGGTGAAGTAACAAGCATTCCTTTAAAGAAAGCATGATCTTGCAGAACAGTGATAATGACAACAGAGTTCTGGCTAACAGCTTAAAGGAAACAGTGATTTGAACTTAGGTCATATTTTGCTGAATCCCATTCATCCGAGGAGGACTGCTGAGAGAATTTCAGTATTTTTATTTTAGTTGAACAGCCATGGGAATTTTCTGTCCCCTTTCACAGTGCAGTAATTGGCTCAAATGCTGCTGCCAGTTAAGCAGCTGCCTTTGACTTAATGGGAATCTCTATTGTACACAGAGGATTAAAGCGTGGGTCAGGGTCATAGCAGTCACTACTATGGCAGTACTGAGGGCTGATTAAAAATATTAAGAAGATGGAAAGAAAAAAGCATTGCTTGACCATGAACACCATTTTCTATGGTCAATGTTCAATAGAAAACCTAAAATAAAATCCTTAAAGGTCTTGTTGGAAGCAGAGAGCCACAACCCCACGTGAAGGGAGATAAGGTCTGTAGTTGCTCAGGACTTCTGTAGCCCAGTCTTTGTGTCTCACAGAAAGGGGTGTTATGTAACGAATATACTGATTTTGAAGAAGTGGGGCAGATTATTTTATTGTAATAATGGTTGAAAAGTTATTCAGCTATAAACTACTTCTCCATCTAACACACTGAAAAAAAAAAAAGGGGGGCCAATCCTGAGTTCTGGTAGGAAGTCATGAAATCTTTATGCCTGACTGCAATGTTTTCAAAAGGACATAAATTTCTAACAGCTACTGATGCTCAGTTTACGTCCTCTGTGTATGCCCCACCATGCATAGTTAAAAGGCCATTTTAATTCCATGTATTTCTGTTATTGAGCTTTCAATCTTTGTTAGGGTTTTTAACTTCAGGAAATATTCCTCAAAATGTTTTGCAATTGTGCAGAATTTAACCTACAAAACCGATCCCGTCATTGGGTAGCACTCACACCTCCTAAGGTCTGACTGGCAGAAACATGTTTTCCAATTGAGTTTTGCCAGCGGTATTTGTGTATGACAAATAGGACCTCGGAAGAGAAGAGATTCTGGCAAGACAGTGTGATAAATCCTTCTGCGGAAACGTAAATGATTTATTATATTATTATGAATTATTAATAATGTTTCATCAGATGGACTTGAAAAGCTTCAGCACATTATTGTAAACACTGCACCATTTTGAGTGACTCCAGGTGTGATTAAAGGAAAAAGCAAGGGAGAAAACAGAGCTGACTGCGGGGACTAGAAGTCTCTGAGGGTCACAGAGAGGAAAGCTTTGAGAGAGCGAGCTTTGATCGGTGTTATCAGATGAGGAAAAAAACACAACACCCTACCGATAATTTTTGGCAAGCATAAAACGTTGTAAAAGTACAAATGCTGGAAAATAAATGTTTTCATCGAAAGAAAAGTTACCAGTAATAATACCAGATATAAGAAATGCTTCACAGTGGAGCTGATCGCTGTAAACCAAGAACAGGCTTGCAACCCTTTGCTGGAGTGGTTTGTCTGAATCACTACAGCGACTCGAACTCAAAAAGTACACGCTCAGAACCTCAGTGGCGATCTCCCACTTTGAAACTGTGGGAGTTTACATCACATACTGCATAAAACCCTAGCTATTGCTTAAAATTTTTACCTCTGCTTTGAAGCAAAGGCCAAAATGCTCGAAAGGGGTTACCTGGTAGAACGAGTCCAGAGGAGGGCCACGAAAATGATCAGCAGGTTGCAAAACCTCTCCTACAAAGACAGGCTGAGGGAGCTGGGATTGTTCAGCCTGGAGAAGAGGAGGTTCTGGGATGACCTAATAGTAACCTTCCAGTACCTGAAGGGGGCTTACAGGAGGGCTAGAGAGGGCCTGTTCAGAAAGGCCTGTAGTGACAGGACGAGTGACAATGGTTTTAAATCAGAGAAGGTCAGATTTAGATTGCATGTTAGGAATAAGTTCTTTACCATGAGGGTAGTGAAACACTGGAACAGGTTGCCCAGGGAGGTAATTGAGGCCCCATCCCTGGAGATATTCAAGGTGAGGCTGGACAAGGCTCTGAGCAACCTGATCTAGTTGAGGATGTCCCTGCTCACTGCAGGGGGGTTGGACTAGATGACCTTCGGAGGTCTTTTCCAACCTAAACCATTCTATGATTCTATGACCTCAGTTTAGCCAAACAGAGCAGGGGCCTCGGGCTGCCTGGAACAGGTAGTTGTTGGCCCTTCTTTAGGGTGGCTGCTATTTTCCGCTCTCTGTCTGGAGTTTGTAACAAGCTTCACTTCGTTGCTCTTTGTAAGGTCAGCATTAAGCTGTCTTCAGTTTATATCTTTGTCTAAAATGTGGTAAGAATTTTGGTGATTTTTACTGTATGGGTTGATCATCAGCTTGGAAAGAAGTTTCCCCAGTGCCTTGCATTTTCTAGAGTGCGCTTGGCCACACACGATATCTTCCACATGGACATTGGAGTACACATGTATGTGTGCGCACAGAGCTCAGCTGCTTCTAGATAATGTTCTCCAAACTACTGAACTGGAGAAAAAAAAAAAAGCTTATTTTTTTGATTTCCCTTCCAACCTCGCTTCATGTTGATAACATCTTCTCTCCCTGTGTGCTTAACCCTCTGCATCACTTTCTTTTAACCTTTCTCAAGCCTACTGCTCTGATATGATTCATCTTTTCCTTTCTTTCGTGCCTTGAATGATGATGTTAATGTTTCCAAAGATGCATGGGGCAGCCTATTGTTAAAATAAACATTTCAAGATCTTTAGGAACCCATGAGCGCTTCTCCATCACAGATAACAGTTCACTTTCCTTTGGGAAGCTTTTCCCAAGTCTAAACTAGTTTTTCTTCACCGATGAAAGCTGAGATTCTCGAGGACAGCTTAAAAGTTTTTCCCTCCTCTCCCATGCTAATTCTTTGTATTTTCTTCCTAAGGCAAGAGCCTCCTCCTTTCTAAAAGGTGTATATATATATAATTAATGTATTCGATATGTACCTTGGCTGGAGCATGGAACCAATATTTACTCAGTTCTTTGATGACCTCCTGATGGTCTTGTGTAGTGTAAACTGACAGCCATTCAATTAAAACTTCTCTTTCTGTATCTCTGCGGTCAACTGAGGTGCTGAGCCTGGATTCCCAGTGATAGAAGAAGAATATAAGGCATAAAAACTCTCCTGGAGTTTTCTGTCATCAACTTCAAAATAGATTTGTATGCTTTGAACAATTTTTTTTCTATAAGTTTTAGGTTTTGTAGCAGAGCACGATGCAAGACCAGGCTCCTTTTGTGAGCTACAGAATAGGGAAAGGCGCTACAGGAATTGATATTCGTTGAGGAAGCAGGGAGGTGTGAGTCATTAGCTTGTGTACCCTGGGGAATTCTTCTGTGTTGACAAAGATGCATTGGCTTAGATGCTTAGATGCTTTTGTGTGCAAGGCTCTAAAGCCTTGGGTGAAACAAGTACTTTTTATGTAGATTCTAAGTAAATTTAAAAAAGGAACGTATAGTGAAACAAAGTAGCCGTCGTTTACAAAGCACATATAATTCTACAAGTCAGTTTGCAGAAAATTTGGAAGAAAGGAACATACCTCCTTGTTTAATTATTTGCATTTGAGTAATGGTCAGGAGGGTCACACTTTGTGTTTTGACATAGAGAGTAAAAGCAGCTAAAGAATCATATATCTCCTTCTCTTCTGATAAAATGAACAGTTCTTTTTCTATAACTTGGAACAAGTATTTGGAAGGTGTCTGTCGTAGGCTATATAGATGTGTGCGTGAGCGAGCTGACAGCCAGTTGAGCTGAGGTTTAAAAAAAATGAGAAGGGCTTGAGGGGTGGGACCTTGTGCTGATGCTTCAAAGCTACTACTTAGTGAAGTTTCTTTGTATGTGAAAGGTCAGTCACCTTATCCACATTTTTAAAAACAGAACACTAGGTGGCAGAGTCAAAGATAACTTTTACCTGAACAAAAAATACTGTTCTTTAGCTGAACATTTCAACCCTCTACTTAATAATATTTTTTTTTGAATTCCCAGCAAACATATAATTGCCTCACTAAGTTTCTGCACAATGTGAACTCAGTTTGTAGGAGGAAAAAGGATAAATGAAACATGAAAAGGTTTCCTGCTGCAGAAGGTTTTGTGCGTGTATATATTTGGCTGGGCTATGCTATTAGTGGATCAAGATAAAAACAAAAGCAATAATCCTATCTGAAGTAGTACGCCTTGAAAGAAATAATTTAAAATTAGAATTTATGATAAAGATTTTCTTTTTTTGATGTTCAAGTATTCAACAGTGATACCCATTTTCAATGCTACTTCTGTCCATACTTTTGCATTCATATAATGTATTAGTTAACAGGAAAAAAAATGTTCCATCACTTAGGAAGCTTTTTTTTTTAAGCAAATGAGAAAATCCAGAAGGCAAAAAATTGTGTTCTAAAGATTATCACTGAAAAATATCTGAAAGCCTAAAGAACATGGATATTATAGTTCAACTGTAAATCAAAACCATTTCATGTAATCTGGCTGGACTAGAAAATAATCTTTTTGTAGTGGACTGATATTTGTATACATTTTAAAAAAGTGAATAGTTTTTCTTCTTAATTTAAGTCCAGTTTTATATATTTTTAAATTGTAGATAGATTTCAGACTGAGACTGTTTTAGAGTAATTTGTTGAAATATTCCTTTCAAATCCAACTATAATATATTGTGACTTCTTAAAGATTAAAATCCATTAAAATTTTTCTATAATCCCTTTCCCTTTTTTTCAAAGTATTTAATGAATTATAAGCAAATACATGATCTGTTTAGTTTCTCCGAAGTTGTACTTTCTTTTTCTCCAGACCTATGGATTTTAATTAGCTTTCTGTCTATGAAATGGTTTTGCAGAGCTCCACATCCTAGTGGATCATGGATCAAAGTGAGAATTGACTCAGATTCCATTGCATCACTTAGGAAGCTACAGGTTTCTAAATTGTCCAGTGAGTTTGTTTCCCACTAAAATAATTTATTTTAGATGTACAGGCCAAGACAAATACAGGATATTTGAAACATCAAATCAGAACTACTTCCTTAGGTATTCGGTGGGTTTTGGTATATTTTAGGGGAAGAAAATAATACACGTTAATTTATCAGTTTTCTCCTGTGTTAGGCTTTTTGTTGATGCATCACACCAATGTATTTGCATGTCAAACTACAGTTCAGCTATTAAAAATGGTTTTATTTTTATATTTGATTAGTATTATGAGGCTGTTCTCCTACACCTTATGGCTATAATGGCTTCTCAACCAAATTTTAGTGTAAATTAAAACCAAGATGCAATCTACCCGTGTTCTTTTCAGTGCTCTTAAAAAATGTGTTTGTGAGCTATACCATGTTGATTGTTCAACGCAACACTGTCTTTACACGGGCAGTTTCTTCTCTTGGATTTGATGATCATAATGATAACAAATGTCATCTGCTGTTAATATAAATTTGTACGTGGGGCCTGATTCTACACTCCTAGAAGTTTATGCCTTTTAGAAAAAAACCAAAACTTTCATTGTTATTTTATAATTTTATATATTATTTAACTATATTTTACATGTTCTGCTTGTTTTTGGGAACAGGAATAATACATAAAAACTCGGATAACTAAAATAATGAAGAGATTTGTAGACTTTTGAATACTGCTGTTTCTTAAAAGCTTTCTTGCTTTTAAGTGTTATAAGGCACTACAACCACAGGGGACAGAGGTTAAAAGAAAGCTGATGTTCTGCATGGAGAGTACTGCATAATTTAATACAGCCCCATTTTGGCTGATACGTGTTTATGGTCAAATTAGCTAAATTGTTCTTGCGGTGTGTGTTGACTTGAGAGCTTGGACTGTACTCGAATCCTGATCAGAAATGTGTTCGTGAAATGGAGCGAGATCAAAATGTGTTGCAGGTGGCAATTTCTTCTCCTGATGCCATGACAAAAATCTTGGAAGTAAATTTATTTAGAAGTTAGGATTTTTGTCTCTGGATGTGTTTTCTTCAATACTTTCTATGTAAATAACAATATCCTAAAAGTAGAAAGGTCCCATCTTTTGTACTAGAAGGACACAGGGACCTGAATTATGCCAATGAAAGTACCTGTTTGGCTCTTAGTGAGGATCCACCAGGATTTTCTGTAAGCTCTTGTATGTACTTTCTACAAATTCTTTCTTGTGATCTCCTTTTTCTGTTGCTTTTGAAGGATTCTAGATTTCTAATAGAGTATTTTTATAAAGGTGAGGGAACTTAGATGTGGAACATTCAGTCCAACTGCACCTTCCTGCGAAAAGCACTGCCAGTGCTTGAACTGACTCTTCCACCCACTCTGTCTTAAAAAGCCCTGGACATCTGTGTGTAACGTGTCCACCCCCGTGTCCGACCAGCGAATGCCATCTGGACGGAAGGCACTAAGACTTTCTCTGAGTAATGAGGTTGTGCCTGGGGAGGGAAATGCGGCAAAAACCTGCTGCTTCAGAATTTACTTATTTACTGTTTCCTAGACTTATTGAAACTGGTGGGGAAAAACAAACAAACAAAAAAAACCCCAAGTAAATGAACAAGGAAAGGTGGGGAAAAAAAAAAAAAGAAGAAAGTATAAGATATACAGAAAATAGCTACTGAAATCCATAGAACTCTTCTGTGTAATTTAACTGTTTGTAGCAAATACATTCCCCGTGCCCACCATTATGGTACTAAAATAACCTGGGCTGGGCTGAGATCCTTGTGATCCATGGAAGTTGGAGGCTGGATTTGTGAGTTAGATGGTGAAGCTGCCTTGAGAGCCTGTGTGGTAAGTCTGTAAGACTGGAAGTGATCTAGAGATGCTGGTGGACAGCCGGCTGAACATGAGCCAGCAGTGTGCCCAGGTAGCCAGGAAAACCAACGGCATCCTGACTTGTGTCAAAAACAGCGTGTCCAGGAAGAGTAGAGAAATGATCGTGCCCCTGTGCGTGGCACTGGTGAGGCCACATCTTGAGCACTGTGTTCAGTTTTGGGCACCACACTGTAAGAAAGACATTGAGGTGCTGGAGCAGGTTCAGAGAAGGGCAACCAAGCTGGTGAAAGGTCTGGTGAAAATGTCTGAAGAGGAGAGGCTGAGGGAGCTGGGATTGTTTAGTCTGAAGGAGAGGAGGCTGAGGGGAGACCTTATTGCTCTCTACAGCTACCTGAAGGGAGGTAGTAGTGAGGTGGGTGTTCGTCTCTTCTCCCAGGTAACTTGTGGAAGATGAGAAGAAATGGGCTTAAGTTGCACCAGGGAAGATTTAGGCTGGATTTTAGGAAAAATTTTTTTACTGAGAGAGTGGTGAGGCCTTGGAACAGGCTGCCCGGGCAGGTGGTGGAATCGCCATCCCTGGAGGCGTTCAGAAAATGTGTGGATGTGGCACTCCAGGACATGGTTAAGGGGTCTTGATAATGTTTATAGACGATTGGACTTGATGATATTGAAGGTCATTTCCAACCTTAATGATTCTGTGATTCTATGAAGTTCTGTATGCCCTACTGTTATAAAAATGCCACATGGTTTGATGGCATTTTTAACAACAAAAGGGCGTAACTGCCTGAATTATAAGAAAATGGAAATAGCTTTGCAGCTAGGGTGAAGAGAGAGTGAAAGAGACATTTCTATGAATAAGACAACACATAAGTAATGTTATTACAATATCCAGATGAACAGTAGAAGCTGATGAGCTGAGTAATAAATTTGTTGAAGATCTGTGCTATTTCCTCAACAATACTCATCTCTTGGGAGACATCAACAGATGACAGGCTGGCCCGTGATCCTCTAGTTCCTCCAGAGGCAACAGACCAAGCAGACAAGAACTCTCAGTCTGTTACAGAGCCCATCTGCTATTTCAGAGCTCGCTGCTTTACCTATTCATCCTTCGAAAGCAACAGAGAGACAGACAGAAAACACCAACCAGCACAGAGCAGGCTGCAAATCTTCACGTGTTTTTTTTATATACCGTATGCTGGAGAAGTAAAAATTTCTTGCTGCCCTGGCCCCAGCTGTAAACCAGAAAAGGCTAACTTCTCTTTCATCCTTATGTGGTCATAAAACATTTTACAGGATCACACCCCACAGCGAGGTTAAAAGCAATTCAGTCGGTCTAAATCAAGAAGAACAAGTGAAGTGGAGTTGTTGCATTTGAGCAAAGGTGTGGAAGCTACTAGGCAGAGCTTGGCGGTGGAGGATGAGTAGGTCTGCATGCCCAGAAGACAACATTTTATTTTTGAATTATTTTTTTGCTATTAGAAAATCAGATCTAGTGACTGGTTGGATACATAATTAAAAGATAATATCATTCTTAGTAGTGTGATAAAATTAATTGGTAGATTTTTTTAATTACTTTATGACCAAGTTAGTATTTGATACCCCACAGAGATACATCTGAAATATTGATAACTGATCTTGCCACACAGTCTACATGTATGATAAATATACCCACAAGGCAGTCCTGCAAGCGAGGCAACAGCCATCTAATGAGTAAAAGTAGGAATAAACTTTCTCAGTACCTGGGCTTGGTGAGCCCCCTCTGTGAGAAGAGGCTGTTGCTGTCCCCTTATCAGACGGTGGCAGTGAGTGGAGAACGGCCTGTGGTCTCACCAGAGAGGACTGGGCACGGTCTCTGGTGGCATCCCTACGACAGGTCTCAGAGCAGCCTCCCTGCTGCATGCCTGCTCCAAAGGGATGGCTGCTCACAGCTGCCCCTGCAGCATTTTTGGCCTCTAACCCACCAGCCCCTGGCTTTTGCTTACATTTTGGCTTGGACTTGCTGTACAGCACACAGCTGTGGAGCAGCAAGCCCTCCTTGGAGCACAGGAGAATTAATGGGAGATTGCTTCAGAGGTTTCCTTTCTGCTCTGTACATGCACTTGGCAGACAAAAAGCCATTTTCTCCAGTCTCATTATGTGTGTATCTTGCTTTCAGCTGTGTGATGGGGTATCTGTGGCTTGGCTGCTCTGTTTCTCTCTTCTCTACTTTCCCTTGTGCAAACCACCCAGTATTTTGGAACATTTATGATCACTGACACGTGTATAATTTCATTTCATACATAAGGTGATTTTCTTGTCCTGCATATTGTAAACTTTTACAGATCAATCCTACTTTTTTTTTTTCTTCCAAAAAAAATGTTTTCCTTTTACATCTGTGGGAAAAGGCTAATACCCTCACTGATTATGTCTTAGAAAATGATTATAATCTGAGCATGGTACCATGATGTGTCGGTAAATTCTTCCTGTTGTGCTGTCTAATCCAAACAGCATGTGCTATATATGTGAATGCACCTTAGGGTATAATCCTTTCTGTCTATAGTTCTGGATATAGCTGGTAACTGGCATAATTTTCAGAAAATCTCATTAGCTTGCTGTAGATAGAAGGCTTAATAGATCACAGATGACAAATATATTTTTAAAATATGCTGTGTGAAATCCCTAACTGTTAGTTGTGTAAGAGAGAAGGAGATCTACTATTTACTGCAGTACAGAATGCTGCTTTGCTTTAATATGTCTGGGACATTTTAAGACAGAAGCACATTTTAGCGGTTCTGTGGACCAAACTGTTCACAGAACGTAGGAGAAACGAACCTTGAAAACGCAAAGTCTGGATCCAGCCTTCCCTCCTCCTTTACTCTAACTTGCTCCAGTTGTTTCCTAAAGGTAATCGTTACCAAACTGATGTGTTCATTTTCTTTCTCAGATCTAATAGACTTTCCTGTTCCCATAATTGTTTTTCTCAAGACAATTTCTCCCAGTAGAGAGCCACTTTGTTCCACCTCCCTGCGAGAAGCTCCTTCGCTTCTGCTAGGAATGTCTCCAGGCAGAGCTTCCCCATCTGTTTGTTCCTCCCTGTAAAGGGTCACTGAAGGTTATCAAGGTACCAGAGAGCAGTTGCAAGCCCAGGTAGGACAGCAGAGCTCTGTGCAGCATTTCCCAACGAGAGCAGACTGACCGTAGCTGGGGATTATTCAGTTCCATCTCACAGGAGAAACAGGTGTGGGGTTTTACAGCTCAGTTACTCTGGAATACACTGATTACCGAGAAGAACTATCCTCCCATTGTATCAGAATTAAGAAGTCGTGCACAGATCTGCTTATCAGCAACCAACTGGCAATAAAGCTAGGAGAAACAGATGGAGAAGCATTTTATGAATTTTGAAAGTATGGAGGTACAATTTGAAGAGTGCTGTTTGTCAGGTTGTCTTTAATGCAGGATGCAAACCATACACCAGCATAAGCCTTCATTTGTAGTTTATAACTTGACCGGGGTGCCTGTTGAATACCAGTAAACTAGCTAGCTAATGAGAAATGGGAAGTGATCGATCCCGTTATAACCAGGCCAGAAATAACCTGTGTTGTCCCAGGGAAGCATGAAGGGGCAAAGCTCTTCAGGTATCTCAAGAAATCCTGTGGCTGCCCTGCCCATGTGTGAAGGTTCCCCCAGAGCTAGTGGAGAGGGCAGTGTCACTTGCTGTCTTCCTCTTGATGCTTCTTGTGTGTCTAAATGGAGCATAAGGACAGTTCATAGAATCATAGAATGCCATGTTGCAAGGGACCAAAAAAAAATTGGTTTAAGTGAGATGGCCCAGCACCCTGTCAAGTTGAATCTGAGAACTGCCCAGTGTAGGGGAGTCCACCACTTCCCTTGGGAGACTGTGCCAATGTTTAATTGTTCTTATTGTAAAGAACTTCCTTCTGGACTCCAACCAGAATATCCCCTGGAACAACTTGCAGCCATTCTCCCTAGTTTTCTCCGTGTGGCTCCTTGTAAAAAGGGAGTCTCCTTCCTCTTGGTAGCCACCCTTCAAGTACTGGTATATGGTAATAAGTTCTCCCCTAAGGCTTCTCTTCCCAAGGCTGAACAAGGCCAGATGTCTCAGCCTATCTTGATATAGCAGGTCTTCCATTCCCTCGATCATCCTTGTGGCCCTTCTCTGGACCCTTTCCAGCTTGTTCACATCTTTTTTAATATAGCGGAGACCAACGCAGTACTCAAGGTGTGTCCTGACCAGCACCAAGTAGAGCAGGACAATGACTTCCTTTTCTTGGCTGGTGATGGTCCTGTAGATGCAAGCCAGCATTCTGCTGGCCTTCCTTGCTGCTGCACACTGCGCTCTCATGTTGAGCCTGCTGTCCACCAAGACCCCTAGGGCCCTCTCCGTAGGGCTGCTCTCCAGCCAGGTGGATCCTAATCTTAGCTGCATTCCTGGGTTATGTGTTCCCAGGTGCAAGACCCTACACTTGCCCCAGTTGAACTTCATAAAATTCTTGCTAGCCCACTTCTCCAGCCTGTCCAGGTCTTCTTGAAGGGTGGCTCTTCCTCACTTTCTGCAGAGAAGGTGATGCTCATGTCTCTGCCACAAACCTCAGGTAAATTACATCTTTCTTTTGTTATGTATATAGTGGGATTTCTGCTTCCTTTTCACAATACAGCCTGAGGTCTAATTAGAATATATGTAGAAGTGCCATTGTTCCTTACACCAAACCAACCAAGTTATGAAAATAGAAATATTTGGAAGGAGAAGGCCATCGATAGACTTTTTTGACCCTACCGTTCACTCACTGTACGCAGCTTTTAGATTGTTTTGATCCTATCTGAAAGCAATCAGTTTGGTCCTGTTCCGGTTCTGAGACTGGCAGATATAGTGGCAGCTGTTAGAGCTCTAAGGACACTCAAATGCTGTTTGTATTGTTTCACCTTTTTATTTTCCTATAAAAAACCCTTTGAGGTTGTCTCAGTGTAGCCCTCCTCCTCTATTCTCTTACAGTTTGAAACAGAAGACTTTTTTTATCTTGTGTTTCAAAAACTAGCCTAGAACTACTTGAAGAGGGGGAAAAAGTTTTAACAGTGCCGTGTTAAATCTGATTTTCTATTAAATAAGATATATACAGGGCATATTGAACATCAACAATGTTTAACATTGATTTTTCATTGGGTTTGGGTTTATCTGCTAAGATAGCGTGTATCGTATAACAGCCTTGTCAATAATTGAAGTAAATCAAATTTAAGCATTGGCAGAAGCACTTGCAGGTTTAGGTTGGTTTTAGATTGTTTGTCTAAGCAAGTGAATACTCTTCACATTTTCAGTCTCAGGAAGAATGATATATTGTAAGCTTTAAAGAACTTCTCAACTCAAGGTTAGTTAAGAGGCTGTTTATCATGTTTTATCAGGAAGAGAAAAGGTACCCAGGAGATGGGGATACCAAACGTGTTCTACAGTTTCAACTTAAAAGGTGAAGGAAATGCCAGTCTGTCATGATTTAGGAGTGAATGAACTTCTGCAGAAGAAGTTTTCCAGCTGTTGCAACAAGCATAACTTCTAAATCCTGGGATCAAGCATCTTTAACCCTCATGATCCTGGCTGATAGGCAGCTATAGATTAGCTGTGCCTAATGTGTGAAGGTGGCTTCCAAGAACACCAGGGCAGAAAGAACAGAACACAACTTCCTTTCCTTCTGGGGAGAAAATCTCCTGTTCCGCAGCTCGGTTCTGAGTCCCGTCCCTCTGGCACTGAGCAGAAACACAGGCTCTCGTCTTGTTGTGAGAGGTAGCTCTGGTTGATAGAGTTTTGCTGTCATCTCACTTGAATGAGTCCTCAATGAGGGAAAAACTAATGTTTTCTTTTTGTCAGTCTGAATATGACACTGGAAGATATGTTAAAGAGAAGTTACCATCTCAGCAAAAATAAACCTGGATGTTTAAAGTTAGTTAGGTTCATATTTATTCTTTGTTGTTAAGCAGTTAATTTAAAAAGGGGGGGAAAATAGTCAAACCTTTCTCCCCTTGACCTCCGAAAAACCTTCCTTGTCTTTTTGTTAATTATGTCCTTCAGCAATACTTTGGCATTGCCATATTGGAAACATAAAGGTACCTGCTAATTCATTAACATTTGGAAATATTCTTTACATGAATCACAACTCAGAGCATTGTGGGAAATAAATTGAAAATAAATTCTTTTATCTTCCAGATTTTAATTTCATGATAATGTGCTCTTAGCAATTTAGTTAAGAATATAGAGTCACCTCTCACATTTTCGAGATGGATCTTTTTATAGAGAGAAAGTGACTCAGTTCTCCTGTGTGTTTTTTGAAATCTCAAGCTGACAGACTGTGTATTGTGAAGGACCACAGCAAACCAGAGACTTTGTAGTGGTAATTTGTAGCATCTATGAAATTGAAGTCTGATTCACCACTTACTGATGTCAAGGGTTCTCATCAGTCTCCATAAACCAGGGTTGGCATTTTGCTCTCTCACTGAGAGTGAATTATCTGTTTGGTTTTTTTCTTTTATTATTCCATTAAGCATAGAACATGATGTTTGGGGGGGTTAAAAAAAGAAACCAAACCATCCTGTGAGTTTTGCTCTTTAGGAGAGCAATGGATTGTCTTTCATAATGAATTCAGCAAGAGCTTGAAAACTTGTCCACGCCTCTAGATCTCGCAAACTATTTCCTTAAAATATTCATATCCGTAAGATACCTTGTGATAGGCCAACACCACTCAGAGCAGCTGAGAGTCTCACCTGCTCCTTAGTCTCAAGAGGGGTTAATAGTCCTTTTGTCAGTGAAACCCATGGCTGCTCAGCAGTGAACTCAGCCTGGGTGTCTGTGGCTGATACAGAATTAAGCTGAAAAGCTGCAGTAGATGCCAATGAAAAGAGGCTCTTTCCATGATTAACTTAGAAAATGACTCCTTTTCCAGTGGACAACCGGTATTTCGTGGACAAGGAAGGATATGATGAACAGGAAGAAACAGAATTTTTTCTTTCTTCTTGATCCCCTTTTGAAAGTGTAGAAGCTATTGAGCTTTTTTGCTCTAGATACGCACTCCATGATTTTCAGAATGATTTAAAGCAGCAAACAAAGTATGGATTGAATATAGATATGCTCTGACTATAATCATGAGACAGAACCTTCCTTATATGTAAGCAGGCTTTGTCTCCGCTTACGTCTTAGCCATCAGCTACTTCAAGACAGCAAACAAACAAATGCCTCATAAAGCCTTTAGTAAGATCACAGACCTGCACTGAGAGTGCAGGATCTGCTGGGCCACCAGAGAAACAATGATAATAAAACTCTTCCACCTCACTTTCTAATGAGGTGACTTCAACAAGGTTGGTAGTCCTGACCTTTGCATTCGCCTTTGGACATGTAAATGATTTCCCTGAGGTGTAAGCCCTTTGCTTGCCTGTGTGTCCCCATCAATGACTCACTGGTTTGGACATGTAAATGGTTTCCCTGAGGTGTAAGCCCCTTGCTTGCCTGTGTGTCCCGATCAATGACTCATTGGTTCAGAGCCTGTGTGTTTGAGGTGTTCACTATAGAGGTTCCTGAGAAAAATGACCGGATGAGCTCTGCAGACAGTGTGCCAGCTCTTTAAAGGCCTGAAATGACTGTTTCCCCAGCAGCTTCCAGGAGGCACAGAGTCAGCAGACATCCCCAGGTGGGAGAAAGCCTCTCCACCTCTGTGCACAGGCGAGAGGTATAAACTGCAATGTCCCACGTGTGATGGAAGGAAGCAACACGTGACCTCCATGACTCACAGACAGGTGTTGAGTTAGACCCTTACTTTCCTTCTTGATTTTCTTTTTTTTTTTTTAATCCTGTAATATTTATTTTTTTACAACGAGTCGCATAGAGAAAACAAGGGGAAATGGTTGCAAGTTGCTCCAGGGGAGATTCCAGTTGGAGTCCAGAAGGAAATTCTTTACAATGAGAACAATCAAACATTGGCATAGTCTCCCAAGGGGTGGTGGACTCCCTTACACTGTCCAGTTTTAAGACTCAACTTGACAGGGTGCTGGGCCATCTCACTTAAACCAATTTTTTTT
>VWZK01005005.1:18557-135704 GCA_013396935.1 Baryphthengus martii | reverse complement strand
AAGAGAGAAAGAAAGAGAGAAAGAGAGAGCAAGCAAGCTGAGACCTTCACTCAAGCACCTGCCCTGAGGAGTTAGGAAATACTGTGAAACTCATAATAATAGCGTGAGAGTTGGCAATCCTACTTAAGGGTATAATTTCTATTTCTTCTAAATCCCTTTTTTACTAGCAAAGTGGTGACACTGTAAAGGAGACTAGACTCCTAATATTCAGAGTAATCCAATGCTTTTCCAGTGTGAAATAAACTTCTCAGTAGTCTAATCACTTTTCAGATGCAAAACCTGTGTGACAGTGCCTGACACATGTAGGGTCACAGCTGGAACTTCATTTCCAAGCTAAAGGATGGTTGCAGTCATTGAAAACATTTTTTAAGGTGTTGGGGGGGGGCTGTAATTAATGGAAACATATCTCTGTACAGTAGAGAAAGGAAGAAGGTGCAATCATTTTACAAACTAAATTTTAAAAGGTGAAATAAGGGGAGTAAAGAAAGATGTTGATTAAAGAGTAGAAGGAGTCTGAATACATGGAGTATGCTTCATTTTGTATGTTTGAACTCTGGCCATGAAGAGCCAGTTAGTATTGAAGGCTTGTTAGAACTTGTACCATAGCAAGACAGTAAACACAAATAAGTGGATTTGTCTGTGTAGGGACAAGTCCTGCTGCAGCAGGTGCACACCTGAGCAGGTAACTGCAGGTACAGGCTCCTGGCTGCACCCTTCCAGCACAGAGCTGGTCATGACAGCAAGGTTTCTGCAAGGGGTTAAAGCCTGTCACTGACTTCTGCAGGCTTTTGATCAGACCCTAACAAGGCTGTTTCATTAAGTTGTTCTGCTTTGCAAGGCAAGTGTTTTCGGACAAAATCTGGCCTTTCTTTTTTATGTATTTTTTGCTCAGCATAAAGGAACTCAGTGCCAGGGAGCATGTGATGTATTTCACTGTGACACACTTCTGTTCAGATATCATGCCAATATTTCGATCTAAGCATTGCAGAGGTAGTTTCTCTGTCAGGCTATTCCCTTCTCCTCCTGGTATTCTTTTGTTATCGTCATCTTCTGAACGAATATGTGAAAAGAACTGAAATTTGTTTTCTTGTCACATTTACACAATGTCCCCTGAACACTTAGAGCATTTGTTTTCACTTAAAATTGCGTTCAGTGTGCTTACAGCTTAATCCATCATCAGAACTCATACCCACCTGTGCTTCCATAGTTACAGTAGGATGAGTACAAGGAAATTCAGCCTCCATCTGAAGGATACTTCTACAGTCGACGGTCTTAAACCAGAAGGTTAACTACCCTGCCAGCACAATCCATCCCAGAGGAGTCAAAGGGCATGAAAACAAGTCATTCTGAAGTTTGATTCACCCTGGACTCCAAGATTTTTGATCTAATCTGCTCATAGAATTCAAGTATCTAGTAAGGTGATGCAGAAGGATCAGGTAAGTATCTAGTATTTTTATCTCAGTCTGAGCGAGAAAGGACTGTCAGCTCTCCAGCTGCAAGGAGTTTATTTCATCCAGAAAGCTTTACTTCCCCTACAGAACCAAGTTTTGCAGTTGTATGACACCCCTTAATTCCCAGTCTTCGTTGAAGGAGATAAAGCTTCTGGTGTTTCTGAGGAAACATTTCACAGAGAAAGTTCTGGCACAAGGTGGTCATATAGGTGCTTTGTTATTGGACATTTAGAGAATTTTGCATTTGTCTGGTTTTATCTTACTATGTTCAATGACAAAATGTTCAGAAATCCAAGCCCTTTTACCTGTGCTGGGATGGAAAATGCCATAGGACAGGACCAGTACAGAGGATGATTCCAAAACCTAGGAGCTACATGCTTCTAAAGTAAATATCTAAATAGGTAGTTCCAGATGTGTAACCAAATTGTCACTAGAATAGAAGAGGTTAAAATTAAAATTTTAGGGAACACGGTTGAAATGCTTCATCCTTTTTGGACATTTTCAAGTTTTTTGGGCCAGCTGTTACTTTTCTCAAAAGGTAAGTTTTCTCAGTGCTCTCTTAACTTCTGAAGGGTTTAAGTATTCTATATCTAAGTAGAGTGTGCCAGATAGACAGAATAATACAGTATCTTCTAGCTCTACATGCTCTTCACGATTGTAAACAATCAAATTGCTGTTAAAATTTTCAACATAATGGCTATCTTTGCCTGGTGAGCAATTTTTCATCTTTTGTTCTTAAGCAGAGACCTGCAAGTTTGCAGGATTTCATACCACCCCTCTGGAATTCTCTCTCAACTCAGCGTTGTGCCTCATCTCCATGTCGATGCAGTGGGATTTGATCCTTTTGCACAATGAACTGTGTCTGATTCCTCATTGCATGCAGCTGTATTTTACTTTTAAGCTCTTATGACTTTAGTTCTAAATTAATGTTGTCTGAGATATATCAGATACTTGCATCATAACAAATTGCTTTTTGATAGGAGAAAAAAATTTATTTAGAAGCACCTGTTCCTGCTATTGCAACACGGACCCCATGTTTTCACATTAGCAACAACACATACCTCATAACCCGCCCTTGGATTTGCATGTCAGTTGTGCAAGACTTTTCGCTTAGGACATCTTGTATCGAGGTTTCTGCTCTGTATGTAACGCAGTGTGACTCCCTAAGCATTTTGTAGCCATGAATACTTTCTGATGTTAAATAGCATCTTGTATGGGTAAGTGTATATTGTAGAGGCAAACTATTCCCAAACTACCTCTGCAAGTTCAGTAAAATCTGTTGATGTCCACTGAGATTCTTTAGTGTTTGCAGATCATGTGTGTCTTATGTCTCAACGAGCCATTTTATGCATTAAACACTAAGTCTTAGAAAATGACTTCCAGTAAAACAGAAGAAAACTATTGTGATATCATGGGTTTCCTTTTGGGTTAAAGGAAACTTTCTGGATTTGGTTAAGAACTACTCAAAAAGCAGAATGTCTTTTTCACCTTCTCTCTGAGCAAAATTTTCTTCCTCTTCCTTCAGTTCAACCACAGAAACAAATCTCAGTTACAGGAATCATCTTCCAGATTTCAGTAAAATATCCATATATAGTAAGAGAGAAGATTTATATTTGGGAAAAAAAAAACCAATGAAAACAAATGTCTGAAATTTTTTATATATTGATCATTCAGTATCTTCAGGGATATCAAATGCTTAACATTCAGAAGCGAAAAATCAGAGCTTTGTTGCAAGTTCACACATCCTTACAAATTGCTGTAGATTAACTGAACAGGGCTAAAGTAACCTCTAGACCACAGGGGTCCTGTGCTAGCCTCTGCCTCCTCTGCTTGCATGCTCCAGAGTGGGCATATGGTGTAAGCCAACAGGGAACACTTCTGTTAACTTGTGATGAAGTCCTTTCTGGTCTATTTAAAACATAGGGAAAAAAATGAAACATGAAGAAGGCTCCAAAGCGTCCAACTGGGAAATATCCCCCCTGAGCACACCCCATGGGAACAGGAACATGATTGCTTCCTGATGACTCCTTCATAAACCCTCAGATGAAGCATATTAGATGGAGCTAGTGACAGGAGGCACATGTTGAAGGAAGAGATATGTGGTACCTACCTTAGAAAGAGAGCAAGTAGTTTCAGAGCCCATGATGGCTGGGCTGATATATCCAGGCTATCTGGGTTTGCCTTCATTTAAAACAATGGTCTTTCCATGACATGGAGCAGCCCAAGATCTCTAATTCTCAGAGAGCGTTACAGAGCCTTCATTCAGCCAACATATAATTGTTGTGCAAGTCTTGGATCTGCAGCATAGGGACACCTTGCTTTTTCAGGGCAAAGAAACAAACAAACAAAAAAAAAAAAAAAAAACAAAAAAAAGGAAAAAAAAAAATACCCAGAAGCATCCTATTACCATGCTACCATATTTCCCAGTGGCAGTACTTAGTTGCTGAGAAACTATGAAGTCTTCCTTCTGCCTCCTCAAGGACTATTTCTCCCTGCTCTCTCCTTGTACTCTGTATTAATGAACATGCCCTTCTGTTCCTCTCCCTCACTGCAACCTTTCAACTCATCCGTCTGTCACTTGGCAGTAGCTTCAGGAGGGATCTTACCAGGGACGTTTCATGTTTATTCAAGTGTTGCTGTGCTGTGAGACTAAAGAAGCAGATCTGTTGCTTCCAGCTAGATCTGTTCATTTCCCAACACCACAGCACAACATATTCCCATACTAAAGGCAGGAAGGCAGATACCAAGTTGAAAACAAGTCAGAGGACTATTTTTCTTTTTTTCTCATATTCGTTTTAGTTGCACGCAGCCTTCCTATTCAGGTAGTACACAATGAATTCAAACAGGGCTTGCAAAACCTCTATGAAAACAGCTTCCCTTTTTCTTCTTACCATTGTGATGCATTTGCTTTTACCACATGACTGTGCTGAGCTTAATGTATATCAAGAAAGCACAAATGTATGGAGCAAGGTCAGACCTTAGCCCTGTAATGGAGCCTTTAGGGACCTGGTAGACCCACTGACTCCACTTTGTAATGATCTAGACTTGATCCTTACCAATACACTTAACTGAGGTCCAGATGGTGTAGGAGGAGCTGTATGTGCACAGTGTGGGTACCACAGGGTTATCTCGGGATAGAAAATCTCTTTCTTCCATATTAAATGTAGGAAGTGGTTATTGCTGCGTGATCTGAAGTATGGCACAGGTTTTTTATTCTTCGTCCTGGCTTGTCTTATTCTCCTTGTACTTGAAATGGTGCCAGGGTAAGGAGTCTTTTTGAAGTGGAGATGGTACTTGTTATCCTGGCCAAACAGGATACAAAATTAATCTGCAGATAGCTTAAGAAATTGCTTTACAGTTCTTACGTTTTCAGGAGGTTCTGCAAGGGAGCATACAGGCTGCTCAGAGAAGTGCTGGAGTCACCATCCCTGGAGGTATTTAAACAATACGGAGATGTGTTGTTTAGGGACATGGTTTAGTGGTGAACTGGGAGTGCTTAGTTAATGGTTGGACTTGATGATCTTAAAGGCCTCTTCCAACCAAAAAGATTCTATGATACCTAACCCGCCATTGGTGAAGCAATACCATGGCAGTTGTGCTATGAGCCATGCAGAGGCTGCTTTTGGCTACACAGATTAAACACTCTTGGGTTACTTTTTGTATTCCACAGAGTAAGATCCTGTGCAGAAACACCTAGTAAAGAGTAGTTTATGTGCTGTGACATGCTGACACAGCAGTTTCTGCTCTCTCAGCCCACAAAAAAAAAGCTACCTGTGGAATTGCACATGTTGACAAATATAGGAAATTCAGATAGTGCTTGGCAGTCAGAACAAGCTACAAGAATAGCAAAGGATTATAACTTTGTACATGCATACAGTCCTAGGTAAGCATGAATGGTATGGATACAATAGGATAACAGGAGAACTACCAGCAAAAATGGTAAAAATGACAATCAAAATATTACTTCTAATAAAATCAAGCTTTGAAAAGGTGCATATGCCAGAAACAACTTCATTAGCATTTGTAAGAAAACCCGCAAGTTAAACAGGTGAAATTCAAAGCTTACGATGGTGAGTTATTTTGCATTGTGGGAATACAAGAATTAAAGATTTATGTAAATACATCAGAAAAGACAGACCTGCCAGAAGAGAGAATAGCCCTTGCTCCCTGCAGTACACACTCAACAAGGTTACAGGCTGATTATGAAGAGGATTGTGATCAACAGAGAACGAAAGGCTGAAGCAGTCTTTGGAACGGAGAGGTTCATCCAGCATCAAGGACTAGCAATCTGCTAGGGCTGTCCTGACAGCAACCCAGTGGCAATTAGATGCACAACATCTTTGAGAAACTGAAGTTAGAGAATCTCTGGGTCTGAAGTACCAACATAGTAGTCTCAAAGACTACGCCAGAATAGATTTAAATCTAAATCAGTAAAGGCTGGTGATCAGCACTGAAAGTTTCAGACCCAGAAATGTGAGTGCAAGAACTCTCTTGTCAAATTCTGGATTCATATCAAGGTATCAAAAGATTGGACTGCTATAAGGTCAGTCAGCTGCAAATGACTTATCATCAGCTCTAGCTAACAAAAGGAGTTAGATAAACATTGCTTCTTCCTATGTCTCATGAACATGAATACTAGCTTTTAGCATACAAATTTACAAAGAAAAAGAATAAAAACCTGAAAGATCTACTTATTGCAGATGTGGTCCCCCAAGTTTGTGAAGCAAAGCTAAAAGTAGATCCTATTGAGATTATGAAAAATATCTTTGCAAGCAAAATGTGGATTGTGGTTGCCAGAATTACCACTAAGACAAATTATCCACTAAGTAAATTATCAGACAATTAGTACAGGGCAACCCACAAGACACACTCCCCATCCTGTTACCAACTAAAGGAAGAGCTCTGAATATTAGATGTGATTTTATGGACAGGCTCCAGAATAACAATTTCTCCAGTGTAACAGGAAAAGGTATTAAACTTGCCTCCCGCCCTCACACACAAAATCAACTGGAATTATTAAAATATTAGAAAATAAATGACGATGCTTTATATTGGCCCAAATGAACAGTGGCTTAGGAAAAACGGCATGCTGCAAATGTCAAAAATATAGTCAAAGAACAGAAACAAGCTTAGTTGTTGGTTGACATACCATCAAAACAAATAAAATTGTTAATAATATGATTAGCTATGATAGCTGGTTTTGAAGCTAGATACCAAGTAAAGTTAATTCTCAAGGCCAGCAATGAATCTGGATGAACACAGCTGGCTATGGTTTTTCCCTCTGGCTTTCTTTTTGCTTACAAGAATAGGTGATGTATTAACGCAGAACCTGAAGGTCTATAACTCAGTCAAATGAATAATTCTTCTCTTAGTTGGATGCAATTAAAATGTTTTTTCTTCCAAATATTTTATTTCCCAGGATGGCTATCATATTGCATATCATATTGCACTCTACATTTTGCATCTCTCCTGCTACCTGGAATCTACTTTGAGCTACTCAGTGCTCAGAAATTAATATGAAGTCTACTTTTTGCCATCTTTATTGGCAGGAAAAGAAAGTTCAAACATGTAGTTACAGTACCTAAGAATAGATACACTAATTCACACCACAGGTCAATCCAGCTCATTGACCAGTTCCAGTAACTGATGCATAGGGATGAGTACAAGAACAAGGCAAGCATGGAGTAAGACTTCATACTCTCTAGACCTCAGCAATGGCAACTGGGATTTCCTTGGGTGGAAATATATCTACTTATTTAATGGCTCTTCATAGATCTTTTTCTCTCACGAAAATGTTCAACTGTGTTTGAACACAGGTAAACCTTTAACAGCCATGGTATTTTTTAGCAAGGAGTTCCACAGCTTAACTGTGATTCTCAATGAAATCATCTCCATTTGTTTGCTTTGAAAGTGCCCCTACTAGGATCATTTAATGATTCCTTGTCCTTTTATTGTAAAAGAAAACAGACACTTGTTACTTATCTATAGTGTCTGTTTTGCTCTATTAGATGCCCCATCCTCTGATTCATATTTTCAACATCGATCAACAGCTTAGTATCCTCATTACTAGAAGATCCATGAGCCACTGGAGCAAAAAAAAATTATTCCAGTTAGTGGAAAAAAGCTCAGCAGGATAATATTTAGTATCAGGATTAAATCTGTTTCCACTCAATTCCCACATAATTGAAGGAGAAACAGTACCTCTTACCATCTCCTTCGAGGGCTCAGTTCCCATTGAACTCAGTACCTTTCAAGATCAAGCTTTGAGGTGAGAAGTGTCTTCCACATCAGCTTCTACCAGGTTCAACATCCACTAGGTACAGCTCAGGCTGACCAAAGGCACCAGATCCTGGATCCATCAAACAGTAACAGTCAGGCGTTCCTGGTCTGCAGGGGAAAATATTTTCCCATATATTTTGCTGTACTTGCAGTCAGGTACCAACAAACAATAAAGATATAGCTATGAGTGGTATAGTAGACACCTTCGTGTGTCCTCTGATTTACAATGAAAATAAGTAAATGAAAAGAAAAAAGTCTTAAAGGAAAAATACTTCTGTTATCTGAAAATAATGTTACACAAGTTCCTCTTTTTGGAAATTATCCATTCATTTTCTTCATAAACATTTACTAAGGAGAAAAGTATTTTATGAACATATGGCACTTGTCTCTGTTTTGGATGTAAAAACGTCTGGTATTTTGCTGACTTCATTTCATTGTGAGTCACTGTGTAGCTTTGTATAAACACCAGGGTATTTTCATCAATTAGAAATAACTGAGATTTTCAGCATAACATTCCCATATTTACTTGTGCTTGAATAGTTCTGCTAATATCCTAGACAATACACATATAGATATACATACTGCACACACAGGATCCCTATTTCTAAAAAATTCCAATCAAAGAAATAATGTCTGAGGAGTCATGACTCTGACCCCCCTGCATCCATTAGCAAAAATCCTGCAGATTTTCCCTGTAAATGAATATTCTTCATCAGTTACTACATTGTGGTCAGAAAAAAGAAATAGTCTCTGAAAAATCTCATTCTAATGGAAAAAATACTTTTATCAAGTGAGTGGGATGTTTCTTAAAATAATTAGAGCATATACAGTATATCATCTGATTATTTCAGAGAACTTTTCATTATAATACGTTCCTGCATGGTGTTGGCAACTGGATACTCAGAGTGAGTAAATGTATTGTCCGATCAGTGCTCCAAGAACTAGATTGATCCTGTCGCAGTTCTAGAGCACTGATGGAGAAAAAGAACACCAGAAATCCTGTCTGCCTCTGGAAGCTTGTAAAAACACTCCCTTTAGTCATGATCCAAACCACTGGCACGACACAGAACCAAGACAGCAGTCCAAGTTGCCGTGTTGGCTTCTCTAGAAGTGGTGAAAATGTGATCTCATATGGCAGCACAAACATCAGAATTAGGTTGGAAACAGAAAGTGCTTATCTGATTACTGAGGGAACTTTCACAGCAGATAGATGACACGGGTTCAAATCCCTTTAGGAAGAAAGAGTGTGTATAACTCCAGGCTCCTGGACAACTGCTCCAGTCTCTGAGCTCGCAGGTAAAACAGAGATAAGAGCTGTGTGAGATTGGTCTATTCCATGGCTGAAATCATGCTTTCTAGTGGATTTAAGGCAAAAGGGGAACATCTTCTCTGATCCCCTCGTAGTGAAAACGAGTCACAACCGTTGCTGTTTGTCCTCCCACAAGGTAACACTAGATGGCAGCAATTGAAGTGGCAGCAGGAACTGCAGAGTTCGCAGGCCCAGAAGGCACTCTGGTAACCAGCCATCGAGAAGTCCTTGGGGTCAGCTGATAGTCACTGCTTCTCTCTCTAGCTTATTGCCATGGAGGGTGCCATGGTGATCACGTAACTTGTGAGATGGGGTACAGACACAAAAATTAAGGCAACTTTGCCCTGACTTTCCTGCTTTATTATTAATTCATGCTTTTCTCTGCATCAACTTGCCCATGTCTAGTTGGTCTGTTTTGCATCTTGAGGCCTCTTTGCCTGCATTAAAATGACAACTTTTCCTGAACTAATATGGTAGATCGTATTTACCAGTTTATTGTTATATGGAGTTGAATGGGTTAAGTTTTGCATGACATTGTAGAAATACTCACAAAATGGCCTTCTTAGTTACAAGTCCAGAATCAACAGACAAGGTAACAGACTGATAATGTCATCACTGCTGTTCATACAATTTGTTGCATGGCTTCATGTTTCTGACAAAAGCTTATGGAGGAATAATCCGAGTCTCTCCAAAACATCAACAGCGCCAATATAGGATATGTTCCTCTTCTTCTAATAAGATAAGACTTCACTGCCAGCAAAATCACAGGCTATTCAAAGTTTAGCAAAGATGTATCAAAAGGCAATGAGCAGCAATGTCATCAGTATTGCTTTTGGAATATTCATGCGCTTTATGTCACCTGCATTCCAGTTTTGTTCAATATTTCTGGCACAGTTAAAGCTGTATCACTGCTCTGTTACAGAATCATAGAATGGTTTAGGTTGAAAGGGATCGCCAAAGGTCATCTAGTCCAACCCTCGTGCAGTAAGCAGGGACATCCTCAACTAGATCAGGTTGCTCAGAGCCTTGTCAAACCTCACCTTGAGTATCTCCAGGGATGGGGCCTCAACTACCTCCCTGAGCAACCTGTTCCAGTGTTTCACTACACCCATGGTAAAGAACTTATTCCTAATATCCAATCTAAATCTGCCCTTCTCTAATTTAAAACCATTACCCCTCGTCCTATCACTACAGGCCTTTGTAAACTGTCCCTCTCCAGCGTTTCTGTAGGCCCCCTGCAGGTACTGATACACATCTTTCCTGGAGTGGAGTTATTACCAAGTTCTGAAAATGTGGGGCTTAAACCTGGACTTCAGGCTCTCAGCTTAGGAAAAGAGCATCCTTTACACAGTAATTCAATTTCTGACTTTGAGCTAGTGAAGACAAAATCCAGTGCTTACATCACTGGTGGGAACTGCAATTGTTTTACTCCAGACCTCAAAACTCAATTGCTAGCTGCAACTTCTGCTGCTGCAGTGTGAGGTAGTCACCTAAAGATAAGTGCCTTATAAACAGCCAAACCATTTAGGTTGAGCAATTCTGGCAGTGGCCATGCTATCTTTCTGCCAAGCCACAGGGAAGTAGGAGGGAGAGTGGAGACATGAATTGTCACTGCCCGTAAGCATACAAGAGGTGGAAGCAGTGGCAGATGACCCAGGAGGATTGCAGAGACACTGTCTAAGCATGCAGGAACAAGATTTGTGAAGCCAAAGACCATCAGAAGTTCAATCTGAGAAGAGACATAAAGAGTGACAAGAAAGGCTTCTATATATATATGAGCAGTGAAAAGAAGACTAGGGAAAATGTGGGCATGCTGCTGAACAGGGCAGAAGATCTGGAGACAAAGGACATGAAGGTTCTGAATTACTTCTTCACCATGGTCTTCACTGGTAGGAGCAGCCTTCAGCAATTCCAGACCCTGAGACTGGAAAGAAAGTCTTGAGCAAGGAAGGCTTACAATCAGTAGAGAAGTATCAGGTTAGGGAACATTTAAGCAAACTGGATATCACCAAGCCCATGATAGGACACAACACCAAGTGTTGAGGGAGCTGGCCACTGTCATTGCAAGGCCAGTCCCAATTTTTGAAAGATACAGCAGAAGTTCCTGACAACTGAAAGAGAGCAAATGTTACTCCTATCTTCAAGAATGGCACATTCTATGAAACTATAGACCAGTCAGCCTCACCTCAGTCCCTGGGAAGGTGAAGGATCAAACAATTCTGGAAGTCATTTACAAGCATGAAGGACAAGAAAGTGATTGAAAGTAGTCAGCATGGATTTACAAAGGGGAAAGCATGCCTGATCAGCATGAGAGCCTTCTACGATGAAATGACTACCTTGGTGGTTGAGGGGAAAGAAGAGGATTGTTTCTATCTTGATTTTAACAAGAGTTTCAACACTGTCTCATATAACATTCTCTCTGACAAACTGAAGCACTGGCAAGATAAGAGGATAATGAGATGAATGGAAAACTAGCTGAACTGCCATGCTCAAAGGTCTGTGATCAGTGGCATGAAGTTCAGATGAAGGCTAGTCACTAGCGGAGTACCTCAGAGGTTGGTACTGAGGCCAATACTGTTTAGCATCTTCATTAATGACCTGGATAACTGAACAGAATGCACACTCAGTAAGTTTTCAGAAAATACTAAACCGGGAAGAGGGACTGATACACCAGATGAGCGTGCTACCATTCAGAGAGTCCTTGGCAAGGTGGAAAATTGGGCTGAAAGGAGTCTCATGAAGTTCAACAAAGAAAAATGCCAAGTCCTGTCCCTGGGGAGGAATAAACCCAGGCCCCAGGACAAACTGGTGCCTGACTAGCTGGAAAGTGGCTTTGCAGAAAACGACCTGAGAGTCCTAGCGGACACCAAGTTGAACAAGAGCTGTCAATGTGCCCTTGAAGCCAGTAGCACGTTGCACTGCATTAGGAAAATGTTGCCAACAAGCTGAGGAAGGTGACCTTTCCCCTCCTCTGAGCATGGGTGAGACATATATAGAGTGCTGGATCCAAGTCTGGGTCCCCAGTAAAGAGTCCCTTACATACTGGAGTGACGAGGCACCAGTACAGATTAGAGGACGTCCTGCTGGAAAGCAGCCCCATGGAGAAAGACCTTGGAGTCCTAGTGGACAGTAAGTTGTCCATGGGACACCAGTGTGCCCTTGTGTNATGATCTCTAGAGGTCCCTTCCAACCCCTGACATTCTATGATTCTATGATTCTATGACTCCAGCAAAGGGCCACAAAGATGATTCAGTCACAGGAGCATCTATCATACAAGAGGATGGGATTGCTGGGATTGTTTGGACTAGGAAAGAGAAGACTCAGGGGAGTTTATCAATGTATTTAAATACCCGATGGGGAGGGAAGGTAAAGAAGATGGAGCCAGAAAGGACAAGGGCAGTGGACACAAACTGAAATAAAGGAAATTTCACTTAAACATGAGAAAAAGCTTTTTTATTTTAAGAGCGGTCAAATGTATTCCCAGAGTGGTTTCCCAGAAAAGTTGTGGAGTCTCCATTTTTGGAGATATTCAAAGCCCAGTCCTGGGGACCCTGCTCTGCACAGAGGAGCTGTGCTAGGTGTTCTCCAGAGCTCCTATCCAACCTCAACCATTCTGTGACTATGTGAATCTGTGATTCTGTCAAACAGATTAGTCTTCATATGTCGCTCATTGCCTGCTGCACTGCAGAGGCCACCCAAACACTGCAAGAGGAGCAACATAGGGCTAAAGCCATGCCTGACATGCTGCATACAGTAAGCACACTCGATTATCTGCACCTTATTGTGCATGCCTGATTTGCTCATGTTGTGATCATTGCATCAAATAGAGAAGGCTCAACAAGAAGTCTGTGCAGAGATACCATTTTTTTAAACAGTAATAGGAAATGAAAAATCATCTTCACAGTCCAGGGACAAAGCATTCTGGCAGTTCTGGCAGCTCTCTGGGGAGCTAGCTTTGGCTCACTGTCTCGTTTCCTCAGCAGCACAAGACACTGTAGGATCAAGAAAATAACAGGAAAAGATTAGCATGCACCTTCTGGAGTACTGTCTGTAAGATATCTGGTGCTCTGTTGGAGCTGTATATGTATGACTTTTTAAAGGAGTAATTGTGGTTCTAAGGAAACAATTACTCAGAATTTGCTGAAAAATGATAGAAAAACGAAATTAGTCTGAATTTGGAGCTCTCTGCCAGTAGAACAGCTTTCAACATGAATAAACACTTGCTAAACTGACAGAACCTATAAGCAAAACTAATTATCACCTGTGCTGTGATATTAATGGCAGAGAGAATCTTGGTAATGATACTGTACTACTTGAGACTGACCGGGCTCAGTTGTGCTAGCTGCACAAATACTGCAATATTTAGTGTTTTCTCTCAAAGCTACCACAGCTCCTAAAGTACTGCGAATGCTGTGAATGCATGAAAACCTCACTGAAAATATCCAAACCTTGCTACTACTAGCAGAAGATTGACAAGACTGAAATCTCAAAAGTCTAGATGGCAATAGTCTGGATTGTTGATGATTTCAGAGAGCCTGATTCATATCATCTGAACACATGGGACCAGCAGTGTTCCTTAGAGATCCTCTCTCAGGCTTAGGAAGGAAATCATCCATCTTTGCCATTGTTGGGGTTCAATCATCTGTGCAAGGCCACTGTATTTCTTTCCTTGACAGCCAGGTAAGGGGTGTTCTTTACCTGAAGAGAGGTGATATTTTATAGTCTCTATGAAATGAGAAGGCCAAGGTGTCAAGAAACCTCTTCTTACCATAGCCCCACAGTATTTCTTCCTTAAATCGGAGCCTATTGTCGTACACTGTCTAGCTTTGTAAACTTACTATCATTTTTGCTAATAAATACCCTGTAAGATTTAGTAGCAGCTTCAGTGGCTCCATGTGTTGCAACTAGAAAGATTTTCAGCTTTTTGTCCATTTTCAACTTTATACTCATGATACCTTGTTCAGCTTCTTAACGTTTTAACAAATATCAGACTGTGCTAAAAATATTCTTGTCACATGACAATTTTTTTAAGTTTGGATTGAGCTCTCAAACAGCATGTGCTCCTGCCATTTCTCCTTTTTACAAAAAAAAAGTATCCTACTGAAATGTTTTGAAAATATTTTTGACTGTGAATGCAATATGAACAACCGGAGACCTTACTGACCTCACCAGAGATTAATGGATCGGAATCTGTGTCTTTCTGTGGAATGGAAGACGTCAACAGTAAAAGCTCCCTTACCCCACAGATAGCTGGTCCCGGTCCTGTTGTTTTTTCCAGTCTTCAGAAAAATCCTTGGCAAGAAGTGTCATTTTTCCAATCATCAAATTTCCAAGAATCTTGTCTTCACATCTCTCTTTTTCTTTTGATGGACTCTCATCATAGTAAATGCAGACCTCTTGCAGGAATGTGGGCCAGACATGTGTGTAAGCCAAATGGCTTATGCCTGGAACAACAGCAAATGAACAATGAAATCCAGCAACAAAATGAAAAAAAAAATTATGAGGATTTTTTTTTTCATAAATGTTTCTCACCTTTTAATTGATTTGACTCAACTGTGCAATCAGCTCTGGCTCACTGAATGGCCATCTGTGGGGACACCATGTCCTGTGTCGCTTTATACACATTTCAAATTGACTTGTCAAAATTGGCAGTGCTGCAGAAGTTTTTTCACACTTATTTAAGATAGAACAGGCAGAAGAACTTTCTTTTCTCCTTCTTTTCCATGTATAGATATATTTTAAAAGCGTCATTTCTTCTAACTGGCCGCCTGGCTTCCTGTAAATGAGTGAGCGTGTTGTTGCCCTCTACTGACTGGCCTGTGTACACTAAAATGGACCTACCACTAAGTTCTTTCAGCAGCATTGGCCCTGTTGAAATGGCAAAGTGTTTTGATTTTTTAGCTGTCCTTCTGCAGGTGTGAGGCTCTGATTTATAAAATTAAATCCATGTTTTTATTTAAAGTCTTTCTCCACCAAAATGCATTAGTGTTTAATTTTAAATCAGCTGCACTGCACAAACTCTTAAACTGGAACACATATTTAACTGCTTTAATAGTTAAAGACCTCATTTGAGGTGTGCATTTTTAAGCAACTGTAATCTAATTTTCAGATTAATTTTGTCTTATATTATTATTCTCAACTTTTTCCACTCCTCTGATACTGTCCTGCCTGTGGTAAGTTAAGAAATGGAAAACTATCTGTCTTTTACATATAGTTGTATCTCATCAAACACCCAAAAATCAGAAGACTCTAGGGAAGAATTAATGGATCTTTT
Organism: Baryphthengus martii; assembly: GCA_013396935.1. Lineage (NCBI taxonomy): Eukaryota > Metazoa > Chordata > Aves > Coraciiformes > Momotidae > Baryphthengus > Baryphthengus martii. The sequence goes on along the minus strand of VWZK01005005.1, from coordinate 120,391 downwards.
AAGTTCTAGCCCTCATATTTACATCTGAGTCCAGACTATTAAAAATTAACAGTTTCTACATATGAAGAGCATTGCAGTCAGGCAAATATAAATGCAAATAAATGGGAGGGGTACTAAAGAATAGTCAGTATCAACTTAGTCCCTGTAAAGATTACAGAGAAATCCTCACAGGAGCCATTTTCAGGAAGGAGTAGAAGGGGACTGGGAACAACCAGCATAGATCTACCAAGGACAAACTGTGCCTACCCAACCCAGTTGTCCTCTACAATAGGATGACTGATTTTGTTGAGAAATGGAAAGCGGCATATGGCTTTTGTGTCAACTTTAGAAGGCCTTTTAACTTGGTCTCCCATACCACCCCTAGAGGCAAACTGGGGAGACATGGACCATGGACAAATTCCAAGATGAGTGAAAGACTTCATAGACTTGTGGGCTCAGAGAACAACAGTCAACACTTTGAAGTAATGACTGTTTAAGAGTAATGTTCTCAGAGACTGACACCAGTGCTGATACTATCATCTTCAAGAACTTGGGTAATGACATAGACTGCACCTTCAGCAGGCTGACATTAATTTGGATGGGGAACAGCTGATATGCTGGAGACCAGGGCTGCTGTTAGAGGGGGCCGAGCAGGTTGGAGGAGTGGACCAACAAGAACTTTACAAAATGTGGCAGACAAATGCAAAGTGTAGTAGTACCTGTGAAGAAAAAAACTGATGCAGGAGAACAGACTGAGAACAGTAGCTCTGTAAGAAAGGACTTGGCTGGTCTTGGACAAGACTAACCATACATTGGCTACATTAGCAAGACAGTAGCAAGAAGACTGAAGGAAGAGTTTACCCATTCTATATGTCATTTGTGTGGCTCCATCTGGAATACTGAGCCCACCAGGAGACTCCCCAATATGAGAGAGATTTTGGCAAGCTTCAGGATATCTCCAGCAGAGGTCAGAGGGCTAAAGAAGCTGATGTTGTAGGGAAGACTGAAGGAAGAGGTGAGATTTTTCAGCCTGTAGAAGAGTAAGGACGAGTCTAATTGCTCTCTCGAACTACCTAGAGGGAGGTTTTAGAGAAGACAGACTCATAATCTTCTCAGAGGATCACAGAAGGAGACAGGAAGCAACAGTAATAGTCTGCAACAAGAGAAAACCTGATTGGATCTGGTGAGGGTGGTGCAACTCTGGAACAGGGGCTCAGAGATGTAGTGGCATCTCCATCCCTTGAGGTATTCAAAATGTTTCTGGACTCTGAGCAATCGGACCTAGATATAACTTAGAATCACAGAATCATAGAATATCCCAAGTTGGAAGCCTTGTTGCCGTGTCCAGTGGCCAACAAAGGAAAGTCTACAGCCTATGGAAGAAGGGACAGGTCGCTGAGGAAGACTACAAAGATTTTGTGAGGCTATACAAGGAGAAAACTAGAAAGGCTAAAGCCCAAGCAGAACTTAATCTGATTACTGCCATAAAAGACAATAAAAGGTATTTTGATAAATACATTAACAGCAAAAGGAGGACCAAGGAGAATCTCCATCCTCTATGGCATGTAGAAGAAAACATTGTGAGAAAGGATGAGGAAAAGACTGCTGTACTGAATGCCTTCTTTATTTCAGTTTTTAACAGTAAGACCAGTTGATCTTGGGGTATTCAGCCCCCTGAGGTAGAAGACAAGTATGAGAAGCAGAATGAAGCTTCCATAATCCGAAAAGAAATAGGCAGTGATCTACTACACCACTTAGATACACACAAGTCTATGGGGCCATCCAAGGGTCCTGAGGGAGCTGGTCGAAGTGCTCACCAAGCCACTTTCCAACATTTATCAGCAGCCCTGCCTAACCCGGGAGGTCCCAGTTGATTGGAAATTAGCAAATGTGGCACCCAGCTATAATAAGGACAGTAAGGAGGATTCAGGGAAGCACACTCTGTCAGTCTGACCTCAGTGCTGGGGAATGGTATGGATTAGATCATCTTGAGTGCCATCATGTATCACATACAGGACAATCAGATGATCAGACCCAGACAGCATGGGTTTATGAGAGGCAGGTCCTGCTTGACTAACCTGATCTGCTTCTACGACAAAGTGGCCTGCACAGCAGATGAGGGAAAGGCTGTGGATGTTGCCTACCTAGACTATAATAAAGTTTTACACTGTTTTGCACAGCATTCTCCTGGAGAAACTGGCTGCTTATGGCTTGGATGGGCATACTCTCTAATGCATAAAAAACCCCTGGATGGCCAGGCCCAAAGAGTCATGGTGAATGGAGTTAAATCCATTTGGTGGCCAGTTACAAGTAGTGTTCCCCTGGGCTCAATAATGGGACCAGTTCTGTTTAATAACTTTATCAGTGATCTGGGTGAGGGATTTGAGGGTACCCTTAGTAAGTTTGCAGATGACACCAAGTTGGGAAGGTGTGTTAATCTGCTTGAGGGTAGGGATGCTCTACAGAGGGATCTGAACAGGCTGGATAGACGAGCTGAGGCTTATTGTAAGAGGTTCAATATGGTCAAGTGCCAGTTCCTCCACTCAAGTCACAACAACCACATGCAACACTACAAGCCTGGGGAAGAGCGACAAAACTCTTGGGCAAGAGTAGAAAGCTGCCCAGTGGAAAAGGACCTGGGGATGCTGGTCAGCAGCCAGCTGAATATGAGCCAGCAATGTGTCCAGGTTGCCAGGAAGGCCAACAGCATCCTGTCTTTCATCAGAAATAGTATGGCCAGAAGAACTGGGGTATTGATCGTCCCCAGGTACTTGGCACTGGTGAGGTCACATCTCGAATACTGTGTTCAGTTTTGGGTCCCTGACTACAAGAAAGACATTGAAGTGCTGGAGCATGTCCAAAAAAGGGCAACAAAGTTGGTGAAGGGTCTGGAGCACAAGTCTTACGAGAAGCAACTGAGGGAACTGGGGTTGTTTAGCCTGGAAAGAACAGAGGCTCAGGGGAGACCTTATCACTCTCTACAACTACATAAAACAACAGTGCAGCAAGGTGGAGGTCAATCTCTTCTCCCAAGTAACAAGTGATAGACTCTCAGAAAACAGTCAAAATCGAGTTTAACAGTCTAACTGGGAAGAACTGGAAGGAAGAATTCCTCAGGGTAGAAGAAAGAAGCCTATGATGTCACAAAACCAGTAAAACAACCTTTCTCTTTCCTGGTCTCCCACAGAGCAGGGTCTAAGTGCAGTGTAGTGTGGCAGGGTATGGGCTGCCCCTGGACCCAGGGACCAGGGCACCAGCCAGGCCACAAGCAGTCCCCTTCTGCGAAGCCACCCCACGTCACGCCCCACAGCAGGCGATTTAGGTTAACCCAGTCGCTTTCCACCATCACCATGCTCACTCCCAATGCAATAAATAGAAAGGCTATTTTGTCGAGCCCAGCTTTTTTTTATTCAGGAACTTCTCAGCGGAAGCCTGAGTGCGTAAACAGGAAAGCAAGGGCTGTTTTTACTTCACCCATCTATAGCCAGTACACGCTAGCTGACATCAGGTGAGGGCCAGCTGCATGAGCGCACCCAACAATTTGCTCACCAGGCAGGAGTACCAGCGCCAGGACAGGCACGGCTGGAGGGAAATGCAGACAAACACACTGCCTCACCGGAGCCACTGCCACCCTGACACCACTGTGCCTGTGCTGGCTGCCCAGTCAGGTCCCCATCTCTGCTGTAGGCAGTGGGGAGGGAAAGGGGTGCTTGGAGGAACACCCCACTCCTGGAATTTTTTTGCTGCAAGAGTGTCAACCTCTTGCTGCAGCTTGCTAAGAATGGGGAGCCTCATTGAAGTCTCCCAGCACCCCTGTGCTTGAGTGATGTGACACACTGCAACCTGGGAGTGCCAGGCACCTATTTTTATTCCTCGTGGACTGGAATTGCAGGCTGCGCTGCGGATCTCCCTGCAGAAACACTGGTGGGAAGGAAAAGCGGCACCACGCTATAATTTTGTCTCTAGTGATGGGGTTTTCTTTCTAAATCTTGAGTGTCAGTTTCATTCACTGCTCCATGCTACAAGAAAGAGGCTTCGCCTAGATCCATAATGTCTTCTCTCCTGCTTATATGTCTCCATATAAAAAAAATACAGCAATTTTACAGTCACTGTAGAGTTATTACATGTTATATGCGTACAAAGCACACTGGCTTATATGACTACCCAAGCAATTAATACAACTGGTCGCCTGCTAGAAGTGATCTTTAATCGAAGATTGAACAAAACTGGTCTGGAAACCTTGAGAATAATTTAGAGTGGTTGCTTAAATCACAGAGACACAAAGTCTGCAGAAGATGGATCTTCATGCAGCTTTCATCATTTATGTTTTTCTCTCCATGGTCTCAACACCTTTAAATAGAACATCCTACCAAATAATATTTATGTTAATTTGTTTATTTGCTACCATAGAAAAAAAAACAACTGCAACAACAGTGCTAAGGAGACAAGTGTGAATAGTAGTGAAGAAGTGCCTTCGTTATGAGTAATTTCTGTCTCTATTTTAAACATAGCAAGTAAATTCTGCTCAGTTGCACCAGTCTAAATTGGAGAAATGTGAATTATGTGAGAATTGAGGACAAAATTTAGCCCACAAGTTCAAACTACTGCTTCAGAAAATAATGAAATCCAGTTATTAATTTTATTAATCACTTTCAGCTTACTTTATACACTTTCCTTGTAGTTAGTTAAATGCATACAATGAACATAAAATTAATGTGTTCATGTGTTTTACTCCTTGTTAATAACTTGAAAGCCACAATAGCAGTGATCTTAATTTATATCAGAGTACAACAACCATTAGCTCTGCAACAGAAAATTACAGGATTTATGGAAACAGCAAGCACTGCTCTTTCAGGACACTACCACTTTATGCTTGATTTTGTCATACAAAGCAGAGAGTCACAGAATGGTAGGAGTTGGAGGGGAACCTCCGAAGATCATCTAGTCCAATCGCCCTGCTAAAGCAAGTTCACCTAGAGCAGGCTGCACAGGATTGCATCCAGGTGGATCCAGAGAAGGAGACTCCACAAACTCTCTGGGCAGCCTGTTCCAGTGCTCTGTCACCCTTCATAGTAAAGGAATTTTTCCTTATGTTCAGATGGAACTTCCTGTGCTCCAGTTTATGCCTATTGCCCTTTGTCCTGTCACTGGGCACCACCAAAAAAAAGTCTGGCCCCATCCTCTTGACATCCACCCTTTAGATATTTATAAGCATTGATAAGATCCCCTCTCAGTGTTCTCCAGGCTAAACAGATTCAGGTATCTCAGCCTTTCCTTGTAAGAGAGATGTTCCTGTCTCCTAATCACCTTTGTAGCCCTCCACTGAACTCTCTCCAGTAGTTCCCTGTCTCTGTTGAGCTGAGGAGCCCAGAACTGGACACAACAATCTAGATGTGGCCCTACTAGGGCAGAGTAGAGGAGGAGGAGGAAGAGGAGAAGGAAGAGGAGAACCTCTCTGGACCTGCTGGTCACACTCTTCTCAATGCACTACAGTGTCACATTAAGGGAGTGTGACTTTTGTCTGCCAGAGCCCCAAGGACTTGCACTAAGCAGTTTCACAAAGTCAAAAAACAGGTTTAAGACTTCTGCCTCAAAGCCTGACTAAGACCTTGTTGGTTTAGCTGAAACAGGACCATCTTATCTTCACAAGACTCCCTCCTTCAGCCATTTGGCGTGCCACCTTAGCAGATCTCCACCCCCAGAGATGGCACAAGAATCTCATAGTTGCAAACATCTTAATCCAACTCCTGAAGCACACTAAATCAGCCTGTACTCCTGTCTCACAACAAGCTAGGCAGTTATCCCACATCCAGAATACAACTGGCCTTCTTGGCCACAAAGTGACATTTCTGGCTTATGGTTCACTTGCTACCCACCAGGACTCAAAGGTTCTTTTTCGCAAAGCTGCTTTCTAGCTATCAACCTCTAACCTGTACTGGTGCATGGGGTCATTCCTCCCTAGTTGTAGGACCCCAGACTTGCCTTTGTTGAATTTCACTGTGTTCTTCTAAGCTGATACTCTGGCCTGTCCAGCTCTCGCAACTCAACCTTCTGGTGCGTCAGTCACTTCTCCCACTTTTGTATCATCAGCAAACCTGCTAAGGGTACACTCCATCACATCATGCAGGTCATTGATGAATATGTTGAACAAGACTGAACCCAGTACTGACCTCTGGGGAACACCGCTCCCCACAGGCCTCAAATTAGACTCTGCACCACTGATCACAACCCTCTCAGCTCTGTTATTCAGCCAGTTCTCAATTCACCTCACTGTCCACTCATCTAACCCACACTTCCTAAGCTTACTTATGAGGATGTTATGGGAAGCAGTGTCAAAAGCCTTCCTAAAGTCAAAGTAGACAACATCCATTACTCTCCCCTCATCTACCCAGACAGTCATGCCATCATAGAAGGTTATTAGATTGATCAATCCATATTTACCATTCCTGATAACACTCTTTTCCTCCAAGTGCTTAAAGATGATCTCCAGTATGAGCTGTTCCATCACCTTTCCCCGGATGAGGGTGACATGAACTGGCCTGTAATTTCCTGGGTCTTCCTTCCCATTCTTTTTGAAGACTGGAGTGACATTGGCTTTCCTCCAGTCCTTAGGTAGCTCTTCCATTCTCCCTGACCTTTCAAAGTTGATGGAGAGTGGATTAGCAATAATATCAGCCAGCTCCCTCAGTACTCATGGGTGCATCTCATTCGGGCCCACAGATTTGTGGATATTCAGTTTGTCTAAATGATCTCTAACCCAATCCTCCTCAACCAAAGGAAAGTCTTTTCTCTAGACTTTCTCTTTTACCTCCAGGGACTGGGATTTCTGAGGCCAGGCCTTAGCAGTAAAGAATGAGGCAGAGAAGGCATTCGGTAACTCTGCCTTCTCTGCCTTCTCTGTCACCAGGCCACTCAATTCATTCAGCAGCAAACCAACATTTTCCTTGGTCTTCGTTTTTCTACTGATGTATTTGAAGAAGCCCTTCTTGTCTTTTACATTATTTGCCAGATTTAATTTGAAGCAGACCTTAGCCTTCCTCATTGCGTCCCTACATATTCCGACAACATTCCTATATTTGTCCCAAAAGACCAGTTCCTTTCTCCACATACTGTTAACTGCCTTCTTCTATTGAGTTTTTCCAGAAAGTTCTTTTGCCTCCTTTGCTTGATTTCTTACTCACAGGGATGCACTGATCTTGAGCTTGGAGAAAGCGGTGCTTGAATATTAACCAGGTCCCTTGGGCCTCCCTACCTTCTAGAGCCCATGGGACTTCTCCAAGTAGATGTTTGAAGAGCCCACAGTCAGCTTTCCTGAAGTACAGTGTTCTACTTTTTGTCCTCCTTCTTCCTTGCGTGATCCTGAAGTCCATCATCTCATGGCTACTGCAGCCAAGGCTGCCCTCAACCTTCAAATCCCCAATCAGACCTTCTTTTTTTCTTTAATACAAGATCCAGAAGCACATCTCTTCTCGTTGACTCTTCCACCACTTGTGCCAGAAAGTTATCATCGAGGCACTCCAGGAACCTCCTAGACTGTGTGCCTAGCTGTGTTCTCTTTCCAGCAAATATCACGGTGATTGAAGTCCTCCATGAGAACCAGGGCCAGTGGTTGTGAGACTGCTTTCAGCTGTCTGTAGAAGGCCTCGTCGACTTCCTCTTCCTGTAGTAAACACCCACAACAGTGTCACCCATATTAGCCTGACCTTTAATCCTTACCCATAAGCTCTCAACTCGTTCTTCATTGCGCCCACTAGGAAGAGCTCAATACATTCCAGTTGCTCTCTCACACAAAGAGCAACTCCACCGCCTCTCCTTGCTGGCCTGTCCTAAAAAGTACGTAGCCATCCATGAAAACATTCCAGTCATGCAAACTACCCCATCATGTCTCTGCAGTGAGATCATGGTCCTGCAACTGCACTCTGATCTCTAATTCTTCCTGTTTATTCCCCATGCTGCATATGTTGGTGCACAGGCATTTCAGAGAGGTAATCGAGCATGTGGGTTTTCCTGGAGGGATGCAAAAGGATCCACCATAACTGTACACTCACTTGAGCTGGTTGGCCTTCTGGTTCTCATCTTGGGAGGCAGCTAAGGAAGCAGTAGCAGCTGCTGCTCTGATTGGCCTGGCTTATTCCCTAGTTGGATACAATGACATGAGCATTGACATTTTGGACTCTACTCCCTGAGTCCTTTAGTTTGAAGCCTGCCTCACCAAGTTGGCCAGCCTGTTGCCAAAGATTCCCTAGCCTCTTGTAGACAGGTGTATTCCATCCTTCCCTAACAGGTTATAGCCATCAGAGAATATTCCATTATCATAAAAACAAAACCCTCATGACAGACATACATTTTGTAGCATGGAGTACAAAGAGAGCCCTCAGATATACAGATTTACCCCACATCTCTCTGGATCTTCAGTTGACTATAAATAAAACCGCAGTGAGACTTTTTGGGAGACGTTAGTTTTTCTGCATTTCTCCTCTCAGTAAGGGACCTTACTGATTTTCTACTAACCTGGGAAGAGTGAAACATAAGGAAATAGCAAATTTCAGGCTAAATTTTTCTCTGTTATTGACCAGATGAGTTCATGTCATACTGGCTCCCAGTGAATGTCCAGTTGCCTTTTCTAAACTGTCCTTCTACTTTAAATCCCCAGAGAGGCACTGGATAGACTTCAGCATTTACTAACATCATGTAAACTCATCAGGGATCACTATACAGAATTTACAAGAGTCTTGGGTATTTGGTCCAGGTTTTAATGCTACAGTTTCCAGCAAGTACACAATTTTGTTGGGCTGTCTTTTACAGTAGAAGGCAGAACTTTCAGGGTTTGGCACTGCAAATTGAATAGGTGACAATAGACATTGACTGTTCCAGCTGAGTTTAAATTTGCTGAATTTATATCATGAAAATAAGTAGCCTGAGACAACTGCTCCTAGGAGTTCAAGTGGTATAAAGGAAGTATACACCATACGAAATCAATGGAGTTACTTTGATGCAAATGAGGGTAAAGCCAAATCGGGCATCTTTCGCAAGAAATGCAACAGTGTTCTCCAACATGCTGCCGGTGTGTAAAGGAGATGGCTCTGTCCATTCATATTGATGTCAAATGCGTGTCTGCTGTGTGCTTTTCAGGGCAACTGCTGTTTCACAGCTCCCTCCGACAAGACAGAGTGATTTAACAGATTTTCGATTTAGTCATGTGCATGTGTCAGAGTGCAGGTGGAGAAGGTAAACAAACTCATGCCTATCTGAGTTGCAGAATCCTTTCCAACCTCCTTCTGCATCAGCCTTTCAGAAGTGCAGGTTTTTCTCATCCTAGCACAGAGAGACTGCAGTAGCCAAACTCTCATTTTCCTGACATCCAAGATAGCATGATACAACAAGATTTCAAGAGTCTCTACCTTTCTCTCCCCCTGACCTCCAAAAGCCTAAGACAAGGCATCTCATGCCTTGTTTGTCTGAGTATGGAAGGGAGGCAGAAAGTGCCATTTTACTGTGAAATGTCAATATTTCAATTTAAAAAGAAAAACAGTAAGGCAGATCAATAGATTTTGCCTACTGCACATTTATGAAAGCTATCCGGGTTTTTTAGGAGAAAAAGATGGGAGGTGGTGCAGTGAAATCGCAAAATAAGCCAGGGGACGCCGTGAAAGAGCTTCTTGTTGCCTCAGCCTGTAAACTTTGAGATTTCATAAAATCATGCTCCCTCCAGCAAAATCAGCTCATACACAGGTAAATAAGCACACAGCAGCACATGGCAGGAGAGAGAATTAGCTCCTACATGTTCACAAAGGCTGAAATTTGGAGCAGCTCGTTTGTCAGTTCATGCACTAGGGAATGGAAGTCATGTAGCTTTTCTGGGTCTAGACGTAAGTGAGGATCCAGTGTGAAAACAAAGGAAGTTATGTTAAAAAGCTAGGATGTATCCAGACAGTCCTGAGTACCTGTTTTCTGAAAACAATCAGTTCTGGGATGCAAGGAAAGAATTAAAAAACTCCCCAGAGTTCCATTGCAGTGTTCAGTACTGTTTCTTATGGTACCCAGTACAAACAAAATGTAAACTAAATAGGCCCATGTAAAGCATATTCAAGCTTGCTTTCTCCTTTCCTTTTCATTTTCTCTTTCAAGTTTTTTTTTCTTTGATTTCTGAATGAAATTTCTGCCTTGCCTTTGTGGTTAACCATGCCAGCCATCTAAAGGTCTCTTGAGAAAGAGACTCTTTTCAAGAGTTAGTAATCATGTGCAAAGAATTTTGGTCATAAATACTTCAGGGTTGTTGTCAAGAATAAGATGCAACAGAAATAGGCAAGTTAAAAAAAAAAAAAAAAGCGAGAGCAGTCTAACAGAGCCAACTGCTCTTCCTTCTGTTGCACAGTCCTTCATGTACACTTCAGAACAGGGCAATTCAGAACATGGTATCTGCAGGAATTATTTGCTGGTCTTATCCTCAAGCAACACAAATCTTCCTATGTTAATGGATACAATGCTAAAACTGACATTTTAAAGACATGTAAAACCCATCTCTCATGAAGTATCATCAGTACCACAGGTAAGTACCAAAGAGATTTAAGAGACAGTCCCTGGCCAGCAAACACCACTGACTTAGATCTATACTTAGTTTCTAAAACTACTATATGCTTTCTCTATCTGCAATGAAAAAAGCAGCTCCATCTGTGCTGAAAAGAAGACCATAACTTGGAAGATCAAAGCAACAATGTGCCCCTACAAATGATTAGAAAATCAAATGCTCAGCCTGCCTTTACTAGTAGTCTGGTATTCTGTGCCTCACCCATCAACAGGAATATTGAAGGCATCCTTAAACCATCACTTCTTCTCTACCAAATAGTCTGTGGGACTTATTGTCACTTGGTAGCATCCTACAGTCACTGCAGCAACAGATGTGGCCCTGCCTGGGGAAAACTTGGTGTGGTCAAGCATAAGGACCCTCGTGGGAATTCAATCAGCCTTGCTGCAGTCCAGCAGAGTTACAGCCAAAGGCCGAAAACACAGAGATGTTACATCTTGTTGAACACTTGACATCTGTGAAAGAGCACTTTTTAACAGCAGAAGATCCTCAGGAAAGAAAAGCCAATCTCTAAGCCCTTCTAAGAAAGTAATCAACATTCCTTGCTACAGTGCAGACATCCTTTTCTAAACAAATATTATTTCATTTCTGAAATCCATCAGATTTCTGCTTTGTATTAGTTTACAGAGACTCTCAACGTATCCCTAAGCAATTTTGGAGTAGTGAGTTTATGTGAAGTTTTCTCTGTAGCTGTGGTTTTGTCTGTGACTAACAGATGAGACAGAGATATTTTTCCCTCAGTTGTTTCATTCCACCCGAATTTCTGGCTAAATAATGTACCTAAATAAAGCAATCCTGTATCCTTTCCCCCCTCCCTTTATCTATTGTCATGATGAAGCAGAAGTTCATTACTTCTGCCAAAGCTCCAGTCATTACATCATGATTGAAGTCAGATGGAAGAGAGACAACAAGTTTACTATTAGGCAACACCTGTGCACAAATGTGGGTTTTGTACCAGGCTTTGGCTGTGGCAAAGCAGGTAGTCACCACCATAAGAACTACTGTCTAGGAGGCAGAGTTCCTTTCAAACAACTAGGAATACCAGGTGAACTGAGAGTCCCTTAAGCACCTAAAGAAATAGTCATATTTAATTATCAGAATATCCTTGCAAGCACTCTGGGAGGCCAAATGAAAGTCAAAATCCAGGAGACACATTTACAACATCCAATGCATTTCCTGTGAATCTGGTTCATACATTATAATCTGAAGGCAGAGCAAAGAACTCAGCAACTGCTGCACTGCTCAAAGTAACAAATGACTTTTCTCAAGGTTTGGACAAGGTTTAGATGTTCTTATTGCATGTTCATGTGAATTATTTCAAATGATTTATTGGTTTGTTTTGTCATTAAAACTACAGGCTCTGAATATCACTCAATTTCTGTTGTATGTGTTAAATTTTATCAGTCACATGCACTTTAATTTGGCTCTATTAATGGCTCCAGCTTCTTGACTTTGAAAAGACCGTGGGGAATAATGCAAGGATCTATTTTAAGTCTACAGCTATTTTCTGTTTTGGCAAAGAAATAACAGGCAGTAAATAAATATCATGCCATCATTCAGATACATGTGGATTATCCTGGATGACCTGACGGAGCCCAAAAGAGGAAGCAAAAAAACCCAGCAGCCAACATAAGGAATGTGCAAAGATGAGCATAATACCATTAAATTACTAGTAAATGGAAGCATGGCTGTATTGAGCTAACTTGAATGAACTATTTGATCTTTTCTTCCTGTGTTACTTATTCAAATTTGAGTCCAAAATTTGTTGTTACTGGTAGACTCACTTCAGATATAGGGCCTACTTCTTGAAATAAAACTATCCATGACATTTTATTCGCAATACAGAAATTAGATGGTTTCTTTATTTTTTTCACATATTTCAGATCCTAATATCTGAAATATATAAGGATGCATTTGGAAATCTGGGCCTTGGTGCACAACAGTACATCTCTCCCATTGTCCTGTCCTTCCAATATGGAGGTGCATAAAGGTCTCATCTCAAGCCTGATAGAAAAGAGCAGCCATCTAATAACCTTTTTGCTGCTCATCCTCTCTGTTGCCTCATCAGACTTTAAAAGCAGCGACAGTAGTTAAGGCCTCTGACAGGGCTCAGGAGTAAATATCTAGGGAAAAAATCTAAGAAACAAGGGTAGAGTGCAACCCCTACAAATTATTCCTTTGAATTTGGGAGCCACCACTACCTTAGAGACATTATTCCATCAGGAAGTGGCATTTGTTTTTTGTGTTATAAGAAATGCAAACAACTATGTCATATTCACCTTCTCGTGCCCTTTGTGATTTTATAGACAGTCCCTTCTTTCCTCCCAAGCAACAGGCCCAGTAATTAGTGCTCTTTAAAATACAGAGAGTGATTTCCACCTTTCAAGCAAACCTAGCATATGCCATCCCTTCCTTCTCCCTCTCCCCACTCACATCAGCCCTTTGAAGAACACTGCTGTGCCAACACAGCCATGGCCTTTTCAGGACCACCCTGTAAAATGTATCAGCAGAGTGATCTGTGATAAAAAAGTCCTGCCATTCAAATTCTTATATGGTTAGCCTCCAACCTCACAACTGAGAGGTTAAAACCTGGTTTACATGAACTAAAGCAGACATCATCGTGCGTGTGTACCATTCTCCAACTGAAGGTTTCACAGCCTGTAGGGCTATCCTTTTTTTCTGATCAGACCATCGCATGATAATAGATGCCTGCGTTGAAAGTGCTGCTTTGGTCTTTGAAAACCTTCTCAGGAAGTGGGATTTTATTTCTCTTCAGCCCATCTAGCTTCAACTGTACTCTTATTTCCACGGAGGTCTCAAAACATGGGAGAGTATGAAGCTCTGAATACAGATCTTGTTCATCACGTACAGATAACTAAATCAAACCTGATGCTTCAACTCTTCGAAGTTTGCCTCATCTGCTGGCAAAGTAAAAATAATTACAAAATAAAAGTCTTACCTCTTTTCAGGCTACTTTTTGGATGCATTAGTAGAGAAATGGCAGGTTTGAAGATGGACTCTTGTAAGGGTGGATGTAAGAAGGAGCACATTAGATTGCAGAGGGTGCATGGAGTTTCTCTTTCACGTATTTCCCAGCTTGATCTTATCACCACTGAGAGATTATAGAAGTCTTCCCTCTACTAGGAATTGGGCTTGCTTTAGCTGGTAGTGCTCCAATTGTTATCTTTATCTCTAGAATTGCTAAAATTCCATAGAAATCCTGTGTGGGAAGACATTAGCTTATTTGGCCAATATTTTTAGAATATTTATTTGTTTTCACTCAGACAAAAATATTTAGGCTTTTATGCTATCTAATGTGTTAGATCTGAGCTTACCACCTCTGCTCCAGAAGATATCATGACTGGCAAGGGCTATCCACACTATAGACCACCTCCTCCTGGGCTATGCTAGCCCAGGACAGCCATCACTGCTGTCAGTGATGGTGCTACACATTTCCCTTCCCATGACAGAGCACGCTGTAGAGATATGCAAGCAAACAAAGTTCAGCTCACTTTCGTGAGATTGGTCAATGATAAATGCAGAAGCAGTTTGTGTATGTGTTCTTTAGTTCAGTTCTCCTTCACATTTTCTTTGCTCTGTTTCTCTGCTAGAGGTACTTTACTGTATCCATTGCTATGTCACACCACACAGAAGATCAGGTTGTTTAGCAGTAGTCCTAAGAGATGAAGCGCTTGAATGCAAATCAGGAGTTAAACCTGCAGTAGGTACAAATTGATATATCTCCATTGATTCCTTTGGATCTATGCCACTACTCTGGTTTTCATCAGGATATCTAGCATAAAAATTTTCAGACAGATTGTTTTTTACACTAAGACACTGCAAAATAGTCCAGCCGTAGATCTCTTCCATGGAACAGTCTTCATTTTGAAACACAGATTGTAAGCTTACTTTTAAAAAAATAATAAATCAGCCTTTAAGTTCACTCACCAGTTACTTTTCTTTTTTGCTGCTGAGATTTTGGGTCATTGGGTTGTTTTTTATTTGTGGGATTTTTTAGAAAACTCATAATTCATATATATCCACATCTCTCAAAAATCACTCTGTTGTACTTAAGGAACTTGGTTTCAAAATAAAGAACTCATCCACATGTCCTGTCCTGGTGCTGGAGTTGATGAAGTGGAAATCAGAGCTGTAGCCAGTACACTCTAAAACTGTTTTCACTTAACAGACCACTTAGTTTACACAAATAGCATACTTGCTGGTTTCACCTGTCCAAATTGGAAAAGCAAGTATCTACAAAAGAGCCAAAGGAAAATCCGAGCACGCATTCAGAAGATGAATGGCACCAAAATGTAGCTGTTTGTAGATGGAGAGCATTTATGTTTGCATTCAGTGCGGCTATCAATGTGACAGCTTCCTTTTGTTAGTGCTATGTGTTGGCTTCGATTACAAACCACCGCAGAGCTGAAGACAAAGAAAAATTTTCACATTTCCCAAATTATTTCTGGAACACATGAAGGTTGAAAGGGCAGATTCTACTCCACACCCACCAGCCTGACACCAGTAGAGCTGGCTCTATTGCAGGAGAACAGGCTAGCCTATTCTGGATTTACTGAAAGTTTTTAAAGGAAACCTTTTGATAGTCAGGTTACACAAGTTTACCTAAAATTCTACAGGGAAAGGAAAAAAAAAATTACTCTTACACAAGGTAAAATCTCCCAGTTCTCTAGTGAGAGACTTGAGTGTTACAGATATTTTTAATAACAGGTATATTTTTCTGTACTGGCTATACTTCTTGTATCTCTTTGCTCCCATGGAGCTGCATTTCCTCCCTAGTCTCAAATGACCACATGTTCTTCTTCCTTAGCCTCACCACCTCATTTGAAATATTCCTCTCCTGCTGTAACTATGCCTATCAAACCAATTCTACAGCAGGCATGCAATTGGCACCAAGGGAACATCACAGCTCTGAAACCTCCCCTGATACTAGGCACGCAGTTTCCTCAGTCCCACTGCATTTATTTATCTTTTCTTATCTTTCTCCTCCCCACCTTTCTGCAGGCTCTCTCCTTTCATATTCATTGCAAAACACCAGACATTCTACAATAAAGCAGGA
Source organism: Baryphthengus martii (assembly GCA_013396935.1). Lineage (NCBI taxonomy): Eukaryota > Metazoa > Chordata > Aves > Coraciiformes > Momotidae > Baryphthengus > Baryphthengus martii. The sequence goes on along the minus strand of VWZK01005005.1, from coordinate 104,750 downwards.
AGAAAACCGAGTCCACCACCAAATGCAAGCACTGGCTATATTCCTTCTGCCACTGGACCCCATATGTGCCTTGCATTTCACGCTCTCATGTAATGGAGGGTTCAGGTGTTTCTGATGTTGCTGCCAGGCACTAAAAGCAGAGTGATACAAATGTGAGCTAAAAAGGATCCTTCGATCCCTAACTGCAATCGTGGATAAAGCTGGGAATTCTCCAGCACACGCCAAGCAGCTGCTGCTGTGAACAGGCTCCAGGGATGTACTTTGGTGCATTCCTGGCCTGACTTAGAGCCTCATGCTAACTCAGTTTTCAACCACAGTCATTCTTGTACTGGCTCATTGTTATAGCACAGTAAAAATAAAATGTTTGGACAGTACTGAAACTTCCTCCTAGCTGCTGCTCTCATTTGCATAGCACACTACTATTCCATATAATGGGGTGGCAGTTGTTTCCATCCTGTCAATTCTCTGATTTTCCTGTCAGATTATGTTTCCATCTAATGCTCTTTATACACCTCTAGTACAATTAACAGAATTGTTACTTGATCTCTGAATAGCAAGTTATACTCAGCTCAGCAGGAGTTGAGTAAAAGAAGCATAAAATCTTCTGGACTTGATCTCGTTAATTGACGTACTAACTGAGATAACACTGAATTTTAATAGTTAATATTTAAAATGTTCCTAAGTATTGCATTTTTATGTTTCCAGAAAAAAAATCATAATATTATACTGTAACAGGAAAATATGTTTTCACATGATTAACGTCTTTGTAGGTATTTATGCACCTAAAAGGAATAAATTTGATATGTGTTTTAATTTGGATATTAACAGGATTTTCAGTATTTAACAGAGTGAGGTTTATCAGCTCTTCACACAGATATTTTTATGGACTGTGAAACATTTTTGTTTTCTTTAAATTTCTGAGTAAAATAGGTAGGAAAATAAATGAATACAAGCAAGACATTACAGTCCTCACAACTATAAAGCTCTCTGGCTTGTGAAAATGCTCAGCAAGTGTAGATTCCTCATTCTGGAACTTGCTAAGCAACACACTTGCAAAGTATGTTCATTCTTGTTAAAGTCACTGATTCTATATGCTTCGGTGAAGGCCTTCTGACTAAAATTTATTCCTTCGTCTTTATTTGATGGTTGCGTTAGTTTTGGGCCTCAGTGGCACCTTTGAGGCAACTGATACTTTCCAAAATTGTCTTTAAGCAAAGACCAACAAAAAAGCTTCTGCACACAGAAACTACGATATAGATTTAGATGAGAGCCTCTGTGGGAACTATGAATGTATCCTGCAATATGCAATCTTTTTGGGAACAATCCTCAGTGTTTTCCAAGCTGCATATAAGACTGAGAGCCTCTAGCTCAAGAAAAGATTTGGCGTATTAACTATTTTTGACTATGTCTAAATTGGGGGAAAACTTCCAAGATGAGCATGACCTCATTTTTTCAATTTGACTTATATCAAGGTGATTCTAAGGTATGCACTAGTCACCCTGCCTGGATATTCAGTTCTCATACATAAGACATCTGGGTCAGAATGTTGGAAGACACTCCTACTACCACCCTACTCTGACCAGACCTGGACAACTGAGACTCAGGCCTTGAGTCAGCCTATCCATTCTTGATAAGGATTTCCGGCGATGTCCTCAATAGCACCATGACATTAATCCTCCAAGGATGTTGAATCTTTATCAGATGACAAAATCTTTGATATTCATATTTGTCCAGAACAAAAGACATTTTACATATCATCCATATGGTCTTGGGCAGCTCGTATCAATAAATAAATAAAACAGTGTATATGCTTACAAAAACTGTTGAAATAATTAGGAGCAAGTTGGCCTTCACAGTGACCAAATTCATATTGTAATGGAATTAACTGCATTTAAAAAGAAAAATATAGGTGAGAGTTCAAGTGAGAAATGGTCTGAGCTTTTTGATCTGGACTGCTTTTGTTTTCAAAGAATTGTATTTGCCTCCCAGAGCAGGTGAGGAATAGGAATGTGGAGAGGAGTGATCAAATTTCATCAGAAAAAGTACTGAGTAAAAGAAGCCATTACATTAATCCTCATCTTCAGACAAATTCTACTTCAAGTCAGCAGTTGCTAAAGGGAGTGGACGAAAGGTGACAACAAAGTAATCAGGCCTTTCCGTGTCCTTAAGCCTCTTGAAAATTCTACTATCCTTGTCACCACAAGACTTTTAACCCTTCAGCTGATGTACAGAAGTTACACTCTTTTTCAAAGAAGAAGAAAACCATGCTTTCCCTATCTAGAAGCACCCTGTTAGCACCTTGACAACCTATTGTGTCAACAACTGCAGTCATCCTCACTTCTGACTTGCAGGTAAAACCTCTGGGTCTCTGGACCAGAATTAATTCTCTTTTATCTTGGTGGGAAGATTTCTGTCAGCCATCTAAAAGTTAGGCCCTTCATCCAAACTGATGGCCCAGGTATATGTGATGGTGTTCGTCTCGCCCCAATTTAAATGTCTAAGCTGGCTTAACTCCAGAGAGGCCTCCCACTTTCTGCTGATTATCGAGCAAGGTAGACCTCTAGCTCAAATCAGACATGCAGCCTTTAGACAGCTAATACCAAGTTAAATGAATCCCATCTCCCTGGGTGGTCTTCAGACAGCCTCCAGCCACTGTAGCTCCATTTTGTCCTGAGTGTCCCGACCGTCGTATGCTGGTAGCAGGTTGTACTTACCTTTTTTTTAAGAAGATGTCATGGCTTTACAGACCAGTGTGGCAGCAGCAAGATCTGCCTATTGAACCATGCTTGAAGTGGTTCTGAGGCAGTTTACAAATCCCTGTTCCCTTTTTAGGCTATTTTTATACAAAATTCACATTGGAGTAACTCTAGCATCTTCACTAATATTGTCTGAGGTGTTGAGGTTACTCCTGACCTTAAGTAAAAGGAGCAGAAAGCCAACAAATTTTTCAAAGAGAAGTTCAGCAGAGCCTGCTTTCATGCAAGTCATAGCTATAAAATCTCTACTAAAACCAGATCACTCAGCAACTGGAAAGCTATCTGATTCTTAAAACAATATCCCAATCCAAACAAACTGATCTTTAAATTGGACCTTGTAATTCCTTTTGCAAAATCAGCCCTACTGTGAAGGTACATCTGTTGAGCATGGAGTCAGATTATTTTTCATGTGCATGAGTATTTCAGTAAATTTGTAGATGAACTCTGTAAGCTCTGGTGCAATTTAAAAGCTCTACACTGAATATTTTCTTTTCAGCCCCTGCCAAACTCCAGCTCATTGCAGGAGGAACATATACGTAGTATTCAAATTATAGGATATCTCTGAAAGGACAGTTCAGCACTGCCCTTAGCCCCCAATAGTGCTGTAACACACCTTCTAGTCACATCTAAACCCCATCAACCATGCCTACAATTAAGTACAAGTGCACAAAGTCTGGAGAGGGAGTGAGCTAGTGGCCTAGTTGTCTAGACTTTCATAAGAGACAACAGAAGGAGAAAAGCATTGTCCCAGGATAACACATCTTGAATGAGACAAGGTGGGATGGGATGGGATGGGAAGAGTCACCCTCTGGAAGTGCTGTTCACTGTTCCCTGTGCAGGGATTGAAGCCAACTATTTCAGGATAGACCTCTGACTTTTAGATGGCTGAAGTCTGTCAAGATGAAACTCATCCATCCCTGGACAGGAGAAGCTCACATTCCTGTTTTTTCAGCCAGCTTGTTTGTCTTTGCCCTGAGATGAACTCCCATTAATCTCAAAGTTGTGGCTGAGAAATAGTTTGTGAATCTGCTTTTTATCTTTACCACCTTTCAGGTCTCATTTACCAACTTCCAGCTCAGCCCAGGTGCCTGGCCATCACCATGTGCATAGGCATGCTACCAGGCATGTCAGGACTGTTCTCAAGATAGAGCATTCAGCCACCAAGTTGAGTAGACCTAGCCTTTGGCATCTAACAAATGAAAGGGCAATAGAAACTTTATATTCTTGAAATGACCTTGCTTCCTTATAAGAATTTCTCAAGTGGTACTTATTTTGTTATGTCTTCCTTCCTGGGAGAATGCTCACACTGTTTTTATTTGCTTATGAGAAAGGGATGAGAAATAAATGCCATAGTGATAGGACATGAGAATATGTATGTAATTTGGCAAAGACTGCCTGAGTGCTGAACTCAGGTACTACTGGAGCCAGAATATTTGCTAAGCTTTATATTCAGGGCAATAGTTCTATTTTCTCTGTATTATATTCATCCTGGCTATGAATAGCCTATATGACACCCATGTGACCAAATAGATCTGGCCACTGTGGCGGACACCATGGAAGTGAGCTGGTTGTGCTATGTGTGGGCTGATTTTACAAGAAGGTTCTGAGGAAGCTGTTGAGGGGTTTCACCACCCTCTGGACAGTCATCTCGCACAACATCTTTCAGGGTAGGAGGAGAAGTAAGGAAGCGAGACCTCCAGTGTGGTGACAATACCTCTGGCCACTGTCGACACAGGGCCAGAGTGGGTCTGAGACCTTTGTGTTCCAGCCCTGATGCCTCAAATGCCTGGGCCAGCAGGCCAAGGGCAACAGCCTCTACCCCTGAGTGAGAATTTCATTCTCTGTTTGCAATTTTACTTTATTCCATTTTGAAACAGTGAAAGAGTAAGACAAGATGGTAAATAAAATCTGAAACTGCTTATTCAGTTTTTACTTCTTTTCAGTTTGTCTCATAAAAACTAAGGGCAAGTTAGACTGTGAAGGTTAAGGGCTTGGATAATTAGGTTTTCACAATTCTTTTTTTCCTAGCAGCAGAGTAGATGCCAAAGTTAATATTCCTTGCTAAGGTTCAAAAAATATTTTTTTTCTCCAAATAAACAAAGTGCTTTTTTTTTTTCCTCATTTTACATACAGAATTGGTAATGGAATTAAAAAAATAGTCTGTGCTTTGCCTTCCCCCAAGAGACCTTGGCTAAGTACTACTTCAGATAGTGGCAAAACATTTAAGTAACTTGCTAAAGGGACTATCCCAGCACAGGATTTACTGAAAAAAAAACCAAATATGACATAAGCAAATAGGTGAACTCCTGAAGAGAGGCCGTGCAGGGCAAAGACATGAGGTTTTTTAATTTGGTTCCTCTGGTTCAAAAGGCTTAATTTCTTAGCAAGAAACTAGCAGGGCATGGCCAGGCAGTAGTAACCAGGCATGTTAACTAAATAAGCAATTTTAAACCATTCAATCAAGCTAGCCGAGGGGAGTGGATGAAAAAGGTATTTTTAAAAACTATTTCATGAACTTGAAGCGTCTTTTTCATTCCCCTGGTCTCCAGATTCCAGGACACGTCTTTGCATGTTACCAAAATCTAGACAATATCTCAAAGACTGAAATTCTCTGCTGGGAGCTTAGATGGAACTTGAGTGGTCATAAACTTTGAATGGGCTGCTACACCAGAGGAATTTCATTCAAAGAGTTCCTTTGCCAATTTACTAAGTATATTTTATTTACATCTTGTAACTATATCTCCTGCCTGCACTATCAAAACCTCTTAGAGACTTTTCAGCAATGAATCTTCTGTATAATGTGCTTTTTAAAGCTTCTCAAAATGAACTCTTCACACTGTATATATTAGAGAACTAATATTGCACTAAAACTCTCCTTTGACTTCATGTTTTTTGAAGGCGCAGAGAAGTTCATTCTTCCTATGCCTCTCAATGATATTTATCTCAGAATCATCCATCATGTGCAGATCAGCAAGGTCATCATCAGAATGAAGAAATAAAGAGTTTTAAATTGCAGCCCTACCACCTGAGAAATACTCTGGCTTTAAGACTTAGCAGGGTGTTTGCATTCCTGTCGTGTAACCTTGCACATCCATTTAAGGTTAAGGCTCTGTCTGAAATATGGCATTCTGCAGGATTAGCTCTACAGATCACAGCATGGCTGATGTATGGATGAAGTGGCATTTTCTTTGTACCTTTTATGTTAGAGGATCACTCTGATGCTGGAATTTTACCATCTGCATTGTATGTTGTTGACAGTTCAGATGAACAATGCTCATGTCCTCTAAGAAGCAAGTTCAATTGCCAGTAGATAAAGGCACAAATGTATGTCCTGTTGCTATTCTATGCAGATAGACTTGGCTGGACTGGCCATATTTCCCCACTATGATCAGACTGCACTCACTAGCCATATAAATGTCAAGAAGAAATAAACTAATTTTGTTATGTGATCAAAAGGAAACCATTTCTGTGACATGCTAATGTTCTCTGAATTATAGCTTCTGTATGACTTGCTTAAAAATTGCCACTTTCAGGGTTATTTTGCATGGGAAATATGTGAAGGTATAATTTATAGGTAGTTAAGATTAATGAAAAATATGAATCCATGCACATGAATAGAAAAAAATTAAAACAGCAGCTTCTGGAAATCCCCAAGAAATGGGGTTCCCTCTCTGTATTGAGAGAGGTATAGGAATAAATATATAATATTTATATATTAAACTATATATATAAACATTATATATGTGATACATATGTAACTGACATATAAAACAGTTCTAGACACAGGACATATCTGTAATATTTCCTTCTCACCCTTTTTCTTTCCTTTATCTCTACCCTCCCACTGTCCCAGACACCTCCAGTCATTCCTCATGGATTTCAGGATCCTGTTCTAAGCTGCTTCCTTTGCACTTTTTGAAGGCGGTTGAATTTCACCCACTTCATATCGCATGCTGTGACACTTGGGTGCTACAACAGAAGATGGAAAGTAGGCAATGCATATTCACAGCTCCTGAAATGAAAGCAAGCCGTAAAAGACATCAGAATTGTAAAACATGGCACAAAAAACACATTATTCCCCAAGGGAAAGTAAATATTTTTATCTTTGTGAGGAAGCAGGTGATGCTGCAGTCACCTAACACATCAGTAAGATGAAAGGCTGCCGCTATTACTCTTTGGCAGCATTCTGAAGGTGAAAAAGGCACATGACAGTCATATGAGGAATACAAAAATGTGGCAATAAAAACATCTGCATAGTTGCCACCCTATCTTGGAAGCCTACTGGCAAAATACGGACATTTTTTTAAGTTAGGTAACACTTGAGCTATGCTCTGCTCAGATATGCCTTCATAAATCCTGTCACTGCGAAAGCTGCTAATCATTTGCACTCCTGTAAGCTAAACTGGAACCCACAAATGTATATGCACAGTTTTACCTAAATAAGAACTAGTAAATACCCAAAAATTACAAAGAAGCCAAAGACCATTCTTCAAACTTTGGGGAGATAACCAGCCACTAGAAATATTCTTAAGATTTTGTTCTGATTTTTATGTTAGGCCACTAAGAAATAAAGAAATTTTAAACATATATCAGGTAAAAGTGATCATATTGCAAAAGGATAAACCAAAACGTGTCTGCAAAACATTGTTTTTGTTGTGCTACATTTTTAATGTCTAAAAATAAAGCCTTGATTATTCAGTTTTGATGATAACATTGACTCACCTACCATGCAGTAAACCAAAGATTTCTCTATTACGTTTGTTTTGCAGAAGTAACTTGCAAAACAAGAAGTCCTTTAGCAGCAATAACATTTTATAATTGCAGAAGGGCTGTCATTTTTCAAGACTGAGAACATAAAATAGCACTTTATATTTACCGTGTTCATACTCACAAATGTAAGTACCCTGGAATGGAAGAACTTGAAAAGCTTTACATATAAGCTGTTTCATATGGCATTGCATGTGTTCCTTCATTTAATATAAACAGCTTCTGCTTTCCCCTGGGTTGTTCTTTCCTCGACTTGGCTTCACCCCTTCTGAGGTCAGAGATGTGTTGTGCTGATCTCTGCGTGATGAAGGAGGTCATTCGTGGCCATTTGGAGATGCAGAAGCTGTCTCTATGCATGAATCACACTGTAAAGAAGACAGTCTATCCCTCAGTTTTTATTCAAAATTCCTTCTTACTTCAATGAAGCTTCTTATTAACAGCAGACACTTCAGAAAAATGCAAGTGGAGTGGACCTGTTGCTTCTATTGAGACTACATCTTGTTAAGACAATGAGATCATTCTATATGTCCCAGAGATGCCTGGTGATACACTTTAGCTGCATAGCCCTGCACCTCCAAACATTTCTGAGCAATAATAGGGAGTTTTTAATTTCTCCTGAGTTCCTGTGAGAACTGCAGAAGCAAATGAACTGAGTTAATAGAAAAAAAAAAAAGATCATTAGACTTCTTTAACCCCTCCTAAGCCAGGCCTTTCTGAAACAAAAGTACTTTCATAAATAAGAGTCGTGTGACTGTAATTGTATAGCGTTCTGTGACATAAAATTAAAGAATCATAGAATCATTCTGATCGGAAGAGACCTTCAAGATCAAATCCAACCATTAATCCAGAACTGCCAGGTCACCAATAAGCCATGTCCCTAGACGTAACATCAGGATAATGTATGAGGAGGTTAACAAGGGGTGAGCACAACACAGGCTGCCATCTCTCCTATCAGCAACTTGTCACTCTGCAGCTCACACACCCAGCAAGAAACACTGCACTTGAGTCAAGCTCTGCTTTTTTTCTGCTTTTTTTATCTCCTGCCCTCTATTTATCTTGTTCACCCAGCAGCAAGTCCATCTGGGCAGTGGTAAGCCCTCCCTACATGCAGTGCCAAGGCAAGGTCTTTCAAGCATCATCATAGCGTGAGCAATGAAGAGGACCTGCGCAGGAGTCCATCTGAAGGCTACATTGTGAAACACCTTCCCTGCTCCTGCAGGCACACACAAGGGTCATGTTTGAGTTTAGTTATGTACCCAATTACTGAGCAAATGCATATACTCAGAGTGGCTACAGCAGTGTCTACTACACAGAGTAGTGCAGTGAAATAGGTTGTTCAGTTTTGGCTGATGTCGTTACACAAGCATCATTGCATCAGTGTCATTGTCAGCACCAGGTAGGCAGCTCCCTTCTCACGGCTCAATGTTCTGCCTCAGAAAATAGATAATGGGGGTGTGAAATGGGCAGTTGAATCATAAGGTGACAGCTGCTACCTCAAACTTGGAGTTTTGAAGAGGCTTGGGCCAAAACACCTCTCTTAGGAAAACTGCAGCCCTGAGCGTTCAGAAATGGAGAATCCACACACACCCTCAGCACAGGGGATGGGGCTTGCCTTGCAACCTACGCAGCGCCTGCAAATACGTGGGAGTGAAATTCAGTTGTTGAACACCACAATCATCTCACTTACTCAGTTGGAAAGCCAGCCTTCACACTAATCCTCCTTAGAGATTAGTTACGAGGAAAGTTTCAGCTTGTAATGTCTGTTTTGGTTATGCACGTGAAGAAAACAAACGGAACAGCTTGATTTAAAATGTTTAGCATCTGCAACTCCTGTTGAATTCAGTGGGATTTCTGATTGCTTGACACTTCCGAAAATGAGACTAATCATTTCACAGCAGAAAAAGATTCTATTTTTTTCCTTCCTTGTAACCAGAACTTCTGTATACTTCTTAGACAAACCGGGGAAAAAAAAAAAAGTTGTAGGGGTGTAATCACACAGAGAATTTTCAACCAAAAATTGCAGTTACCATATAGTGACCCAGGCATTTGCAGAGGTCTCCACTTAATGCTGCAATGTGGTGTTCCATTGCAGTACAAAAAACAGAAATAACACAAATATTATTGGTATAAGAAGTTATTGTAGCTGTAATAAGTGATTACAACAGCAAGTAGATTGTTAAAGATTCATTTTAACATCTCCTCCTCACTAGTCTCCCTGGGATTTTTTGTTTTGTTATTCTTTTAAGTAAGTACAAACTGCCTTTTGCCTGTTACAGGCCCTGATGTTCAGGTCCATTTTTATATCTTTCAAAAACAGTAGCTTCTGATTTAAACGGCTCTGAGCAGGCATGCATAATTGAATTCCGCTACAATTTTTGAATAAAACCACAGATAGGCTGTTTGTTTTCTTAAGCTAAAATTAGTTATAGCCATCAATACAAATGGCCTGCAAACATGCAGGTTTGTGTGGCGGGCTGCCCACAGCACCCGCATGGTGCCAGATACAAACTTAAACTAGTAATTTGGAAGGATTTCAACATCAGCCTTCCCAATTTCCCTGTCTAGGGGCTTTCTGAGTAATTAAAGATTACGTGGTTCTTGCTGGAGGCTTCCAGTGCATTAGCTAGTATCAACATTTTGCTTTGGAGAAGTGTGTCTACCTGTATTTAGTGCCTGTATTCCATGAGTTGTGAAAGGGTAACAGGGCCCATGGTAGGGAATGCCACACAGTTTGCCATTGGTGAGGCTTTGCAACTGCTTCAGGGGATGATCTCAAGCAAACTGGGGAAACACTAGACGTTATCATAAGATACATGAAAGTTTTATTGGAAAAGCTACCTTCAGAAAGCAGTTTTCAGCTCTATCAAAATAGAAGGACATCCTAAACCAAACTCTAGTACTGCTCCATATTTTCATGAGAGATGTGGATGACTTACTATAATCTGTGTTTGCATTTGCAGATTGTGTCAAGCTGACAGAGGCTGCACATCTGCTAAAGCATAAGCATTCAAAAGTATCTTGAAAAAAGGGAGAAAAATAGTCTTATAGGTGTATGACACAGTTCCAGAAGGTACAAAGATATAGAGTTGGAGAGCAACAGCAAACCCCTTGAGTATGAGAGACTAATGAGCAATGTTGGTTTAGACAAAAATTCCTCAGAATATCGGCGGCCTACAGTAGATCGCAAGGTGAACATCAGTGAACAGTATTATGCTGATGTAAAAAATAAAAAAGAAAAAGAAAAAAGAAAAAGCCCGCTGAAATACATTGTTAAATTATGTGTAAAATCTTAATTTTCCTGCAGTCCTCAGAAAAAAAAAAAAAATATGGAAATTTTCTGTACAATTCTCAGTCATAAATTTCAGGGAGAACACAATGCAGTGGAAAGACCTCAAAGGGAAACAATGAGAATCCCCAGAGACACAGTCTCTGAGGGACAGTTGAAGGAAATCAGACTATTTAGGGAGGAGAAGTCTGGAGAGAGATCTAAGAATCATCTTCAAAAGCAAAAAGGTAATTGCAAAGAAGAAGCAAATGGATTGATTTCCTTGTCCAAAGTGGAAAAGTAAAGAAAAGAAAAGAAACAGAATTGAAAGTCAGATAAAAGACTGGAAAGATCTTTCTAGTGACAATGTTGCTTAAGTCAGACTGTCCTGGACATGGGTGGGGAATCTCTACCACTAAAGTGACTGGGAGGAGATTGGACTGATGTTTTCTAGGAATAAGGCAGATCCTGCTTTTGGGTGAGGGATAGAGATGTCCATTTTGTTCTGCATGGTTTCTGTGGGTGCTCAAAACACTCCCAGCCAGCTGACAATGCACAGTTAAGAGTTAGAAACTCAACTTCCAATGACTTTTAGTTGCTTGTCACCCTCTAAACAGCAACTCTTAAAATTACACCCTACTTGAAGTCTATGAAGTCCTTGATATTTCACTCCCTCGAGTGTAGACTTCTTCATTCACTGTGACTTTGCAATGTGGTTGTAGTCCAAATGTCCCCGAAAAATATATTTGTGTTTGACTCTGAAGATTCTTAATAAAATAAGCCCATATGTTTGGATGGATCTGTGGAGCAAGGCTTGGGCTAGTATCTCCTTCAACATTAAACTACTTTACCAATATGACATCATTATATCTAGTTTTTAACATGATAATTGAAAGCATAGTTCCTTGGATGGATGGATGGGTGGATGGATGGATGGATGGATGGGTGGATGGATGGATGGATGGATGGATGGATGGGTGGATGGATGGATGGATGGATGGATGGATGGATGGATGGATGGATGGATGGATGGATGGATGTGTGGTTAGTCTAACAGATTGCTCATAAATTCTTATAAAAAATTCAGGTGGAAAAAAATTCTTCCAGGAACTCAAATGCCTTCAGACTGAAATAATATCATCACAGGAATGGGAGAAAAAGCTGGAAAATTAACTGCATGGGGAGGAGATATCTTAGACTCACTTCGCCACTTCTGCTGTGGGAGAAACTAAGCATAGACTGACATAAAAATCCTCCCCCTTAAAGGGCACCAGGGCCAGGCTGCAACCAGGGGGAGAAAGACGCCAGTGGGAAGACAAGAGCACATGAAAATTGAAATAAGGCCGGTACCACTTATTATTGACATGTTTTCTTTTAAAATTTACTACCTTCTTATTTGGAAAGAAACTGAAAGTAAGCAGCAGTGTTTATAGCCCTGGGCCTGGGAGAATGAGAAGGTGAGGAAGGCAACAGAGCTGGGTAGGTAAGACAAAGTTCTCAATAGGGATATAGGTGAGAGGGAGTCACAGTTGTGGCTAGAGGGAGGAGACACACACGTCTCCAGAGGGGTGATGACAGTGTCCAGCCTCCATCACTGTCACTGGGCAGGTGACTGGACAGGTATGAGCGCAAAATAAATTTAATTCATCGATCTGATTTTCTCTTAGCAGCTGATACGCTGCTCACTAGGAGAGTGTGGTAAGATACTTACATAAGCATTTATAAAAAGGCTGGTATCTAAATTATTACAAATAGGAAATTTTGTTTCCAGGCAGAAAAGGGCAGATAACTATTAAACTGAGAAAGTATGAACAAGTATTCATTAAAACGTTCTCATATAAGTTAAGCTATGCTTTCAAGATACACACCACATATATTAGCAGATAGTGGTCCTGCTGGGGAGGAACTTGGTTCTCTAATCAGTCAGTAAAAATGGACATTTTTTATCCTAAACTGATACAAAGACAGGACTATGGAAACATAGACATCAAAAAAAAAAACAAAAACAACCCTGTGCTGCCATGCATGTTATTTTCTTTGAATTTCTTGTGAGAATATAGCTAAATTCTTGTAGAGGTATAAGCTATTACCCATTCAGACTTCTTCAGTAAAGAAGGGCATGCTAACACGACATGCACCTTCTGCCCGGGGCAGGGCAATACATTATTCCTACTTCAGTTCACTGTCAGCTCCCATCACAGCAAACCGTTTGCTATCAGCTCTGACTTGCTTTGGAAAAGAGTTTTGGGAACGTTTTGTTACAGACCCCACAGAAGGCATTAACCAGTGTAACTCCCAGCAGATACATCTCACAGGTCTCACTCAGTGCTCGATCTGCAGAGGCACAACCCAGGAACAACAGGTCAGTCATGGCACAAATGGGTGTGGTGGGTATCTAACACTATGATGTATTATGTCCTACTAAGGAAGAACAAAACGCATGAGGGTCCCCATAAATGCTTTTGATAGCATCTGTCCACTTCTATCCTTCATCTTTGCCATTCATCTCCCTTGCAACAACTTGGAGAGCCACGGTAAATGCAGGTGACTGCAGAGACTTCAGGTGGGACCCCTTTGCTTCATCACCCTGAGGGGTGCTTGAGAGCCCCTTCAGTGGATTAGATGCCAAGGAAATGAGCTCTTTCAGTCTCCAGCTACAGCTTATCAGCTCCAGGGCAACAGCTCATGCTTTTAGCTCTGTCAGTCTCTGTAAGACTTGCATATCAGGAGAAACAAAACCCTATATTTAAAGCTATTATTCTGCTCTGACTAATGAAATAAGATCCCACATAGCTTCACTGTATGCTCTAAAGCTTTTAGAAAATGCATAAACCTCTAAAATTCCATATAAAAGGATTTCTTTTCTTCTGAAGACTCCTTCAGCACTTCATATTAGTACAAGTGACTTTTCTTGGTAGTCCCATTAATGAGATTGATATCATGCTATTTTGTTAATTATCTCAGAAAGACTTGCTCAAATAATGCAAAATTGAACTAGTCAAAACCGCTATGAAGATCATAACATGTTTACTTGCCTGTTTCTGTACATTCGTAATATTAACTATCTACAACTCAAGTTTCTCCTGCTTGCTTTTGTTATGCTTTGATGAGCATCATGCTGTTTTAAGATGCATGACCTGTTCAGCTGTGGCACATGTTTTGAGAGCATGCTACTTGTTACTCTGTGGTTTGAAATGTTCCCATGATCCTGTCTGGCTGTAGAAGAGAATCAGTTGATACAGGTAATCAATACTCCGAAGTTGGGTACGTTAGCATCGGGTAACAAATAATGTCCCAAAAGAAGCTGCTAACATTTACAACAGATAATGTGACTTCAATTCTTAGCTACTATCCATAGATGCTGGATTCCCACTGATTTCCACATAGCTCAGTGTCCTTTTTTTGGTTAAGAGTTACAAGAAAAGGGTGTTTATGTGAGATAAGGCATGAAATGGCTACAATCTAAACAGTTTTCTGTCCTGTGGTGAACATTAAGTGGCGGCTAGTTTTCAAAGGCTGTAAACAGAATATTTCATATTGCATGAACTGTTCTGCAAAATCCAATTTATACTGCTGTTAGATCAGGTTTTTTTTACAGAGCTCTCCAGATGCTTTCTCCTCCCCTTTCAGATGCAAAGCATGTAATTTCTGAAAGTCAGCTAAGACACCAAGAGACATTTCCCCTTGGTAAAACCCCAATGAAAATATTTATATCTAAATATACAAACTTGGCAAACCTGACTCGGGAAAGCCTCATATTGTATTAATTTCATGTGATGGGATAGTACAGAAATTTAATGAGCTTCTACTGGAAATATAGGAACCCCTGTTTAATTCTAGGTTGAGAAGGTGTCCTGTCCTGCCATGTATCTCACCCAACAGCCACAGTCTGAAGACAGGCAGTAGCAAAAACATCAGAAGTAGGTACAGTTAGTCTTATTGTAAGTAGTTATAAAGGAAAATGCCAAAGAAAACATTTCTTCCTAGTCCTAATCATATTTGTATAACTCTAAAGACTTTAAAGGAAATGAAATCCAGAGGCCATAGTAATAGGGAAATATATTCATTGTATGATAGTTTTTAATCATTTAATATTAAGCAAATATGCCTAAATTCTAGAATTATTTTTACAAGTATATAGAGGTAATTGCTACTTACTAGAGTCTATAGGATTTTTCCACATGGGGATCTTTGGCTGAGCAAATTAATTCCAAAGTCCAAAGTTTGTAACAAACACTTAAACAAACGAGTACAATGTCACTGCAAGATTGTCACTGCAAGATCAGAATCATCAGTGATAAAACCACCTTTAACATGTTGAAAACCTCTTAAAGAAAGCAGATTGTCTTGATGGTTTTGCAAATGTTTGCATAAAAATTAACATTACTACTGAGAAAATTGTTTTGTTAATTTATTCCAACTTGTAGGTATTAAAGTGTAAATATTTACCTAGCCAGAAGTGCTTTCCCTAAGACTCTTTTCACATACAAAAAAACTCCATATATTTTACAACTATTGTTTCTAGTATGAAAAATAGGAAGCACATTGGAATATTCAGCAAAGTGCTCTCAGTTATCCCAGTGCAGTCCAGTGGGTTTAGTATAAAAACTTTAGACAGGAACTGGTAGGAGATATTTCATTGCGTTCATGTGATATTCTTTAACTGGTTTTCACACATTCCAGTTTCATGTAAATATATCCATGCAGAGCTAATACTGCAGCACAGGTAAATGTTTGAGACTGCAAAGATTAAAGGGATATCATTAACCTCACTCTTGCCTTTAGCTGAACTATTTCTTAATTCTTTTGAAGCTTTTATGTATTTTTTCTATAATTTAAGAGCAAAAATAATTAAAATTACTCTTTTTCTGTCAATTCCTTGTCATTTGGATTCTAGAAGCCAGAAACATTATAGGAACCAAGTAGCTTTGACATTGTAATACTAAGAGTCTTAAAATAAAGAAGAAAGGAATAAAACAACCCCTTGAACCTCATTTCAATTCAAAAGAGGGGGAAAAAAAATCCCAAGCTTGTTAACATAAATAGCATGCTCAAATATGCATAAGACAACAGCCCCTTGGTAACATTTTTCCCACAGGAGGGAATTCCAGCAAAATTGTAGGCTATGTGCAGATACTTTATTTTCTAAACAAAAATTGCATTATGCCAAAAGACGTATATATTTCAACTACTATTAGAGTGTAATTAAATTATGTTAGTTATCTTTGTTTGTAATACAAGGAACAAGATTTCTGTTGAAAGCACAAGGCGTTCATAAGTTAATATCCTTTCATCTCACTAAGTGTCACACTGTAGGTGGTCTGCAGTGCTTTCTTTATACAGAACTTTTCACAGGATTTGCTTGATTCAGTGCTGCTTCTTAGCTTTTGGGTCAAGTGAAAAAAATAGCAGAAAAGCCACAAGAGGACAAATTCGCCTTTCACTTATACCATGTAAATCCTGTTGAATGGGGAAAGCAGGACAAAGACTGAATACTGTGCCTTTGACATAAGGAGAAATACAAATATTTCATGAACAGGACAACAAATGTCTTTGAAATTTGCAACAAAGTAACAATTTCAGTAAAACTGCAAAGCCTGTTGTTTCCTATTCATTGCAAACATATGTTGGTGCTGTCGCACATCAGAAACAATCAGAAGTCATTTTTTTTCTTATTTCAAAGATTAAACCAGTAGCTTACTTTTTAATATGTAACCAATTGTTACAAAACATCTGGTTAGCTGTACCTTTCATAGTTTATAGACAAATTCTTTCTTTAAAGGCAAATTGGAAAATTTTATGCTTTCTTTTTCCTATAAATGCAGTATTTCCTCAGCCTCTGTAGAACTCCTTTGCCTTGCTTGCTCACTATTTCCATGCCGCCGGTGGATGTGGATATTGTGTCTATGTCTTTAAAAAGAAAAAACAGATTTTCAAGAGAAAACTCTTTCTCTCCTCCTTTTCACTTCCCACCTCCTCATTTTCCTTGCACCTTTCCATGCCATGCTTTGCTCCCTCAGTTCATTGCCCAGGATGCCACGTGGCAGCCTCGCCAACTTGCGCTGTACAACTATGAGCATAAAGTCTTCTGTGCATAAAGAAGTAAATTAATGTCATGCCAAACCCTTCCACTGTAAAATGTGAAACCATTTTTCTTTAAGATGGGGCTGCCAGGTTTTATATACTCTGAGGTAATAAATGCTAAGACATGTTACACAGGTCTCTCTTGCTGTATTAAATCTTAGAAAGCTTTCTACGATATTGCATTTGCCTCATGAATATCATCCTAGAGTTAAGGATTCTCATATCAGATGACCTTACTTCAATTTCAAGACTCACCTGGTGACTCACTGACACACAGAATTTGAGTTACCTGGAGGTTTACGTAACACACCGATGCCATATGAGGTGAAGTAGCAGCCTCTGAACATGCAGAGCAACCTTTTTGATTGCCAACGATGCCACGAAACTAGATTATCAAGGAGTAATCCAAGACACCCAGCCAAGTCTTTACAATTGCCACAGCTAGAAGGGCCAGGAGGTACAAAGTGTCAGGTCTCTCATAACAAGAGGCACTGCTATTGCAGGTTACTGCAGTGATGCAGGGATACCTTGTCAGAAAGCAGCACATAAGAAGTAAGTGAGAGAGCACACACTGTAGAGCATCAATCTGACAGATAAGCCAGAAAAAGATAAGAGGAAAGCAGATCCATGAAATGAAAGGTATGGGCTTGGTAATCTTCCAGAAGCAGAAAAAAAAACCCTGAAGAGAGAAAGATGTTAAAAATTATTCCTAAACGGGAAAGTGCAAATGGCGCCAAATCCATGTTTAGTTGTAGCATGAGCAACAACCAGAGGATGTGGTTTTAGTAAAGACAGACGTTACGTAGAGGGATGAGGCAATGGTTATCTAAATACAGCAAAAGAACTTACATTTCCCGAAGGCCTAACATACACCAAGTTGCACCATAGTCCAAAACTTTAGCAATCAGCTCAGATATGAAAGAGCTCTATTGTTGACAATTTGTTCTTGGTACCATCTGAAATAGGTACACATCAAGTGATGTGTATTACAGATGAAGTAAAGTAGCAATGTAATCTAGAATCCATGGACATATCACAGCTCATAACAGTATAGGTAAATTTGAGATTTGCAGGAATGTGTCTTTGATATATTTGAATGTGAAAACAAGGAACGTGAAAAATAACAGGAAATTATGTTAATGGTACCTTGGAAGAGGTGGTTCATCAGAGAAGGAAAGTATTCAACAGATGATGCTAAGAAAGACCAAGTGTTTCATATCCTTTTGCTTTCTGTTGTCATTAAAATGGCAGCTGACACAACTACAACAATTGACAGAGATAAAAACAAATGCCTAAAATAAGGAATGAAAAGCACTTAGGTAACTTGTACATCAGTTGGCCCTGTGAAAATCACCAGGTGATGTCTGGAAAACAGGTTCATACAATTTCTGAGATATTATCACTTATCTTTGGAAAGCTGTAGAGGACTGGTGACATTCCAGGTGACTGGAAAAAGGTGCTTATATTTCAAACAGATGCAAAAGGGAAGCTTAGAAATAAAAGGCTAATTTAACCTTTAAGATTTAGCCTTTAAGTCCTCAAACAGTAACGGAATAAAGAATTCCCTAAAAGTACACCAAAGAAAGAAAAAATGGTAAAAAAAAAATAAAAAAGCAATGATAGCAGTAGACATGTATTTGTAAATTCCCACCCTGCAAAATTAATCTAATTTCCTGCAACAACAGGCAAACCTGCTTTGCACATCAGGGAAGGAAGAAGACAAATAGTAAATGTCATATAGTATAACATTCATTAACGTGTAACTTGACATTAGTAAAGCTTTTGACACTTCCCAATGTGACAATCTCATAAGTATGTTCAGAAGTGTTCTACTGTAAGTGCTATAGTTCACAACCAAATATCAAACCAGGTACAGAAAAATTTTCAATGGTTCATTGTCCAAAAAAAAGTGTATTGAGTATGCCCCAGTGCTATCAAATATCTTCCTGAATGACTTGGATGATGGAGTAAAAATACATTGCTCTGTACATATATACACAAGACAGAGGCAGACACATTTATTTCTAAATGAATAATAAATTAATAAATATTAATATTTATTTATTAATATGCACAACATGTATCTGAATTAACTGCAGGTAGCAACAGTTGGAAAGAGCTGGAAGTTGAATTAGGGTCAAGATTAAAGTCCAGAATCATTTTTTCAGAAACCTGATCAAGATCGAGGTGTGATTAAATAAGAACAATTACAAACTTTTATAGGTAGGTAGAAATAACCAATTACATAAGTATAAATAGAGAATGAAAGGAAAGCACAGTTACAGCAACAGCACACCATGAGTCACCACACTGAACTTCTGCCAAAACCCAAACCTCTCTCTGGACATACTGGCAGAAGGGATAACTCCAAGGCATCTGAAGTCGTTCTCCCACCCTTCTTGGCACCAGAAAGGCAAAGTCTACATTTGTGTCCAGCTTAGAGCACAACTTTTCAAGGAAAACCTGAGCTTTTGAGTAGATTATGATGGGAGGTCTGTCAACAGAAGTGGAAGAATTTGTGCTATTTCATCTGAGGGAGGACATAATACATCATAAATTTCTGCAGAGGAAATTCTGAAAAAAATTCTAACGTTGTGGGTTGTTAATAGCTACAATAGATTACTTTGAAAGGTTGCGCTATCCTATCACTGGAATTACTCAACTTGTTGGAGGAGTACATGCAAGAAAAATTTAAGTGAATTGGTGCTAACTTTGAGCAGGGGAATGGGCTAACTGACTTGTTGACATCCATTCCAATCCCATCGCCCAGGATTTTGTACCAGTGTTTGACAGTAACTGCTTACATGGAATTGGTATCTTCTGCCTATCTGTAAGTGAGTGCCTGATCCAGCCTAACTGTTAATTGGCCCAGTTCTTGTTTTGTTAAAACCTTGGCATTTTTTTCTCTTATGTCCATACACCATGTACACAATATTATGGATTCCCTCAATCATCGAAAAGTTACATCTTTACTGACTTTTTCAACCCTTTCCAAAAGAAGTCTGAAAAACAGACTGTAGTCCAAAGCACCTCCTGCAATGCCTGTGAACATCTATCTGGTCCTCAGCTTTGACTAAGGAAGGCAACCAGTTGTCTGATGTGCTGTGAGAGTGGCTGATGGCTCCATGGTCAGTGCTCACCACTATCCTGTTTCTCTTTCACCTTCTCCTTGCCTGCATTTCTCCACTATCTCCATTCCTGTCTCACATGCAATGAGTTCTCTGGGGTGAAACAGAGACTTTGACACTTTTGACACTTCTCTTTGTTCACACAGTTACTAGCAGGATGACTCCCAAGAGAAATTCCCAGGCACTAGAATTAATTCATTGTTGTTGATCATAGTAGTGTTAATATTTTCTGTTTATAAATACCCATACATAGTAATTACACCCATACTTATTTTCAGTTTGTAGAAAATACACATTGAGAGAAACGCGATATTAATCTTTTCTAAATAATCTATTGGCAAGAATTTTTCAGATTTTCAGATATGAAATACTGCGTTGCTTCTACATGAAGTGCAACATTGATCTGGGGAAGGCAGAGACAAGGGAGGGGCCAAGGCTTAGGTCATTTATTTTCCGTCTTAAGTCTTCAGTGAACTCTTCAAGGGAAATATTACTTTACTTGTTATTCTTATAGCAGACATATTAATTCTTATCTTGCACCCACCTGCTTATCTACCACATTACAGAGGGGTCCTGCCCACATTTAATCTACTGGTTAAATGCCAGTTTAATTCTTCTACACTGTAGGCCACAAGAAATGTGTTCAAAGGACAGCCCCTCATATACACACCACAGTATAAACATTTTAATGAAAGAGAATATTTTGTAGGAGGAAAAAAGTTCTTTTGCTTTGAAAATAATGAATAAATTCTCATTGAAATGAAACCTTTATGTATATCTTTATGTTTATGATCTGGCAGCTTTGAAGAGCTGATATCATCAGATTTAGAACCTGGAGTCTGGCCACTATTCTCTGAAACGTGCTTTACAATGGAAAAGACCATTTGAAAGCAAGTAAAACAATACAAAGCAAAAATACCAGGTATTTTTCAAAGCTTGCAAACGTTTTATTACTTTGCAAACTTTTTCCTAACGTGTGAACTGCTCTGGGTCTTTCACTTACCCAGACCACTGCTCTGCTCCTCTGCCACTGCATTTAGGATACTTAAGCTACTGACAGCAGAGTTTAACTACAATTTTACTTTTCCATTGGGAATTGTGTGATGCCCGTTGTGTAATGCTGAGCAGTCATTCTTGCCACAGCTTACACTGCAACAACCCAATCAAGGACATACTTCTTCAGTTCCTCTGATCTGTAGGCACAAAAGCACACTAATGTAAGTCTGCACTGAAACCAAAAGCAAACTCACATGAGGGCTTCAGTAGAGACAGTGAACTTGCTCTAGTAGTGCTCATAATTTACACAGCCCTTCTCACAGAAGTCCCCCCAATTTATAAGATTTTTTCTACAAACAGAAGAACTGAGGCCAAGCACATGAGGCTCAGCAAGCCTCAAAGATTGACCATTGAACTCAACAGAAGCAAAAACAATGCTTTTGAATCCTTTCCTCCCTCGACCCATGAGGTTTACTTACCCAAAGCCACAGTGAGAATCAGAGCTGGAGTCAGGATTAAAACAAATGATGTTTATGCACCCAGACTGTAAGTCATTACTTAATACACACACCTGGGGGGCAGCTTTTCAGATGCTGAACCACAGTAGTCTCCACCCCACCACTTGTGCTGATAGTCCCTACTGGGCCCTGGCTGGGCTGAGAAGAGCCAGTCTGACCACCCTACACATCCCCAGCGCTCCTCCTCCCATGGAAGTTCATCCTCCTTCTTATCACAGAGGTCCCGGGCAACCGTTGCTCCAAAACTGCCCCAGATAAACCTGAGGTCTCTAAACGTAAGAGTAGGTTTAAATCATCCAAAAATGAACCACAAACTAAGCTGCCACAAAGGTTTAAACCATCACAGTGTTAATAGGTTTTTTTTTTGTACAAAGAAAACTTCTATAATCAGTTTTCTTCTCTATTCCTGTGAATAATAATTTCAAAGACTTCCAAAAGAGCAGAATCCATCAAAATGTGCGCCGGATGCTCTTGCAAGAGGAGCTCATTTCAAGTGTCCCAAGTCCTGAAAGGCACAGCTTCTTTTCTGTGTGTACTGGTCAGATACATGTCAGAAGACAATTTTCAAATGTAGTCTTTAAAACTTCTGTGGAGACAACACAAGACAAAAATTGGATCATATATCTGAAAACAAAGTCACAAGAGGCTGAAGAAAGACTTCTGGAGTGATCCAAGGAGACACCACTGACTTGAGCAACCTGCATTCTCCAGTGAATCTTAAAGGCATGGACTGTCTGCCTCTGCTGATGGACTGTTTAGGTTGCAGCAGAATTTAAGAGTACTGAAGGGCTCCTCTGCTTTCCACAATTGTCCTTATCCCATCGGACCTTATGCAAGTGGAGGGTCAGGCAGTGTAGAGCACAGATCTTCTGAGTTCACTTGCTGATTATCCCACTCTCAGCACATCCCTTCCTCCCACATACACCAAGGGGGAGGGAGAAGTCGGCAGAGATGGTGGCTCTGTAAATTCAGTAGATCAGAGTCCCCATGAATATTCTCTGAATTTATAATTAAAAACAACATGTACCCTTGGGTCAACAGGAATTAGTCTCCAGAATCTGCAGTCCTCAGATTTCAGGAATTTATTGTATTCACACATAAATTCTTAGCATAACAGACACCGGATTATTCCACTTGCAATCAACTTCAATAACAACCCTCTAATCCTGAGATTTTATGAAGCGATCACACATAGCAGGTTTCAAAATATAGCACTGTCCTCTTTTATCTGAGGTTGTTTTGTATAACCAAGCTCATCTCTGAGGCATCAGGACTCTGCTCTTGCCCAATAGTATGGAATGAACCTAGAGATGACCCAAGGATTTCCATATTCCTTTTGCTCCACATCCCCCAGCAGTTCTGAGATGTGCAAAACCATCACACACTCTGTAAGAAAGATAGTAAGCCAGACATGGCTGGATTCATCTCCTGTGATGGTGCTGGTCTCTCCGTCTCAGCCAGTCCCACCTGCCATAGTCATGAGTGAAGCACAGGCACTGCCAGAAAGCTATCCCTCTCATACATAAGACATCTAAAACTGGCCAGACATGTTTCTCTCTCCTCCAGAAAGAGAATCAAGGCTCTGCTGTAGACATCAACATTTCACCACATGAACCCCACATACTCTCTCTGAGCCCTGACTCCCTGAAAGCCCCCTCCCCTTTGCTCCCCCTTCCCTCAACAGCTCCTGCAGCCTACAGAAGCATCAGGGCTACAAACAAACACTGCAGCATGAAAAATGCAAATGAACATGTAACCCCCACAGCTTGCAACTACTTGATGACATATTTTTCCACCTCCTACAGATAACTCATAGCAGGACCACTTTGTGCTATGTTCAGCTCCTGCACACAGTCTGTGTTGCTCTTTGCAGGAGGATTATGACCTTTACTGGTAACTCATTTGCTACGTGCATCTCTATGTAGCATGGCTGACAGGCTCCAAGCAAGGAATAAAATGGCCTGTAGTGCATCAAAGTCTTCTGGACTTCCTCTAGCGTTTTGCTTCAGCCAGAGTTCAGTGTCACTAGTTCATGTAAAAGATCCCTTCTACATGATCATGTAAGATCAGATTACCCTCTCAGTTTCAGTAGTGGAAGTTATGACAGTAATGGATGTGAAGTGAAAAAGATGGTCAGGGCTATCGTCCCTGCTAAAATAGCAATCTTGTTAGCCATCCTCGGACTCCCTGTATCTCAGTTCCCTGCAAATGGACAAGGCAGAGCAATCCAAATGGCAGCTCCAAAAATCAGACATAAGGATGTAGTCCTCCTTTCAAATATGGAGTAAGCAAACAGTCAGTCACTCCAGCAGAGAAGACATCTGAAAAACTGAAGGGATCTGCATGAAAACCCATGACAAGCTGAGCTGCTTAAAAATGTTTGCTATGAATTTCCAGAAAGCGAAACAAAAAAAGTCTGTTATGAATCTGGTCAGTTACTGGGTTTTTTCTTCCATTGTTCCATTGGCCTCATTCAACCACTTTCCTCTCCCAGATCTCAACTAAAACGGCTCAGCCATGCTTTTCCTTTAATAATACTTACTTTTTTAAAAAACTTTTTTTTTTTTTTCAGTGCAACAGTCTGCTCTTTTTACACTTGCTTTACAAGGCAAATTTGGCATGCAGTTCTGTTGCGTATCCTGATTGTTGGCTTATTGAAGGCAGGTGCACACTTTAATATATATGGGCACAGAGACCCCCTTCCAGACTATAAAAGAATACTGGGCATGTCCTCATGTGCAATATCTCTAATTGTTTTATTAATAAGCCTAAAAATATGACCTGTTCTTTTGCGTATACACATTGCAAGTGAACAGACACACACCGTATTTCTACATTACACAGAGACGGTGTTAAAACAACTTCATTAGTGTTTTTTTCTGGCATATTGTCTTTCTTTATGTGGCAGTACTGCTAAAGGAAATGTTGCTGTAATATTGCACTTTCATTGCCAACAAGAAAGAATCATGCAAGAAAATAGAACATGGTGAAGTAACTTCAGCTAACCCAACTGTCATCATTTTATTTAGTCTGGAAAGTGGTGATACAGCATGCTATCAAGCAAAATCCTTCACATACTAGTTAGCATTCTTATTGCGTTAATAATATGCATTGGACAGTAACACAGAACAATCACTGTCTGTTACGAAATAAGCATGATCGACGTGATGCCATCCTCTGAGATATTTAATGTGGTGTCTTTTTGTTTTGATAGATCTATACATAAAATGAGTCCACCTGTGAATGTTAGAAGAACTTTTTTACTTTCTAAAAGTCAAAGAAAGTAACAGAGTTTAAGTGGTTTACATAATTTCTTTCCCATTTTCTTGTTTGTGTGCACTCAGACATCTCTAAAGGCCAAATCTGCACAGGCTGAAACCCCATTCAGTTGACATTGTGGCTGTGTCCTGTGCCAGGAGATCTCCTGGTCATGTAGACAAGGGACCTGCTAGAGCAGGGAGCTCTTTGTCTCCAAGGCAGTTGCTTATGTTCCTGTCCATGAAACACCAAGACACAAGGAAAATGGAAAGAGGAAGTGGGGCTATGCCCATGTAGGATTTCCCTCAGTGTGGAATCAGGGTGCAGCTGGAAATCATGAGTACTTCAAGCTCAGATAAGTCTGAAGATATTCAGCAACTCATTTCTCATTGATTCCTGGGGCATCTGAATACTCTTGTGAGCCTATAAGGGCATCTACACCAGTAACAGAAACAGGTCAAAGACATGTCTCTGGGCATCACAATACAGTTGTCCAACCTGCTAAACTGTTAGCATGGTCTCTAATATGGATTCAACCCATGCCACCTAGTTGTCCTCAAAAATGCCCCAAATTAGGGAGTGAATGTGAGTCAGCAACCATTCCCAGGAGAGACCAAGAAAGCAGTTCCCCAGGTGTGGAGAAGAAGAGTGCAGAACCACATCTGCACCCGCCCTTTGGTGCCAGGCACCTTCAGGCCCAGAGAGTGGCTCTGAGCACAGTCATAGCCTGAGAAATTCAGGAGAGTGTGTTCAAAAGAGAATTTCAGAGGAGACGGGCAAGAACAATGTGCCCATGAAGCTCAGAGAATAATGCAAAGCAGCTGACTTTGTCTCGATACAAAGGGGACAGGAAGGAATCTTTGTTTTAGATAAACAGCTATCAACAGTTGAGTAGATCAGCTAGTGGTGTAAATATCTCCCTGAGTTATTCAGATCAGTATGGGAGGATTGGGCCCATTACAGAGTATAAAAACTAAAAAAGATAACAAAAGAATTTTGAAGAGAACAATGAGCTTGAAATGGCTTCAGCACACTCGTTCCTTCCAAATGACATGAGATGCCCAGAGTTGTGACAGTGAGTCATAGAAATCACAGAATCACAAAATGTCTCATGTTGGAAGGAACCCATAAAGACTATTGAGTCCAACTCCCTGCTCCTTTCAGGACTACCTAAAACGAACTCATATGACTAAGAGCATCATCCAGATGCATCTTGAACTCTAACAGACTTGGTGCCATGATCACTTCCCTGGGAACTCTGTTCCAGGGACTGACCATCCTCTCAGTGAAGAACGTTTTCATAATGTTCAATCTGAGCTTCCCCTGATACAACTAATACAGAGACCATATTATAGAGACCAGTAATGAGAACCACATTGGTACAGTATCTGAACTGTGTATTAAAATTGCTATGTTTTGCTAAGTGTGACTTACATTAGTACCGCGTTTTCAGTGTATTTTATATCACTCTGATAAATCAGGAATATCACGTAACATCAATGATCTTCAAATAACTAATTTGGTATTAAACATTATGTCCTCCACACACGGAATATCTAAAGGAAGCTGATTGGAGAGTATTAGACACTGTCAGGAAGACCATACCTTTTTCTACCGCATAGCAAAGAGTGCAGCACCATGGAGCAATCCCTCTGAATTTGGGCTTAGTTGTATAAGTTGTCAAGAAGTTTGCACTCCTTAATCCTTAAGTTATACTAAATAAGCAAGTGCAATTCTAAGTCATCTACGAATAAATATAGGTTATATCTATTGTCTTTGATGCAATTATCTCTCAATTCCAGTCAGTTTGCCTATGGTGACATCAATGTCTTGTTGTGTTCTGATTCAAATGGCGATTACTTTTTACCACTTTAGGAGGTTACTTTTCCCCCTTCTGAAATTCAAACCTATAGGACAGTACCTTTCTCTTAACTCATGGTTTGTAAGGTGCATTTAGTCCTGAAGTTCATTGAAAACACAGGGCTGTACACAGCAGACCTGCCTCGGATCTCTGCCAAGGAATAGTAAGCCCCTGCTCTGGTCTAAAATTTGCACTTGAGCACAGCTGTACACCCACACAGCATGGACAGGAGATGAACTTGGGTTTCAGCCAGAGCTCAGACCCAGACCAACTCGTTAGCTGAACATATCTATGATGACCATACCATTACATCAGATCAAAACCATTAAACTTCAGCATAAGCATTTCACCCCATTCTTAAAAGATTTGGCAATCATCTGAAAACAAGCAGAACAACCTACTCACCTAGAAAACAAATGGAAAAAAGTGCTCTACTGCTTCAAAACCTAAGGAGTACAGCCATGATACACCAGCTCACTTCCCTACCACCTCACTTCTGTACTTATACCTCCTTGCCCACTGTACAACTCAGGTGAAAGATGCTAGACTCCCCGATGATATCAACTGTCAAAGAATGAGCTTCTTAAAAGAGATATGTACTTCAATATTTGTTCTTCCACTGAAAGCTGCAGCATTCCTGCTTATACAGCTAATACACACAGTAAACTACACAAAGTTTTATCCCCCGCTTCATTACTCTTTCATCACAACAGTTTGATGGGAAAGTATTACTTAAAAACCTCTCTTATACCCATATCTATTTTTTACATTCTTTTCCTGCATCCATTTTTTTCCTGTAAGTAAGTAAGTGAATAGGCATGTGTAAACAATTTGTTAGATGCCTCAGCGCTAAAAAGTTGAATCACTCTTCCAGATCTCCAGGTATAACAAAAGGAGTATCAAAGACATTGAAACTGAAAATGTTTATTTTTAACTATCTATCTGAGGCTGACCAAATCAAGCTTGGAAAACATGTTATTGTGTATATGCATAATTCATGAGCCAGAAAAAGTTGCATCCTTGATCTCTCACCGTTGATACAAAATGCAGAAAAGGTTTTGTATATATGGCTACCTTGTTGGTATCTGTGCTCCTTAGCCATGTTAGAAACTTGTCCTTTGAAATCCCATGAATTCTCTGTTTTAACTTTTATACTATGGGGTAAAATGCATTGAAGCACAGTTCTGCTCCAAGAGATGACTGTAAAATCAGCACCTTTTCACTCTGTTTATCTTCCCCATGCACGCATTCAGAGACATCTCTTCTTCCATTAGTGATAAGGGAAGGTTTTTTTCTGTTTTATTCCTTTTATCACTGTGGAGGTCATACTGGTAAGATAGCTATACATCATTAACAGCATTACAAAGCCAAGCATTAGCTCCCATATGGAGCAGAGAGATAGAAGTACAAACTAGAGACAATGGGGCAACACAGCCCAACTCTCTGAGCACTTTGACTGAGTAACATTTGTCCTGGGGCTAAGGAGGTTCAAGACAATAGGACTAGTTTAGCTTTCATTCCCTTTGTTGAGCTTATAGATCTGATTGTCAGAGAGAGCATCACTCTTCACAAACTAGGAAGCCTTTGAATCAGAAATGTCTGAGTTACAATGATATAAAATGCAATTAAATTCCTTTAATCATTTTTCTGGTCAAAGATGAGCACTCTTTCTACTTCTAGAGATGAATCCATTTCTGAGCTGAGCAGAGATTTCAGGCAACAATTTCATGGGCAGCTGACCCAGCACAATATCTTGTTTCCACTAAAAAGAGGGCATTTTGCTCTTCCTCTCTGTTCACACCTCTCTCCGTTCACACTCCTCTCCCTTCCCTTGTTTTACTAGAATGATTTTCCACCAGTGTGACTGATGAGCTAGAACACAGTAAAGAGCAAGAAGATGACCAGGAGCAATAGAGGAGGGTGGAAGAAGGAGGGACCTTACCCTTTCAGCAAAAAGAAGCTGTTGAAACATTCACTACCTCTTGGGAACCACAACTTAAATTACATGTGAAAAATTGAGCAATGCCTATCTTTCTCCATTGACACAAGCCAGATCTTAGAGCACTGGCTTAGCTCAGACATCCAGCTTCTAGTCAGCTTAGGTGAGAGATCAATTGCGACCAGAAGTACTTGAACCGCCAAAGCAGGACAGAATTGATTCATTTTAATCACATTTCAGTCAGGGACATATCTCTAGGTCCTTTTCAGTGTGTACTCAGGAGCACTGCAGTGATAAAAAATAAAATGTAAATAAATATTTACAGAGGATCCTGGGATTTTAGTCTAATTCTGGAGCACTGTGAGTGCAGTGTAGACATGTGCAGTAGGACACTCAGAGACCTGACTGTGAACTCACATTTATTTTTACTTATTTCTATTTTCATTTACATTTTTACAGGAAAATTAAGTCCATACATTCAACAGAGTTGAACCAGATAAGAGAAACAAGTCTACTATTTCAAAGGAGAAGGCTAGTGCCAGGAATGAAAGCATGCTGACTGGCATAGTGTGTGGTAGGGCCAGATGCTCAACAATATTTATGGACTGAAAGCAGGTCAGATAATCTGCAAGAGATCAAAATTTGTCCTTTTGACTACTCTCTTCAAAACCACTGGTCTGTGTTTACTGATCTGATACAAGTGAGATTTCTGTGAAAGTACTTGTGGAAAATAAGGAAATTAAATACAAGATCTTTTGTAAGTACATATTTGCATTACAGTCTTGGATTTTCTAAGATGGAAGAGGAAAGAAGAACTGCATGTCAAACCTGCACCTCTTGATGCTGTCTCAGGATAACTGCCTCCAACTTCTTGAGCATCTTGGGATCTTGAACTCATGAAAAAGCCTTCAAGGCATATTTATACCAATACAATAGTAGATGTACAAAAAGACTAGTGTGTTACACATAAAATGGAAAATATTGAAAGTTCAAATGTGAAAATAACGAAGTTCAAGTGAACAGAACCAGAAAACAAAAAGAAAAAGAAGGTCCAGGAAATGCAACAAGCACATCTTAGAGAAATCAGTCTTTTTTCCTCCGTGGTCCAAGTGCAGTTAGACTGCCATTTTGGGGAGATATCCAGATACTAC
The DNA here is from genome assembly GCA_013396935.1 of Baryphthengus martii. Taxonomy (NCBI): domain Eukaryota; kingdom Metazoa; phylum Chordata; class Aves; order Coraciiformes; family Momotidae; genus Baryphthengus; species Baryphthengus martii. Next base: position 75,027 of record VWZK01005005.1, on the reverse strand, counting down.
ATGATAAAGTGGATTGTCCTGGAAAGCCTTGTGTAGTATTCACTATGACTTTCATACAAAATGTATTTGCAGAACACTGAGTGAAAGTCTCCTGTGCTGTGGAAGATAGTCCCAAGGTTCTACACTTCAAGATGTATGCACAAAAATATTTGTGATTACCTGAATCAAAGGAGGTCATTCTTTACTGAAACTATTTCATTTGATGTTAATAAATCATTGATACATTTATTGTTGAACACTGCAAGTATCTTTTCCTTTTAAGTGTAATCTTTTAAAGGAACCGTTCACAACATGCCTTGGTAAGAAACATTTTTCTTGGGTTTTCTCCAACCATTCTTGCTAATGTGCTAAGTTCTTCCATGCATTACCTTAGGAATAGGCAGCACACTTTAATCTAGAAGGTGGTTTCCTGTCCCTTGATGATCTGGTTCTTTAGCAAATCTTTCTGTGTTAAGCTTTGTTTTTATTACTAACTGACTACATTAGGACTTAAAAATTTTGTACAGCCAAAGTAGGTGTGGTACTATTTATAAATCAAGGGCAAGTTATGTAGTTTTCATAAGGTGGTTTATATTGCATATTTGAAATCTGGAGGTGTTTCAGGAATGTATCATAAAACCACCTTCTATAAACTGTCTCTCAGGAAACAGTAATGATAACAGAGGCAGACAGATCTCAATTTAAACAAGTTACTTTGTACCCTTAATTTACTAAATTTCTGGAATTTTTTTAACCAGATTGAAAATCTTTCCAACTTTTTGAAGTCTTATCAGTTGAGTTTTCAGAAGATTCACTTTGCTGCTAAGATTTCCAAACACTCAATAATGTGAGGCTATATAGCCTTATAAATCTTGCCTCATAAATTTTACAGATTTATGAAAATCTTAATTGTATACCATGTACTGGATAGAAGTAAAAATAATTCCATATATAAAATAATAACAGTACGTATATTAATTAAGCTTCCAGACCCCAGAATGCTGAATTTATAACTGCCATAAAAGGGTTTTACATCTATGCAATTTACTGAACATGAACTATAAGTTTTCTGGATTTTACCTCACTTCTTATTTTCACAGAAAAATGTGTGCAAAACTTCATGGCTGACAATGTGGGTGTCAGAAGCCTGAAAAGGGTGAAACAAATTGGAAAAGTAGAATGAAAATATATAAAAACCTGTAAAATTACTATGTTCTCTTACTGTAGGCAAGACCTATATTTAGATTGGGTGACCATAATGGGACACTGGTCAGAAGATGAAGGACAAATTTCAATACATGTTCATTACTTTAAAGAAATTACACCTTAGAGTGAGCCTTTTATATTGAAAAAGTACCGTAGGAAAAAAAAAACACTTTTGTGCAGAGTGTAGCTTGCCTAGTCTACATTCTTCTGTTCATTTTGCTGTTATTGAATATATCTGTGTAAATAAGAAATACCTTTCACAGCTGAGATTCTCCACTGGCTCCATCCTTCAGTGAAGTCAGTTCACAGCAGCACGACTGGTTCTTGTGTGAAGCAGCCCTGGGAGAGTTTTATATTATTTAGCTATCCTGAAATATTTTTCTTGCTTGATGATTACCCAAGGTCTAGTAAAACCAACCCAGCATCTGATATTTATCTCGCTTGGTTTTTTTTTGTGGAAGACCTTGAAGATCCAGAGGAATGACTAAGAAACCACAGATAAAATGCAGATACTTATTTTTCACAAAGGAGCATTTCTTCCAACTACTTCCTAAGTATATGAGTTTAATGTGTGTTAACTGAAACACAACACACAAACAAAATACAAACTACTTTATTCCTCTACACAATTCTAATTCCCTCATTTTACACTGATGTCATAATCATACTGACTATACCAATATCTACTGAAAACCATCTAGATTTGTAACAAGCACCGATAAGCCAGAAAATCAGCAGTAATAAAAATAAACTTTTTCAGATTCTTTTGCAACAGACAGGAATTACTCCTTTGAGGGATTCTTCTTGTGTGATTGTTTAGAGAAGTTATATTATGGACTTCAGATTATAATACAGCTTGAAATTAATATGTTATGGAAGACATCATATCATAGCTACTTAAAAAACACTAATAATGAGATAGAAACATTTTTTTTAAAAAAAAAGAAAAAGCTTCACTGGGACTGAATCTGATCCAACAGGTTCAGTTTCCATCACGGTGCACTTGACGTGGAGAGAGAACAAACAATAAAATGTCCAAAAGGAGGTGACTTATTCCCCCACCTCCTCTCCCACTTCTCTCCACTCTCAGCCCCATCTCCCATGGGCCAATGCTGAGGGTTGGTTTAGTGACTTGAACTGGAGGGGCTGATGGGAGGCAAAGCCAGTGCAAGGTAAAAGTCAGGAGTGAATGGTGAAGAGTGAGGGGGCAGTGAGGAGCTCAACTCTTGCCTTTTGGGTAGTATGGCCATCCTCCTCTGTGAAGTGGTACCCTCAGTTCCCTGACACTGTAATGCTGCTTATGCACTGTGACCCCAGACCTGAGGCTTCAGAGCTTAGCTCCAAAGTGAAATCACAAAGACTTCTGGATGCATAACTTAATGAAATTAAAACACAATTCAGTCTCAATGTGCCTTAAAAGAATTTGGTAACCTTACACTTCCTTACAGATGGGAAATATAAGATTACCTCATGACAGCTAATGCTGTCCTCTGGCTACTGGGCCAGAGTTATGATCATGATTAGGACTAAAGAGTCTAATATAGCCAAACAAGTTAAACCTGCTACATCCAGCAGAGCCCAAACAGCTAGAGAAGGGACTAGAGGTGGTGGGACCTGATCCTGCCACTGTGACACCGAAGCTGGATAAGACGCTTGGTTACAGGCGAGCTTACATGTAACTGCCAGGTTCCAGATTAATATGTTTATCTCTTACCTCTTACCTTTACGTGATGAAGCATCAAAAGAAACTACATAGAGAACTAAAGCGATGAACAAGAACCAGATACTCAAAACTTTGAAAACCCTTTCCAAAATTCAGCAAAAAAAAAGAGTTGTCATCTCTTGCTCAGATTTCATGTGATAGTTCAGGCTTTCTCTGGAGAGTTCAGGAGGTAGTGAAGGAAATATCACAGCTGCGTGTCTTGCCAGCAATGCCACCCTATCATGATGCTGAGAGGATTGTGACTGCAGGATTCCTCCTCACCTCTACTCAGCTGGGCATCTCCCAAGTAGCTTGGGCTCCCATCAAAAGGCTTTAGAGTCTCTGTGTAACTATACTGTCAGGGCTGGTTGTTTCCAAGGGGTTGAGGAGCTGGGGATTAAGAGAGACTGAGACTGATTGTGCTCTCATTAGTGAGATGAAGCCACACAGTGGTGAACACAGTGGACAGAGCTGTGTGCTGGCAAAATAGTCAACAGCTCCTAGCCATGGCCAGTGACGTCCTGACAATCCAGTCAGGAGGAAAACAAGATGGAGCCAGAGACAGGCTGGAGACAAGTCTTCAACATCCCACCCAAGAAACAGGTAGCCCATATGTGCATAAAAGCACATGATCTTGAAGACTAGGGCAAGGAAGTGACTGAGGTAACAAAGAAAGAAACCTCTCAAAAAAAAACCAAAACTCGAACCAATCCAAAACTTTAGTTGTACAGGAAAAGTGAAGGTACAATAAGAAGAAAGAAAAGATGGATATGCAAGGATGAACCCTGTCTCAGTTGAAGTAACACTGGAGACCACTGTGCACAGGAACACCAGTAGGAAGAGGTCTGTAAGAGAGAGAAGATAAAGGAAAGAAAGGTGACACAAAACCTGAGATATGACACAACATGAGCAAGAAACAGCAGCAAGTGACTGAAGACTGCTCACAAGGGAAAATGATTAAGCTTCTTAAGAGAACAGATTCAAAGAGCAGTGGTGTGTCAGTTGCCACACAGAGACCAGGATATGACATAAGGTGTCTCTGTTATGAGGACTCAAATGTTCTCAAGTGAACAGTGGAGAAACTTCTTCAGCAAACAGTTACTCCATCAGCCACAGCTTATCATATTTTAGGCCTACAGAAGAGCTTTTCATAGAAAGTAGTTTGGAAAGTAGAGGGAATTCTGGTTTATTTACAATGGGACTTTAAAAGCAGGTCAACAATTTAAATATGGCAGTTTAGGGGGGAAGAATGATGAATCCCATAACTCATCAATCCACAAAATTTTAATAAATGGGCCAGATATTTTCAGGTTGCATCTAAAAGATGTCTTTAAGAAAAGCTGGTATGTGGATAGACAGCAACACAGGCAGATGGTTGGAAGACTGCCTTGAGATAAGTCCCAAGCCACAAACTGAGAGAGGTCACATATGGAGAAAAGCCTGAGGTAGAGCAAGGCCACTCCATGGAGGAAGTGCTTTTGAGCAGACACGGGCTAGGGAGCAGCGATCAGCTCAACAAAGGATCAGAGTTATAAGAGCAGATGTGGCTGTTCAGATGTGTTGTGAATAAGAAAACTGAAGAAATGCCGGCTTTGACCCTAAATGTTGAGTGAACACTTGAGTATAACATCCATCAGGCTTCATGTTTTGGTAGGACTGGAGGAAGGAAAGAACCCCAGTGACAAAGATGACAAAATACAGGAATGTTAAATGCAGCATGGGGTGCCCACCGAAATGAGCAGGTACTTTGCCTGCTGCTGAAGACTGTGAGGCATCAGGAGGATTTTGAGGAGCCAAGTTTGGGATACCAGCTACATCAAAGAGGAGGGGAAGTGCATAGTCATCACATAGATTTGTGTTATCCAAAATCAAGGGGAAGACTTTCTGTAAGCTGCAGTAAGTAAAAAAATAAATCAACCTAAAACTAAAAATATTGAATAATCACATTAGAATTATACTGAGAGCAAGAAGAGTGAAAGGGAGGTACAGAAAGCCCAAAACTCTCAGAATAACAAGGGGATTGCCACAGTGCAAGGTGAGTTTGACCTTGCAAAGGACATGAAAGAAAATGGACCCCAAAAAATGTATTTCTACTTTAAAAAAGAGAGAAGGAAGTAGCTGGCTCTGCATTGAGAGGATAGAATCAAGATAATCTGTATGTTGCTCAGAACTACATGTGTATCTTGCCTTTTCAGTGCAGCTGACAGTGTTGATCTGGTTCATGATCAAACTGGAAGATTCATGCAGTCATCAAACTGGTGGCCTCCACAAAACACAGTTCCAAGCACTGAAAACACTCCTTGTCATCCAGTTAGGAGAAAGCAGGTGGAGACACTGACAATCCATCTTTTGCTAACATTTTCACTATGCTGTGAACATATGCGGAACATAAAAATGTAGACATAGCATGGGATTATGGTAAATTCATCATACCAAAAAGTCAAAGAAAGTAGAAAGCACTGTCCTTAATGTGGAGGGAAAAGTAATGATATAGACACTTGGAATCTGATAGTTTGAACTCAACATCATGCACAACTGGAAAACAAAAACATATGAAGGGAATAATTAAAGACATAGAGATAAATAGATGGGATAAAAGGTTATCAAAAGCATTATATGAGATTCAAAAGAACTCCTGTTCTGAGAGATTAATTTTTAAAACCATTATAGGCAAGATATAATCTTTCTTTGTAAAATTAACCTGGAATAAGTGGAGATTAATACAAGAACTGTAAGGTGCACAAGGACCCAACTAAAGGCAACCAGCAAGTGGGGAAATACCTTGCCACAAAAATGTTGGCTTGCTAATGAAATTTTCTGATAACAGAAATTTGGAAAGCATTCTTGTTAGGGAGGTGAATCTGGATAAACAGGAAGAACTAGATGACCTTAAAGAGTGAAGCAATGGAAATGGGATAACATTTAATGGTATTAAATGACATGCTCTGTACCTAAGGATTTATAAAAACAGGTTTATGCAATATGCTAGGAGCACATCAGTTCAAAAGTTGAGAATGTCCCGAGCATGCTAACTACCCACAGGATCTGTTGCCAACATAATGCAACGAAGACAAAGGTAATGCAAACCTAAAATGTACCAATGGTCATTTCTAATACAGTTAGGAAAGCATTGGTGCTGTCGTTAAAACCCTGGGAGGTCACATTTGCACTTTTGTAAACTGTCACAAGGAAAGATTCCTCTGCCTGTGAGAAAAAGTTAAGTATTTTAGCGTGAACAAGTGTTCCAGGGCTCCTTTATATAAGCTGAAGAGAAATCCAAAAAGTCCTTAATCGCAGCCTATAATCATGTTTGATACAAGTTGAACGTCGTGACTTCTGGAGGTTTATGCTCTTCTCTTTCTCATCTTTGAGTATAAAGGTGTTCAAAGCTGAACACCTCAGATGTGTGAAAATATATGAGGTGAATCCAGGTCAGGAACAGAGGCTAATGACACTGTCTGACCCATGGGATGAATTTCACCAGGAACAAAAAGATATAAATTGACTTGATAAAATCTGAAAATAAAATGGTGCCCTGTCACTGCCATGAGGGTCTAAACCCATGGTGAAAAAAAGATCTAACAAGTTTTAACATGAAGACCAGCTCTGAAGGAGACTAGAAGAAAAAGATACAAGATTGAATTACTCCAGTGACGTGGTGCTACGTTTAAACTTTGCTAGTTATCCACTCATTGTCTAATCAAATTTATTCTTTACCAGCTATTTAGAGATAGCCATTCAATAGTATAGACAACTTTATGACTTCATAGTACTTGAAGTATATTTATAGTGTACTCCTTTCTAAAGTAAAACACCATGTAAACAAAATTGTCCTAGACTACCCTGTTCATATTTGTCAGTGGCTGGCAACCACAGTGTTTGTCAGTTTGCTGAAGTCATCTTTGTTTCACCACTACCTTTCTTTGTCTCTCCTCAAGTTACAAGCTGGCTAAGATCAGTTAAGTATCAATACTAAAATGTTGTAAAAAATACTGTTAAACAGACATATTGTCCATGTCAATAAACATAATTTTTTTTTCAAATTAAGCAATATAAATCTTTGAAAATACCCTGCAGAGTAAATGACAGAACTTCAAAAAAAACCTGTCCTGTTTGGTCTAAGGCTATTCCATTATTATGAATTGTGTTATCAGCACATATGTTTCTCAAATACTCTGTGTTCCTGCACATATGTTTCTCAAACAGTGTGTGTTTCTGCATTATTTTGCAATCCTGTGACCCAGTCTAGCATTAAATCATGAAAAGTTCAGCAGCTGAGTTTTATCCTTGCCTGTAGAGCACATATACCATTAATGTTTCATAACAGAAATAAAGCATTTAAACTTCCACATTATATATCCATACAGCTATTTACATTTTGCCTCTTTATTAAATATGGCATCTAACATGTGACATTAAGAATCATCAGATTCATGTATCCTTCCACCATCTCATGATTTTCAGCAATAATAAGAGGGAGGTCTAGAAGATTTGCTTATGATCGCATCCTTCCCAAACTCTAACCACAGAACTGTACTTCTTTGGCCAAAGGACTGGGATTGAATCTTTTGCCACCTGTACTTCTTTCTTGCTAATGCAAGCTGAGATATAAAAACAAGGATAAAGCTGTCATTCTAAATATATGACAGAGCCTTTATGAAGACCCCGATGGGGTGGAAAATTGCCAGAAAACAGATAATGTGTTTGCTGTGGTAGCATCAATATTCTGCCTGAGGGTGCCCATGCTTCATCATGCTTCCCTATAATGACTGACAAATAAAAGTCTACCAGCCAGTTACAACTGGTCGATAGTAGAGCTATTGCTTGAACTCAGCAGTAACAAACTGCAAGATTATTTTAAGGAAAATTAAGCATATGTGATTGTGGTCAGGCTCCCTTGATAACTCCTGAAGCCACTGGCCAACTTCAGCCAAATCTGGAAGAGCTTCAAAAAACAGTTAAGCTTCTGCAAGTCTGCGGGGGAGTAGTAGTGAGATAGAGGAGGGAGAGCCCCAAGATTGTCCCTCTGGAAGGGAAAGAGCAGGAGGGCAGTGCAGAGGATCTGAAGCATTTAGCACCATTTTCCGGGAAGCAGCAGCCTCCAAACAGGTATTCTGACAAGCAAAATCCAGCAGCATCTTTTGCTCTTGGAAGCCAAATTCAGATCTGATCTGAAAAGATGCACAATGCTCAGTGAACCAGTGGAAAGATCTGCTTAGCTGAAATCCCTGCAGAAAGCTCCAGCCCAGGAACAGCAAGCACCAACACCTCCAGTGTGGCCTATTTCTCCTCCTTGGCAGCAGTGGAAGAGCATCACTCTTTGGCATGGTCACCAAACTGAATGACAGCAGGATAAATAATCAGATAATATAACAACTACTTTCTCCTCTTCTTCACCTTACAAGAAACAAAATTCATGCCCTGCTGATGTATCTCCTCAAGAAATAACTCTCACCACACTATGAAGATCGTTTTTTTTTCCTAAACTGACTTCAAATGCTACAACACACACCAATGATACTGTTTGGATAATGGTAATCATAGAATGTTTTGGGTTGGAAGAGACCTTTATAGTTCATCTAGTCCAATCCTCTGCAGTGAACGGGGACATCTTTAACTAGATCAGGTTGTTCAGAGCCCCATTCAACTTGACCTTGAATGTTTCCAGGGATGGGAATTCTACCATCTTGCTGGGCCATCTGTTCCAATGTGTCACCATTTTCATTGTAAAACATTCCTTCTCTGATCATGGTAGACTTCCGTGGAGTTCTCTAACAAAAAAAAAAATACAGAAAATCATCATAAGTCATCAAGATCTAAATTCTAGTATAAATTTGAAATATAAATGCAGAAAGTGAAGCTTTCTGTACATCTCTTGTTAATGAAGTCACTCATCTTTTCTGTGAAAGACAATGAGGTGACTGAATTGCAAAAAGATCAGCATCCATTTTCAGAGAATGGGGTACAAGGCATTTGTATGTTCAAGGCAACCCTCTTGTACAGTTCCAACAGCAAATGACCGGATTCCAAGAAATGTTTGACGGAAAGATTCCATAATTCCATCTCCAGCTTTTTGTGATCAGCTCTTGGATGCTTATGGATCTGTTTAAAGTGTTCTCCAGACCCGCAGGAAAGGGAATGCTTCTGTGTCAGCTGGATTCCTATACGATCAAACTCTCCAAGGAAGTAGGGAAAACTTTTTATTATTTCATGCAAATATTTATTTCTCTGGAAAATAAACATACATTGTTTAGCAGACTGAAATTGTTGTGAACATTTCCAGTTTCAGGGACAGGATCAGAGAGCACTCTTGAAATTTATTACAAATACCAAAAGCCGAAGGGGGATGAGCTGCACTTCAGAGGTGGAAGGAAAGAATCTCCCAAGAACAAGCCGTAATCAACATGTCATCTAGGCAAATGAATATCCCTACTCCCAGACAGAGAATTTTTTTGAAAGGGAGTGAGAAGGGGTGCTATTTTGATTTATAGGGAGACTTCAGAATTCAGGGCTTAATTGTACTTTAGTTATGCAAGCTTGTTTAAGATACTGCTTCTTTCAAATACTTCAAATACACAGACCTTCCTTTCCTGAAAGCTCACATCTTCAAAATGACATCTAGCAATGTTTCATAAAGTACATAAGAACAACTTGAGATAGAAGTCCAGACTGCAAACACTGAAATAAAGATCATTAACACAAAGAAAAAAAAGCATGTTCTGCTCCCAAACAAACCATTTATCCTTTTTACTTCCTGATTCACCTATCAAAGATAACTAGGGGGAAAAAAACCAACCCTGTTTATACCTCCACGCTGGATGCCACCCTCCAGGTGAAGGAAGGCCTGGCACTTTCCCACAGGTGCTGCTTTCCTGGACCCATGTCAGACATTTGCAGTCAACAAGGAAACCCCTGGGGAGAGGCAGCATGGGGCAGAGATGGGGCTGGCACTGGCACACCAGCTCTGTGCCTGCCTCGTGCCCCAGCACCTCTCCTTCTCCCTGCCCTTTGCACGCCCCAGGTGTGACAGGCAGGGGCGCATTTCTGAGCAAGTCGTATTGTTAGCATTGTCACCAGAGATTTTTTTTTTCCTGTCATGTATTTGCACAGCACGTAGCAGATGGGGCCAGTGTTTCAGTAGAGCTACTGGAATAAAAACTGGAAAATAGTAAGTAGCAACAGAGTTGCAGTTACTCACCTGGTGCATTTACCCTCTGAGTCTGGCAATGTTGAAAGTTCACCGTGTTACCAGGGAGTTCCTTGAATGTCACAGCTCCTTACTCTGATAAATTAGTGTCTAATCCTAAAGGTGGCTCATTGGTTTTCAGTATTAGGCCCTTAATCTCCTTCCCTAGCTCAGGAATCTTTTCACCCTGCACCCAGAGAGATCATCAGTCATTCCTTTGCCCAGAGTTACCAAACAACATCCAATTTTTTAGCAAAGGTGTCAAAGTGTCTGTCTAAACATCTTCTGATTTTGACCTGAAACTGATATGCTTGAAAATCTCCAGCTCTTCCCTAAAGCCTGACAGTTAGCTCACAACAAATAAAAAACAGCCTAGTGATTTACTGTGTCGATCCTACATTGTTGTGCTCTGTGTTTCTTTAAGAAAGGTGTGAGTATACGTGTAAGAGTCTTGAAATACAGTGGTTGCCATGGCAATTATCTGTGTTTAGAGAGTGGAGGGGAGTAAAGTTCCATGTAAGTGGCCAGAGTAGAGTGCAAGTTAAACATACCTCTTTGCAGGTCTAAATTATGTACTTCTCCCCTGCTGCCCGCCCCCCCCCCCCCCCCNTGATGAGCTCCAAACTATTCTTGCAACAATGCCAGATTATTTCCTCCCCCTCCCCCTCCAATATTCCCACTTGCCTGTAAGTCCCAGGAGAATAAAACATAAGACCGTGGGGGGCATGGGAAAGAGGAGTTTGTCTTAACACAGACTTTGCGGAATTTCCCGACTGAGCTCCCATCCAGGATTTTGCTTATCTGGTTCATTTCTCTTTAATGGGACTGAGTGCCTGACTCTCACAAAACTAACAGATCAAAAATATAGGTATAGCTAAATGGTTGTAAACTTAATTGGAAAGGAATGTTGCATAAGTGTAAATCATCAGGACAAATATCCCTTAGCATTTATATTGTGCTTTACATTTTCTACCTACTTTGCGGATTTGTTGTTTTGGAACAAATGTGCCTTGTTCCTAGAGCTGGAAAGTCTGTGCTTCATAAATCTTTGTCCTCACATTCTCTCTTTTCATTTATCAACCTAGATTTTCCCCCCTTTCCTCACCTTCATGATAAGGGTATGATTCCCAGCCTCCACACACTTGCATGTAGTTTGTGTATTTATTTGCCAGGTGTTCAACTCTCGATGTTGGCTCTATGGCCCTGTGCCGGGCTCTTTACTTTCACACAGGAATATTTCAATGCTTAAAGAGAGTGATCGTGAACAGAAATTGTGTAGTCTGAGGGCTGCCTGTTCTAATTTCACAGAAATAGGGTTCACCTCAGACTGAGCCAGGTGAACACTCCACAGGTGAGACTCCATTCTGCCACCTTCCACATGCCACATCTCCTAAAAATGGTCTGCAATGGGTGCTGATAGGGTAACAAAACCAGAGTACAGACTTTGCAGTAGGGCTGTGTAAGGAGCAATGGTAACACTAGGAATAAGCCATTCTTTAAGGCTTATTTATGATTCGCATACAATACTTATATGCTTCACTTTAGTATCTAGCAAATTCAGCAGAGAAATTGCTACCATGACCATTTCACATAGCCACTCTTGAAAATATGTTGCTAGAGGCTGCTTTAAATATTAATGGATAAGTTGCAAGACGGAAATACATGATTAAGTCATTTTGAAAAAGCAGATCCTGAGGCTCTCCTGGTTCCCAAGCAGCTGTTAGCAAAAGAGCTGTGAGTTCCAGTAGCTGTGAACTAAGAGAAGGGAGCTGTATTTGCTCTTAGACCCATTCATGACACAGTGGATGACACTGAAGTAATTTAATCCCTCAGTTTCCCTCCTATACCAGTGTTTTAAAATCCTAACAATCTTCCTCTGCAGAAGAATCACGAGTATTTTTTTTTTTTTTGTGAGCTCAGGAGTAAGCCTTACCAAAGAACTGGAAATTATTTGGTCCTTGCCTTACTGTGTTTACTCTTCAGTTTTACAAGTGACGCAATTGGTGACACTGATAATTCAGCTGATGAAGCAAGGAAAGCCAAAGATTACCAAAATGTGATCACAGTTAATTAAAGTGTGTGATCAGCATGACAGCTCCATGAGAAGGTGGTTTGTTTGGTAAATATACTTCTTTCTGGTAGGTAATGTGGAAAGGGTGACATTTTAGGAGGGATCTAGGCAAGAAAAGGGTGGTGAACAGGTGGAGAATAGATGTGGGAAAGGTCTTTCATGATTAGAGGTGTGCTACTATCAGGAAAGTAAATATGCCATATGGGTCAATTGTGTCCTTGGTCACTGTGATAGGGACTCTATTTCCAGACCCTGAAGAATGGCAGATTACAAGCATCACACCATCTACTCATTTGCAAAGAAAGCACTTCCCTCTGAGCTAAACAGACTCAGTAATACTATAACCCAATTGAAAGGCTTTCCCAAAACCTTCATCTCAAAAAAAATCACATTTTACAACTAGGCAATGCACTGTCTTCCCTATCACCTGATCTACTTCTCAGCTATTTCTCTTCAGATTATTCTCTTGACGTATCTACCTGATTCAATGTGCATGGGAGCATGATGTAGACTCACTGGACAGTCCAATGAGGCTGGCTTTCATTGTTTACAGTATCTAAGAGCATGTTAGATGCTTCTCAGGGTCAATAAAGACCCTGCCCCATAGATCCTGCTGTCTAATGGTTCCATAATTATGGTAACCCTTATGAAAACTTAGCACTAAATAGCATTTCCCATAAGGCTAGTTCTGTTTCAAAAAATAATTGCTTGCATATGCACAGTATGACTGCTTTCTCCATAAGCTGAAGTCACATCATCTCCTCCACTTTGTTCCTGTAGTAATGTGCAGCAAGCAGCCGTATGTTAGTCTATGGTTTAACCCACTTTCTGAGGACATGGGCTAAATCTGTATTGTTCTGCTCATGTATATGCACAGAGTCTGAAAATATTCAAAGAAAAAAGTGCAAGAGCATAAGATGGTTAGAAAAAGACAGTATGGCAGAGAACAAAATGGGAAAACTGTCCTGGTAACCAGGCAGTCCCCACATTGCCTGAGAGTACCTCAGACTTAGCAGTTCTGTTTTAAAGAGGCGAGTTAGAAACGCAGAAGGTGTCTTGAAGAGGAAAAAAGTCCGCCTCATCTCAAAAGTATTCTGCACATTAGTGTGATTCAATGAAAATGTGTATAACTAACTACCCTCTTAGACTCAGGAAAGAAGGTTTATGCAACTCCAAATGGTCATGATAGCACAGGGCTGTGTGTGGTCTGGCCCACTCCACTATAGGCCTCCCGGGAATCCCATCCTGCCATGCTTGCCAGGACTGTGGGTCAGTTTTAACTTTAGTTTACCCACACACCTTCACAGCACACTCAAGCCAGGGATTAACCCTCCTGTGGGTGCCGAGTTGGCAGGACAACCCTGATAGACGGACTCAGTGGTTTCCTTGCTCCCAGAGGAGCCATAGGAGCATTAGTTATGGGTGGGACAGCCCTCCCTACTCTTCCAGACGTGAAGCTATGCACAAGAGCATAGCTGAGATATGGCCCACGTGCTGCTCTTTCCTAGACCTCAGTATTGTTTTAGCTTTATGGAAAGTATAAGCTATTACAAAATAAGCCGTAGAGGAGACCATGACATAAAGAATCTCTTGCTATTTCATTGGATATCGGTTTCATAAAATCCAGAACATTTTGGCCCAATCTTGCAAAATACCTACAGCACGTTCGGCAAAACATTTACAGTCTTGCAAAATAACTTCTATTTTTTTTCCAAGACTCTTTGTACGCTTGCAAAGTGCTTTCCTGGATTAGGCCCCAGACACTCAGGTACTCTTTAGCTCACTCACATGCTATAATGAGGTAGTTTGTACCAGTTTTTCACTTTAATTGTACAGTTTGGTCTGTCTCAGTAAACTTTCTTCATGAAATAGGTAATTTAAATCTAGAAGCATTAAGATACCATTACCACAAAACACCAAGCACCTGCAGTTCAGTATGCTTTAGAAAAGAAATAGCATCTGTCATTTGTAAATTTTAAAATAATTTAAGTACAGCAAGGAAGATATTAAAGAGAAACACCTTAAAAACAAGTGGGGAAACTCAGTCTTTCTCATTCTGTGAAGAGAGTGTGACAGCATATGGTACATAGTGGGTGGTTGTTCTAAACATAACATGTATGTGTTCGACCTAAAATGTTTTATTGGTTCCTACTTATGAGAGCAGCAGCTAAAAATGACTGATGACTGTTCTTTCTATATCAGCAGCGTGTAAAGGCCCAAGGGAAAAAAAAAATTTAAATCAGTCTTTATAATCATAAATATTTTTAAACAGTCATAAAACTCTGTTTAACATAATGTTTTCTCCAAGGTACCCCAACACTACAGTATGAATAGTTACTGCTATTATTTCTAGATCATCCTAAAACATGCCCAAATAAAAGGGGAATAATCTTATTTTCCCCCCGAGTTACTGTAGCTTTTCTGGGGACAAAATCCTTTGAGAGTATAAGTATTTAGCACTACAATAACACAGGTTAGCTTAATATACAAGGCAAAATGCAAGTCACAACTACAAATCTCCTAGATTTATAGGAGAAAACAATTATAACCCCATCGTCAGTGTGACTGCATTCCTTAAAAATATAAAAGTTGCTCAGAGAGCAAAATCTCAGCATTGTGCCCTCCTTTCTCCCCTCTTTGAGTTACTATCACGGAAGGAACTGAGGCTGAAACTGGAAAATCTTACGATGTGCTCCAAATAAGGCCAGTTTGTTACTAACCTGTCCTCCTGCGGCAGCGATTCCTGTGTCTGAGGCCAGCTGCCAAGCATGTTCCCTCTTCCTCCCACATGAGTTTCATCCTTGTGGTCAGCTGTTTCTTGGAAGCTGAGGAGCATAATTGATATTGTAACTATCAAGCTGAGTGCAGAATGAGCTTACACAACTTTGTGAACATGCTTTTCTTGCCCTCTCCACCCACCTTTCTCTAAAGCTATGGGTTTGTTCACAAAAAATATGATTCAGGTGTCAGTTTTATGGGTGGAGCTCAGGTGCTTCTGTAGTTGCATGTCCTAATCCCACTCCAGGGATCAGACTGTGCCCAGGTGACTCTCCCTTTTGAGTGAGTTCAATCCAACAGCACAAGGGGCCCAATCCTTGTGCCCTGCACTATCAGCAACATTGGCCTTAACGGCTCAGAGGGACCTCTCAGTCTAAAGAGAGTCTCAGCAAGTAGCCCATTTTCTGGAAAAGCAGAGAAACTGTTGCACATGTGCCTTCTGAACATGTCTCATCCCTGAATTGCACCTTCCATGTATCTGTCCCAATGCCTATGGAGTCCCTTTGGTTACTTGGGGTTCAGAGAGACAGATCTGCCCCATGGGTGTGAGATAATTCCCTAAAACACTGGCCGTAAGAGAGATGAAGCACATTTTATGACTTTGTCCTAATGTAGCACAACGAATGTAGGATGGACATGGGCTTTGGAACAAATTCAAAACTGTCTGTTTGGGTTTTGTGGCTGTTTTGGTGGGGTGTTTTTCCAGTTGGGTAGGTGGGTTGATTTTTTTGTTGTTGTTTTTCACCAATATGACACAACTCCCAGCCTTTCCAAGGAAAGGACTGCAGAGCCACTTAGCAGACAATGTCTCACCCTCAGTAGGACTGGCCCCTCCTGTGAAAAAGAGCTGTGAAAGAGGATTCTGGGGAAAAAAATACGCTTTGTGTTTGAGCAGTCTTACCCCTGAAAAAGGAGAAAATTTACCCAACCTGATGTAGTAATGACGTTTTTTCAGAATTAGAGCATGAGAAAATCATTCTTGTCTGTCCCACTGTAATTCATCCAAGTCTTGAAAAGGAAACACTGCTGAGATACTATGTCCTTTAATCGTTACTGTCATAAGAACCTCAAATCTTCTTATTCACAGAAAACCATATCCAGCCCCACATGTGGAATTATTAAAACATTTTTTTAATTAAATGTTGAACTGACAAAACATTCAGATAGTCTTAGTATGATGAAATCTGTGCATTCTAATTTCATTATTTATGATGTGTTTAACCTCAAACACTTGTGCATGCTGCTTGAAATGCCTGAGAGATTCTTGCCCCAAAAGATGCTAATCTATGTAATACACAAATCTCTGGGTGAAGATATACAGATTATTGAGGGGGGGAAGCAAAAGAAAAACAGTCACAACAAGACAAGTGTGGGAATTTTGTTGCAATAACATTATGTGATCCCTGGTATACACATCTTCTTATGTAGTTTCCCTAAACAAATTAGGTAGGGTTAGATTTATATAGCACCTTTCCATTATTTTACTGATGTCAAATGTGTTTATACAGGGGATGTCTACAGAGCTACTTGGGAAACTTTACATAGCATTGCAGTACGCTGGGGAGATAAACCCTGAGTATACAGGGTCAGAATTATCCCTGCCTATTGCAGCACTGGGAAACAAAGTCACATAGGATGCAAAAGGAAGCATCGGGTCATAGAACCCTCAAAAGACTGAGGAGACAAAAAAGGTTGTCAAAGAGTATTCACCTTCTTAGAAACTAAAGCTCCAGCTATATAATACACAGTGTCAGTAAAAAGAGTCTTCTGCTTATAAAATTCACTATATTTAGGTCCTTGGAAGTGTGATTATGAAAACAGATTTCAGACTCACTTTATTATACCTCAGAGTGGTTAATGACAAAATCTCCAGTAGTGTTTCAGAGATGTTATTTGAGAGTATCTATATTTCTGGCAAAGAGTTTGCTCCAGTTCTTTTCTTTAGTGGGATTAAAGGAGTTCTGTATTACATTTTTTTATATTTTGATGGACGTTAAAATTAAAGTAATACTTTATTACATCACTGTAATATAGTAAATTTAATGAAACGTGTTTTAAATTAAATGGTTTGGAAGGAAAATCTGTGTAGCCATTGTCAAATAACGTCCTCTTCAAAAGTAAAATTACAATTTTAATATAAAATCCTTTCTGAGTCTTACATGAGTTGTCCAGTTTTTATGTATTAAGAGACTGAAGAAAGCTTAGAAAATGTTCATGTGGAAAGTATTCTATCTTTTTTCAAAGCATTTTTGTCTAATTAGTTCAAATACCAATTTAAACTGCATAAAACAGAGAAAATCATTGAACTTCTGCAAACAGGGAAGAACTTGCAAGGTGACATTTATTGGATATCCCCAATAAAACACAACTATATTTTTCAATGGAAAAGATTATGAAGCAGCTTAAATTGCCCAAGTGAGTTGAATGCAGTCAACTGCTCTTGAATCAGTCACAGTGAACGAGGCCTGATGTAGATGTTTGTTTTCTTTTAATAGGTTTCTTCAGTATCTAACCATGATTTACTTCAAGTGGGAGTACTGACAGCAGTTAAAATGAAAGAAAAATCATTTCGCAGTTTTATTGAATGGATTCCATCAATAACATTGGGAGAAACAAGTTAGTATAACATGCATTTAAAAGCTAGTGAAAACAAATCATGCAGGAAATCACAAATTTAATGATTATTAAACGACACACTGTACAACAAAAATGTGTTGTGTTTCTTCTGCCTGGTTTCCACTGAGGCATCTGATTGTAGTGCCACATTGCAGATGCTATACATATGGGGATGAGCACAAAACCCTTGAGCTAGATGGAGAAGAGGGTCATGGAGGTGTTTGTGGGTTATTCAAGGAGATGAGGAGCAGAGCTTTGCAAAAGTTGATTTGAGGATGCATCTCTGTGCAGCAGTGCCAAAGATGGCTTCAGCACAGCAAAGAGTCTTTAATGAAATTTGCTGCTGATATGATGCTGAGAGGCTTCTCACATGCATAGGAGAGACTTTCTCCTTGAAGGGATGGGGACTGCTCAGAAGTTCTTGCCTCTGGCTGTTAGAAATACGGGCACCATCTTTTCTAGCAGGCACTGTGGCTGGGTCAATGGATCAGCACTTCCAAAATATGGCTCATTGCTGCCTCAGGGATGAGCTACCTCCTGCTGCACTTCTTCAGAATCCCCTATGATAGCCTCTGTCACAAAACCAATTCGCCTTCTCATCTTTGTAGCCCATTCAGTCAAAGAGCTCTCAGACATAACTGACGGGCACTTAGAGGAGTGTTTGTGTCAGCACTTCCCAAGCCCTCTCCTTTATCAGGTACTCAGAGTTAAGCACATGCTTAAATATTTTACTGGATCCAGGCCCATTCTTGTGCACATAAACCAGACAGGGACAACTAGAAGTGGTCACGAAATGACAGGACAGTGCACACCAGAAAAGCACATGAATTGCCATTAAATAGAGAATAAATTGCAAACATTTAAAAAACACTGATGCCATAATCCAGCTGTTGAGTGACCAGGTTCCCAGTAAGCACACACTTCCAAGAAAAATTAAAACATGGACATGAGGCAAGCAGTTGCCTAGTGGGCTGCTGAGCGCACGGGATTTATGTGTGAGTAGTTAGTATTATATTACACTCACAAAGTAGTATCCAAATATCAGCAGCTGTGTCTTGTATCCATTATTTCCCTTCTCCCCCAAATATAAACCTTCTTCACCTTTTTAATTAGAAAAGTTGTTTATTGACTATGACATGGAAATACTTTACATGGTGTTGTCCAAAAACGCCATTATTAAATAAGCAGGAAAATATGTTCAGTGGTAAATAGACATGACCTTTAAAACAATGTCAAGCCCACACACCCCATGATTTGTGCGTAGGTATGTGTTACTTTAAGTCGCTGTATATTACCAGTAACATGACATAGAAGACTGCTATGGAAAGTATCTTTGGTTAAGGAACTGTAGGGTAAATAAATAATTAGAGGCTAAAATACATAGCCAACTTACCTAATAAACTACTAAATTCAAACCTGTTTATGTGAGGTCTGACTTAATATTCATGGCACTATGGGTAAAAATCAATTTGTTTTTTTGTCTTGAAAAACATTTTATAGCAGTTAACTGAGGTCAGGACATCTCTTACTTTCTTGCACGACTCATTTATCACTTGTACAGCAGCCTTCTCATGAATAACAGGGAAGCAAGCACCTGTGTCACGCAAGGAAAGAAGTGGCGCTGAGACACCCAAGAAGAGAGGCTGAATTCACCTGTGTAAAATAATGTCCTTTTTCAGAAGACATTTACAGAAGAAAAATTAATAAAACAAGAATGCACCGTATCCTTCCTCCATGTCGTTCCAGTGAAATGGAGGGGCTGTGTGGTGTTATTCCAGGAAATCAGCAGATTTTTTCATTTTATTATTGTTGTTGTTGCCATTTTGTTTCAGTTTCAGTTTGTATTTAAAGAGAAGGGAGAAGAGACAGAGAAGAAAGAGCAAGAAAAGCTGTCTTTAGGGCAAAACACTTAACTATGACGAGTAATTTCAAGAGGATTGGAAACTTTTACCAAGAAGCCTCAGTAAGGTGCTCTAATGTAGATGCAAAAATACCGAGTAAAAGACCCGGAGTCTCATGTCTCACATGCTGGTGGCAATCCTGGGTTTCTAAGAGTTTTCCAACCACAAAGTCTGTGATGCTGGGCATCTCTGCCAATGCATATTCCTAGCATTATCAAGAATAGAGTCATGTAACTGTGGGCATTTTGTTAGCTACAATGGATGATACCTGTTTTATTTGGTTTACTTCATTTAAAAAGCTGTGGCTGGGTGGGAAAAGCAAAGCAGTTTGTTGCCTTGGATGTTGTGTGGGTCTCAGTAGAGGGAGCCTGTGCCTTTCCAGGAGTACAAGAACATGGGGAAAGCAGGGGAAAACATGGGATGAGGCAGACAGGAGATGAGGAGATCCACAAACTGGCATTCCCCATGTACTGGCCCTTCACAAAGCCATGTTTGGTAGAGTTTGGTAGAGCATGCATCCACCAGAGACGGGTGGATGGATGGATGGATGGATGGATGGATGGATGGATGGATGGATGGACGGATGGACGGATGGATGGATGGATGGATGGATGGATGGATGGATGGATGGATGGATGGATGGGGCTCACTGTCATGACACAGACAGGCTGTGTGGTGTCACAGCACCTCAAAAAATCACCAAGCTAGATTTATGCAGCCAAGCCTGGAGAAGAAGGCCTATCTGCAGATACTCAGCGTGCAGAGGAAGACCAGTTCATAAATCTCTTATTTTTACTTTGTCTCACCCAATAGTTCTTAGGCTTTATTTTTTTAAATTTACCTATTACTCTTCCTGTTCAAACCATCCTGGACTGTGAGTTTAAGAGCTCTCTCCATAGTTCTGGTGTGCTATTAGTAAAGATTTCCAGAAAGCCTAACCCAAAAGCTCTGCCTGAGGTACGGTCCCACCACCCTTGCTTTCCATTGCAGACCCCTGATCTGGCCAGAGTGCTTGGGCTGTGCATCGCTGCTCAGAAAGCACCATAGGGATGAAGCCATGGGAGAGCCAGTCAGAGCTCCAGCACACTTGGGATCTATCTAACCAGACCCTTGTGAAAGGAAGGGAGTGCCAGGGTGTGCAGGCCCTCACAGACAGACTTCGAGCTCAGTGCAACCCTGACGCAACAGCTGAATGTTTTACAGGACACTCGTGCCATGGGAACTGCACAAGGAGGGCAAGGGTTGCTAGAAAGAAGCAGCAAGATGTAAATAAATAAATATTCTTTTGTAAACGTGAAAAGTCTGTGGAGAGAGGGGTGGCAGGACTCTCACAAGGGATAGACCAGAGGGCAGCGCAGACATGTAAAGGTAGCCCATTCTCAGATACTTACTCAGACATTTGGTAGAGACTTTTCTAACTGAGCAATTCTTTACTGCAAAATAGTGATTCAGGAAAATCACTGGTTTTCACAGAAACTTACCTGTTCTGATTAAAGTTTACTCAGGAAGGCGCTCTGAAGAACTAAATGAAATATGGGTACAAAGAAAGGGAAAGAGCCCTTGCAACATGTTGGTATTCAAAGCATCCAGTTAGGAAGGAAAAGAGGTTTGGCTCATTCTAGAGAAGAAATTTGAGCATGAGTTTTTCTCTTCATGAGTGAGTCCAGTGACAACCATGAGATCCAGAAGAGGTCTTTCTTTGTGTGTTTTTCCCAAGGAAAGCAGCAATATATCTTGAGTATATGTCAAACTGGAACTTCTTTTAAATCTCAGAGCTTCACAGGATAAGATCATTTCCCTGCAAAGTTATCTGATTTCTGGTAGTTTTCTTTTCACACTGCATTGTGAGTGCCATTTTGAGCAGACACCCAAAAGCCACCAACAGCCCATTCCCATGTGAGAGCGTGCTAGCTAGGGGGAGGTCATGAAGATCTTCCTGAGGTGGGTGTTCCCAGGTTCCCACTACTCTCCAGATGCACACACAGTGACAGTAAATTTTGTGATAACTCTACTTTGGCAGTTTTTAATGGCTGCAGGTCACAAGGGGCCAAGAAGGAAGAGTTTTAAGCTGTAGGCAGCATTTCAGCACAGGGGGAAGGGGAGTTGCTTGTACAGACCCTGAGACAATATGAAATTGCTCCAACTTTCCCAAACTATGAAGGTGGTTTGGAGAGGTGATTTCTTGGTTTCAAAAATGAACTGCATTTTGAACTGCCCGGCTCTTTTGGTGAGCATCATGAACTACACTCAGATGCAGATGAGATGGGCAGAAATGAGCCGTTGGTTTGTGCTATTCCTCTCTCCTCCTGCCGAACGGCTGTTCCAGTGAAAAGCACCAGCTCAGGAAGGGGCAGAGAGGTAGGAGCAGAGTCCAGGAGCAAAGGTCATACCCTCCAACGCATAGCTCATGGGAAAGCCAGCAACAATCCAGAAGTAAAGGTTGAACCTTGGACTCCTTCAACAGCATAAGCTATGAACAATGACACAAGGACAACAGCCCATCCTCCTGTTTCTGTGTGGCTGTTATTCCTTCACTTACCTGAAGTGAGTTTTAAGTAGCCCTGTGGTCAGACCATCGTGGTCTTCAGTTGATAGACAGTATAGGTAGGCATCCTGCAAAAGATCTAGAGATTTAAAACACTTAAAACTAACTGTACTTCGGTTCTTCATCTGCTTCCCTCCCATGCATTTTGTTCTTCATATTTCTTGTCTCAGTCATCCCAGAGATCCAACTATATCCTCCTACTACCTCTGTTGCCTTTGCTCAGAGCTCCATTCCTTCTGCCTCACACTCCGCCACCACCACCCACTTCCAAACACCCCAGTCTTGGTCATCTCTTCAGCCAATGAATGTCATTGCTTTTCTTCTAGAAAACAACATCCTCTGCAAGTCCTTCCCACCTTAGTTTCTTCTCCATTTCTGTTTCCACACCTGAATTTTTCACCCATTTTGCCTTTGTCTGTGCTAAATTATACACTCTACTGCAAACAAGGACTCATATTATTTGCTTTGTAAAATATCCACGTACATGGATGGAGCTGTATAAATAATTAATATGTGCCTTAATCTAAGGATTATGAAGAAGAAAGTGGTGATTTCTGCAGAAAGATTAATGTGAATGAAATAACTAGACTATAATTTTCTCTGGCGATCCATGAAAGAATTAACCCAAAGGAGGCCCCCTTAAATACTTTTGCAGATAGCCCAATGAATTCCAGGTATGGCTTCACTTTGCATTCCTCATTATCCTCTTTCTTCCAAGAGATATCTACCTATTTTGTATGCAACATACACATATCCTTGCGTGTGCCGCAGTGGATAATTTCTCCAAGGTGTTTCATGCTGTGTCTCCTGCTAAATAGGGTAATTCTTTTCATGATGCACGTGGGGTAGCTGAAGAGCAGGAGGGGCAGTTACCCACATATGTTCTTGAAGAGACCTCAAGTAATACAGTAGATAGCTCTTGAAACAAGGACTAACTGTTGCAAAACAGATGCAGAAACACTTGCTGGTCCTAGGCTTCTTATTTCCTTAATGTATCCTCAATCCTTGAGCTCAGTTCCCTCTGGGTAGTAGGACAGGCAGATAAGTGTAGGCAAGGTCTATTAGTAAGCTTCACAGACCTGTCCAGGATAGTTTGGTCACCCAGCACTTTGGCTGTGTAAACAAAGCTTGCAGAGATACTGCACTTATTAACAAGCAGTAGCCTGGTGCCAGCCAAGCTATACTGCTTCCCAGGTCCCAAACTCAGTAATTCAGTACCTACCGAGCTTGGATTTATCTCAGATCTGCCTGACCCTTTGGACACTTGAGACCAAAGGGTCTCAAGTAGGTGGGAGCTGTGTGCCTATCAGAGTATAAAGGTGTTTTGCTGCCTAGCCAGAAAATCTCCAAGAACTCTCAATGTGACTGCTCAGTGATCATCAACAGCAGTAGAAGTCCTAGACTTGCTTTTTTCCTGGGGTCAGCACGGTGTTTCTTTTGTAAACATTCTGTTTTCTCTGTTCTTTCCTCTGAGAAGCTGAGAGAGCAGAGGCTGGATGGGGCTGAGGGGATTGTAAAGCAGGAGGGGAGACAGAAAGGAAGCACCTGTGGCTGGGGCAGCTGAGGCCAAACCCAAGCAGTTCAACACACCTGTGAGGGGAAAGGTCTCTTTTCACCTTTTTGTCTTTCTAGCAATGCCTTACACAGAAAAAGTAATTTTATAATGGCTGGAGCTTTCCGATGCCAAAGAGGAATGAAGGAAAGTTACTTAAAAGCCAAAAGTAGGCTTACACCAGATGTCACTGGTAGCAGCAGCTGAGTGGAGGATGGATATTTTCCACCCATGGAAAAGCCTTCACAAGGAGCAGAATAGAAATGGCTTGGGCCCTCAGGGCTGGCAAAAGATGCTGAGCACATACAAGCCTGAAGTTTTATGCCTAGGATGGGATCTCAGTCATGTAGGGTGGGAACTGGGGGAGAACGTGCACCGCTGGATTAGGTGTCTGCAGTGAGGTGCAGGTGTTTGTCATCTGATGACAGTGATGAAATGCAGAAGACAGGTGAAGCTGGCACAGAGAACGGCCAAGTCTGCAAGGCCTTCAGTCATCCCAGAAAGCTTTTGCACTTTTTTGTCTCTGGGACCCTACATGAGCACATCACTGCCAGTTCCTGCTTTCTTTCTGTGAGTGCCAGTCTATGTCTGGTGGAACAGTCAAATGTGAACAATCACAGACCATGGAGAACAGTGCAAATCACTGGGGGGCTGCTTCCAGCTTTGCTAAAATTCTTTTTTTTTTTTCCTGATGACACCTTCTGCAAGCTCTGCACCACATGCAGACACTGGGCATCTACATACCTTCCTGAGCAAGAACGGGGAGCAAACCTTGCTCCAGGAACCAAGGACAGGCAACTGTCCATCTGCTGGGGATATCATCACAAGTCTGTCCCTTTCCTGCCTTTTGTGAGAATGGAGAGGAAGCCCAGAGACCCCACAGTGTGGCTCATGTAAGCCCACATTTAATCAGGTGTCTGATAACTCACCCTCTCCCTTCTAGCCCTGAGCCACTCATTGCTCAAATGTCACAGCTGGGTTTTTTTCCCTCACAGGACTTTGATGTGCCTTTCAGATCTTTCTAGAACTTTCCCCGGTATCACCAAAACACCTCCATTATTTTGAATACAATAAATCACCTAGGCCTGCTGTCTCCTCCTTTTGCAGAAGACGTTCGACTTCCATTGATTTCAGTGGGACCTGAGGTTATTCCGTGCTTTGCAAGATCAAACCTTAAAAGCACACTTAATGGTAGCCCCTGAAGCTCGGCTTTCTCCTTGGGTTTACATCAAATGATGATTTGTTCTCTTTTTCTATAAAATTGCAAATCTTCACCAAAGATACTGATTTTCTTGCTGGTGTAATCTACTGCATTCCATTTATCAACATATAAAAAAAAAAATGGGTACAGTAATTTCTTATGTGGATTAGGTGTCTCAGATAAGTCCCAGATACTGCTTTTCTATTTTGCAGATTTCTGTGCTCACCTGCAAGCTCTGCCTTGATCCTTTTCTTCGCTTGGCTCCTGTACATAAAAAGGGAGATTCAATTGCCCAAACACACATTCCTCAGTAACAGTTTACATTAACATCTCCCTGCTTACCCTGTAATTGCACTGTATGTACTCTGGGTCTTTGCATTCATGTTTTTGGAAATAGATGTATTTCATATGTACCTGTTTTCTCTATCATAACACCAAGAAAACAGAGACACTTTGAAGTACACATTTGGAAGGTGCACAACCAAACTGTTCATAAATATGCTGGTCAATCACTTCATCCGTGGATGAAAAAGCCTGCCTTAGTCTTGAGAAATGCTGAATTTATGGGGCACTCTGTGTTACTATTTCTCAAGATCCAGAAAATAGATTAAGCTATAAAGATTGTTCTTACGTATAATTTTTGGCCTTTTAGTTTACAACCAATGCTAGTGTTTGAGATACAAAAGGGTCACCAGCAGTAGCAGTTACTGATCACACAATGAAGTTCTCATGGCTACACAATAACTGAACCACATTGCAGTTTCACTTAACACGATGATGTCTGATTCCAGTCCAAGAATGTTGTCTAAATAGTGGTGCATTAAGTGAACTAAATTGAATAAACATATAATAACATTAAATAACTTCTAGGGTGAATAAAATGCTTTTTAAACGAAGAGAGGATCGATACTCCCTACAGGCTTGGCTATACTGTGTATTGCAGCACGCATATAGAACAGTTTAGGACAGAAAGGTTCAATCCTGCAATGTGCCGCGTGTTCTGTACACTCTCCAGAAAAGCCCTAAGCACAGTTTTGATTTCAACCAAATTAACAGGCCCCCAAAAAATACAGCTACATACTCACTCTTAAGGATGAAGGCCATGGTTCCCACAATACTGCAGGATCTAACCCTTCGCAAGGAGAAATTCAATATGCAGCAGTAAGCACTGCAGGATAACATCATAGGGAGCTGGGGAGTGGGAGGGAGGGAAGGACCTGCTCCCAGAAACAGTCTGTGCACAGTCTCCCATTGAAGTCAGTGATTCGGGATCAGATCAAAAGGGATTTAAGCTATAGCTGAAAAACAGATGGGGAGTTGGTGAGGTGGAAAGAGAGAGAGAGCAATTAATCCAGACAGCTGGCACGGCAGTGAGGTGGGCCTGGCCACCAGCGGTGGAAGGGAGTGAGGGGAGAGCGAAGGGACGGCCAGCGCGGGAGGAGCTGGGCAGCACGGATGGGCTTGCACAAGTGCACAGGGTACAGACATAAGAGGCTCCAGAGCCTGATCCTTAAGAGCAGAAAAAGAAATTGCTGAAGCTCATACTAATTCTGAAAAGCTTGTCTCACTGGCATTAGGAACCCCAGATATCAGATCCTCCTAACTAATGTGGAAGCCCATTACTTGGGCCAGTGGGGAGGGACCCAGCAGCATCCACAGCAGCCTGGCATTTGTGGAGCTCTGGAAAAGTACCTGGGGAGGAACAGGAGTTACAAAAGTATGAGATATCCAGCATTTAAATAAGTAATCAGTAGAGCATATGTCAAAGCCAGGGAGCTAGACCTACAAAAGGCAGCTTGTCTTGCAGAAAACAAGATGCCAGTCAAAGTATCCTCCTGTCACCTGTGTGCTGGGTCTTGCACAGGTGCCACTGACAGTGCAGCAGGGACATGCAAGCAATGTTAAGTCTGTGCTGATGTGAGAATACAAAACATCGTGAGCAAAATCACATGCAAGAATCTCTCTGCCCACAGGGAACTGTCTGGTGCTCTAGGATGCCTATGGGTTTTCCTGGCCTTCATGGAATAAGCTTTACTTCCTAACAGAAGCTTGAAAACTTGAAAGCTTGAAAACTCTAAATCAAGAGCTTCAGGATCGCCGTCAAAAAAAAAAAAAAAAAAAAGACAGTATTTGCTTGTAGTTGATGACATTATGGGGCTTGTGATGGTTTGAGAGTGCTGGGGTTGGACGATACAGCAGCAGGCAGGAGGTTGAACCACAACCTCCTATCGCAATCGTGTGGGCAGAACGGCTGCGCTCCAGGGATGGTGCCTGGTCATCTGTGCACAACATGAGTCTGCAAAGCAGCTCTTGTCTTTGGCTGTCCTAGGCAACAGAGCAAGCTCTGATTAATCACATTTTAGTGGGTGGAATAATGGTTTCCGCTATTCGGTAAATATTAACTTCAGTTAGCACGGAGTTTACTTGTATGTCTTTATTTTTTTTCCCCTCTCTTTTTAATCAGGAATGCACATGCTATACAATTAGGCTGTATTCAATATCAAAGGCCCTGCAGAGTACAGAATGGTTTCTGAAGACTTATGAATCCCTTTTGAAGAGGCCCTGTGATGTGGTTGCCTGCAGTAGCGAAGACGGGATTCAGTGACCTTAGAGGTCCCCTCTGCCCTATCTATTTCTTCCTCCCTTCATACAGCTTCATTCCAGGGTATTTTATTTTTAAATACAAATTTTTAAGAATTAATAATGTTTAAAATCTGCTGAAAAATCTCTGAGACCACAGATTGTGATCTAATTTGTGAAGTGAACTTCAAATTATGCACATCCCATCATCTGATCCACTAAGCCAACTCAGCTAATTCCAGTCCTTCAGCAGTAGCAGTAGAGTACTATGACACTGTAAAAGCATTAAAAGGTATGCTCTTGCCTGAAAAAATCACATGCCAAAGCTAGGGAGAACTGAGACAACAGTACCATAAGGATGACTGAGCATGACTTCACCTTTCTAGTACATTTTGCAACAATGCTATAATCCATGATAGCTCAAAAACTTCAGCAAAACCAAACCAAACTACCTCTTCGAGCTTCTGGTTTCATATGGTTGCCTTTGATAAAACTCTCTAGAATTTCAGGGTACAAACACAGCTAACTCCATTCTAACTAAGGTTTTTGTTGGCTGAAACTCACCATATAAATATAAACATTTGGTTACATGTTATTTTAGCACTCTGCAGTAAAAATAATTTTTTGGAAATAAATTAAACAAAACAAACCTCATGAGTCTAAATTATTAATGGTTTATGTCAGTACAATTGATGAAAGCAGTACAATTAATCTAATTTTCAGCAGTTGTGTGGTGTGAAGTAAAGAATGTATTCTAAGCTGTTAAATCCTTTTTAGTCATATAAAAATTAAACTTAAATAAATTTTCTTTTGTGCCACCTCAGCGTAGGAATTTTTTTTTTTTTTAAATTAAACCTGGTAAATCCAACATTGGAGGTTTTTTGGTATGTTGCTTAATTCTAATAAATTATAATGGCTCTTATTTTTCATACATAGCTTGTTAATTAAAAGGTACTTCCTTGTGTTAGAGCTTGATCACGTTCCAGCATCTCATACTTAATGCGCTATTAAAATAACTCTCTGACAGCTCAGACCTGGGAGGTGCTGAATGCCATTAACTCTCAGTTAACTTTCTAGGTTGCTTTGCACTTTGAAGGTTTTCCATGGGTAAAGTCAGGCTGGACTGTTATGAGTGTCCCAGCTGGATGAACATCTGCCTCACAGCTCTGCATACTCCCAGAGACCTCAAGTCCAGGGCTGTTCCCTCGTCAAAACTAAATTTTGAGTAGTTAGGAGCAAGCATAAACTGTATATGTGTTTGCCACACTTACCTGATGGCTCACTGGTTTAGCTCAGGGACTCCTAAAGGAAGAGCTACAGCTACTGCTCAGACCCTAGAGCTTTTGAAAAGAAAATTATTACTTTTTTAACAGCTATGGAGAAAATCTTTGAGGGAAACAAGCTACAGTACTCTTGCCTTCCTCAACTGGTAGCTTGAGGATATTTATATCCTTTGGCTCCTGCATTGATTTACTGGCCTCGTCTTGCTGCCCTCGGCCCACATGTAGATCACAAACGAACAACTGCTCCTCCTCTGCAGAGATAGGGACTCTCCAGTCAGAGTGCTCTGTCCTTGGCAATTCAGATTTGAGTCCTGACTGCACAAACCTATGGAGGACACTCAGCATAAAGTCTAGCTAGGTTCCCAAGATGCCTCTACTCCACCATTGCTTTTCTAGCACTCTCTGCAGCTTATGATCTTTTTGCATCCTTTCCTTTCAGCTATCCCAAGGCTAGAGCAGGCTCAGGTATTAGCATGGCCAGGTCAGTGTATGGCATTCCCAGGGCATGCCAGAGCAGCTCCAGCTCTAGCACACTAGATGTCTAGTTGGAGTCCTTGCATAAAGCTCACCACAGAATTTATGTTAATAGTTTCTCAGTCAAGAGCAACATCTTCCTAGGGAGATCACAGAGTGTTTTAAGATTTCTGCTCTTGATTTAAAGCCTTCAAGTGTTGCATTCTACGCCTTCATGATCCTTCTCAATTATTTGTTTCCCATGCCATTAAGATCATCATGTGTATATGCTGTTTGGTAAGGTTTCATCTTTCCATTTTTCAATTCTGCAAGTTTAATTCTGGGGTTTTGTGTGTTTTTCTACACAATTTCCTTGCTGTTTGAAAAAGGAAAATCAAGTAGTTCTTTATCTCATGCTGCTTCTTCCACTTCTCATTTATCCCTGCGGATTTTCATTCTTGCTCCTCTCCGTTGGCCTTCAATCATTTTCCCTTCACCATCTTAACCAGTTTTCTCCTTCCCTTTTTTTCACTGTGCACCCAGTGCTTGGGGGGCTCTGCACAGTGCTCCCACCCTCAGGTCCCATCTTGAACTTGGAACTACCACCAGTAGCACAGTGAGTACTCAAGGTGCAGATATCTGAAATACAATACTATTCAGCATCACTTCATACAGCTACTCCAACTTGCATGGTCTAGTTATTCCTTGGGGTGGGGGAATGTGGTTACTACTCTTCAATCTGGACTTAGTGCCCTTAGAAGCATCAAAACCTAGATTTGGTTTCTACTCCTGTGCTACTTATAAAACTGTGAAACAGTGAAACAGAAATTTGGGTCTTTATCTCAGATTTTGTCCTTCACAGATAAATAACATTCTCTCTAAGGAAATAAATTCTGCATTAAACTTTATTTATTTCATTCAGACTTGTAGGTAATCTCAATCCATACCAAGGACTGTATTAAAGACTCTTTGCCCTTGCAGTTTGAGGAGAGGGGGTCTATCAGCATCTACCATCTGCCGATGAGCCTTCCTCCCTCATTCCTGCCTTCCCTTGCTTCTGAGCAGTTCGGCTTTGCTTAGCCGGGTACTCACAGAGCTGGAAGATTGGCAGCACCTGGTACAGCCAGATACATTTCGTGGAAGCCTGGCTCTGCACACAGTGGTTCTCGGCAGCCAGCACCATCCCCATGTCAGTGGCCACTGGCGTCTGCACAGCTTGGAAGAGACTCTGCTGAAATTATTTTTTTAGAGGCAAACCTACAGGTGAGTGCTAAAGGTCAGGATGCTGGCAGGAAAAATATATAGCAAAGCATAAAGGAGCTTTTCTGCGGAAGTGCTCTTGCATAAATATACTTAGTTCTGAGGAAATGTCAGAGTAGGCAGCAAGGGGATTGAAAGCCATCCCATTAACCAGGAAAGACCCAGTAGCCATGTGCCTGCCTGCCAACCTGCCCTGCACTGGCAGTACCTGGCAGGGCTGCCCGAGCAGAGGAACACCCAGCTGCATGGCCCCAACAACCTAGGGATGAAAAATTTTAGGAGAGCTTGAAAGTGACACTGGGATCATCGGAGATGCACTAACAAGTGAGCTCCCAGCATGGAGTAGTTTTCCTCCAGCCGCTTTGCAAGTGCCATCAGATAGTGATGATATTTGCTTACTACTGAGCTGTGCTGGATTCAGACCCTCTTCCTAGTGGTCAGGGGCACTTCCTGTCACCCAAAATAATTTTTTTTTTAAAAAAGGAAAGTAGTTGCCAAGATGTATTTCATGTGGCAGGTTAAGATTAACACTATCATTTTTACCAAACAAATAGCCATGCATTGCTAAAGGTCAATAAGTTGGCAAAGGAATATATACAGCTAGTCATAAAGAAGCTTTTCTGCGAAAGTGTTCTTGGATAAATAAACATGAATTCTTGTAAACACTGTGTACTCTCCAGATGTAAATATTCAGAAGGTGTGCTAAAAAAGCCTGAGATGGTTCCAGCTCAGCATTTTATTAATAGGAGATGGTGAATTTTTGGTCAGCTATTAAAAACAACTTAAGGTTAAAAAGTGTTTGTTAGCCTAACAGGACTTACTGCTTACACGAAATTGCCTCCAAGATTTTGATAAGAGTATTCAGAATGGTAAAAGATACTTTGGATGTTAGCAAACACCTTGTGCAATACAGTGAGATTAGATATAGAGCAGGTTGCAGGACCCAGGCGGGGATGGAAAATGGGGGGGGTAGCTCACACTGTTCAAAAAGAGGTAGCATGGATTTGGTTCTGCGATATTATTTCATATCATTAGAATACTACAGGGTAATTTTCTGCTTTTTCCTTTCAAATTTCAGCTTTACTCAATTCTGGGAGTTGTTTCAACCCTGGATTTCTATGTGCTGCGCAAAAGATGGAAAATTTGTTCACAGGAGAGTAATCCTGCTGGGCTGGGAGGGCAAGGTGAGGTGTTGTCCCAGTTCAGGAGCACGCTTGAGGGACGGGTTTAAAAACTCCAGATTGCTCCAAGGGTTTAGAGAAGGTCTGAGGCATCACCATAGCACACCAGCCTCTACCATTAAAGCATTCACCTCTCGATGGCTGGCACCTTTGCCACAGCCCCATGGGGAGTTTCAGGATGGGACACTGCCCTGTGGGCAGCCAGGCCATCCAGCCTTATTAAACTCAGTGGTTGTTTTCCTAACTTGTCCTCAGAGTCTCAATTACTGTTGCTCTCAGCACACCACCATTCTCCTTCAAGGAAAGCTGGACAGAAAGCACCTGCTGGGGTCAGGCAGTTCACCTCCCTCATGGTTTGGGATTACTCCTACTGTATGCTTTCTGATTTTTTTTTCCCCTCAGAATAACTCCAAAACCTCTAAGCAGCAAGGCTTCTGCCTCCTCCTCTGTAAGCCTGGTCTTAGCAGCTGGGAGAACGGACGGTCCTTCTCTCCCCACGCAGAAGCTGGGACCGATCATCCTGTGAGCTCTCAGTTCAAAAACAGGAGCTTGGTTTGCGTATCAGTGGAGATTGTGCTGAAATAATCGTATGTGGCTGGACTCTAAACCAGCACAAGATACGTGTCATATATAGTACAGATACAGTCTGGGTCTTAAACACAGATTGGATGTAAACAATACAGAAATGCATTATAGAGCCTTGTGATGACACTGACATCCATGTATGGTCTTTGTATCATGTCTCCTTCTCCAACAGGAGGAATTTGGGACACATGACGTGGAGCTCAGCCTGTGACCTTGGAGCCTACTTTTCCCAGCCAAACAGCACATAGTGGTTCCTAGCAGAGGCACTGCCAAAGGGCTGAGTCTCAAAGGGGTGGGTGGTGGGGGAGTGTGAGCCTGTGGGGAGAGTCCAGCTGTGCAGAAAGCCATTTAAGGGGGCTGGATCAGGTGTACTATAGCACCACATCCTAAGGCAAGTGGTGAAATGTCTCTGACCCCTCTGCTCTGGCCCCTATTTTAACTGCTTTCCAAGCCACAAACAAGTCTTCTAGTGACCAGAAATGAAGAGATTGTGGTCCTGTGCTGTGGAAAGCTCTGATAAAAGACCAACACAACGTGTTACCCAATCCTGAGGACAGTCCAGAGCAAGGCTCTGAAGATGAGGGCCTCACTCACACTCTCAGTATCCATTCTCTGTTTGGCTCTCACTAGCACCTGGCTGTGCCATGGCTCTGCTCCTCCTGCAGCAGCAGCTCCTAATTTGCTGAATCAGGTCCCTTGCTCCAACCATGTTCTGCTTGGACATCCCAACACAACCTCACATCACTCATCCCCTCATCCCTGCCAAGACAGAGCCAAACATAACAGTTTTCCCTCAGAGCTCCCTGCAAAGCTTTCACGCACCAGGTGCTGCTCTTCTGCAGACACTGCACCCCATAAGTGTCAACATCCAGAGAGGTACTTGTTTGGTGTGCTTCACAGCTCCTCTCCTTTTTTTTTTGCTGAAAAATAGGGAAAGAGGAAGCTAGCACAGTTTTACTTGCAGTGTGAAGAATTTCATAATGTTGTTTTGGAGCCTGGGAATTTCCCCCAAATACACTCCCGTGCAGAGTTATCTAGGAGTGGGTGTGGAAAACGTGCCTGGGGAAGAGGAAGTTGAGCCAGCTGCCTTGCACAGCAGCCCAAGATCCCCACCAGGAATGCCAAAGGAAACACAAGAACCCACCCCACACAACATGTGTCTGGCAGGGAGGTCTGAGGTTCCTGCAAACAGCTCTGAAGTCCTCAGCTGTCAGCTCTGTTTGGTGCTGTAGCAGAGTTGGGTAGCTCTGCGATACCAAAAATTTCTCCAAAGGGCACATACTTGTCAGGAAAGATCTAAAAACATCTCCTACAGCGTAGGCCAGGTCATCTTTGTAGTGATGGTCGACCTTGGAGGATGGACTCAGGAGGAAAATTTCATAGATGTGAGGTCAGCTTGCTTTTCTTCTGGCCATATACCAGAGTGACTTTTTATGTTTTTAAATCCATTTTTATACCAATCAGAAGGGACATTATTTCCTTACCGCTTCTCTGCTGTAAGAAAAACTCATCTCCTTTCTTCTTTTTAGTCAGAGACCAAAAATATTCATCAAAATCTAATAAAACTCACTGTACTGTATGATAGAAACATGTATCTTTACCTCATGAAGGGTCATGCTACCAGGGGTCCCTCTTCAATTTAGGGTGAATGTGTCATACTGTCCTGTTTGTTCCTATCTTTGTTCCCAAGATGAGAGGACTTCAGCCTCAAAGCAGGGTCAAACTGCTGAAAAATGGAAAACTCTCACTAGACCTGAAGATTTAACAGATTTGCACAAGTGCTCTTTCGCTCACAAGATCACATTTGAATGGAAATTAATTTTTCCTTTCTCTTTTCCAAGATTAAAGCTGAATTTAGGGAAAGCCTATAAAGTGAAAGTGCAAAAAAATGGAAGAAATAAAAGCAGAGAAAGCATAGTCCCCATAAAGAACAGCAGAAGCTGGAAGGAAAAACTGGTCAGATAGCCTTCACACGCTGGTTATACATTCAGTCCCTTTTTAGATAGCTGTCTCCATCCAGCTCACAGTTGTTCACCGCCCACCTGAACATTTTCCTCCCCCTCAACCTGGAGGACTTTCCATTTCTTCCTCCCCAGCACCGTTACATGACCTTTCACTGCCAGGACAAGCTGCCTTCCTCCATCTCACTGCAGATAGAAACCACCCAGGATATCATCCATTAGCCCAGTCTCTCCTCCTCTCCTCCTTGTCACAATGCTGGCAGAGACTGCTGTCTCCATCCTTTTTTCCAAAGCAGGGCTGTTCTCCAGAAAGAGTCTCCACCTGATTTCAGACATACCCTGGCGGTACCTGCCTGAAGCAGGCTGAGTTGTACCTCAGTTTGAAGCCTGGCATAGGCTAAAGCAGACAGTGTGAGACACCTCCCTCCTATTTCCCCCCACCCTGGATCATATATTGGTAAACTCCAGACATCATTTATTATGCTACTTTAAAACATAGCATTCAAGATTTTTTAGTTTATTGACTGCTGCCACAAA
This sequence comes from Baryphthengus martii, assembly GCA_013396935.1. Taxonomy (NCBI): domain Eukaryota; kingdom Metazoa; phylum Chordata; class Aves; order Coraciiformes; family Momotidae; genus Baryphthengus; species Baryphthengus martii. Next base: position 40,450 of record VWZK01005005.1, on the reverse strand, counting down.
TCCTTTATATACTGTGGCATAAGAGGCAGTTTTGGGCTCATCCCTTGCTTCTGTATGTTTAGAGCAGAGAAACAAAGGAAGGGGAGGGTGGAGTAATCTTTACACTGTCTATTTAAAGGCAGTGATGGCTGTGTGCAAACCAAAGAACACAGCAATGGGAATTACACGGCTGGAATAAACAGTTGGATGGGTATCTTCTATGAAGATTTTTTGCCTAATGTGTAGCAAAGGAAAAGAGGTGCAGAATTCACACATCATGCAAACTACAAAAATTGTCAAGAATGTACTAATGAGAATTAAACGCTTGTAGGTGCTCTCAGATGTCATATGAGAAACTGAAGTGATGAGTACCAGAAATAGGTTGCCAGCTGTCTCTGGTCATATTCTTTGTACAAGAATGCTAACAGTTCCCCCTCCTATATGCCCAGGGACAAACTCTTCCATCGTGTAAATCCATGCAAACCTCCGCTTCTCCAGGACTGCACAGCTGTAAAAGGAATCTCACAGTTTTATTAAAGGCTGAGAAAAGACACTTGGCACTGCTGCCTGCTCTCAGCTACCACCTTTCTGGGAAGTGCTAGCAGTTCAGCCTTGCTTGCAGCATCTCACTCCCCAGGGCAGGCTCAGCACATTCAGCACATCAGAATGCCAGTGTCTTAACTTGCCACGATACGGGTAAAAATGCCCCACACGGGGCAAGAATGAGATGGGTGCCAGGCACTCTTAAGTCAGCCAGGTTACTCGCTGTTGCAGTATTCCTTGTGCTTGCTCTCTCCCTGGGTGGTGCAGCCTTCTCTGTGCTGCACTGCAGCTCTCTGCTGCGCTTTGCTGCTGCATGGGGAAGCTCATCCAGGTCTGGCAGAGCTCACGACCCACTGCTGCCTTCTCCACAGCACCTACCACAGTGGATGGAACTGTCTCGAGGTGTGTGTCCTTGAGACATACATCTATATACATGTGATAAAGGTATTTCCAAAAGCCCCATCTTTCTCCATGATGACAGGCCACATGTTTAATTTTGGAAATTGATATGCTCTGATAGAAGGCTAGACTGATTATCTTACAAACACTATTTCTTGTTATAGAACTACAAATGACTCCACAATAATTGTTTCTGTGGTTTGAAAATTGCCTAACTGGAATATCCTGTGCCGCTAGTTTGGTCCCAGCCCTTCTTTGTGTACAAAAGATACAGGGATCATTTTCAATTTTACTTTACGGTTAACAGTTACTGGGAAAAATCCCCCTTCCTCTCCTGTAGTTCCACCAATTATTTCTGCTTCACACCCTATTTCTAAAGAATTTGCTATTAATATCCCCTTTCCCCGCACTGTTCTTTAGTACCCAGAATTTTTGAAACTTGAATAAATATCGAAATTTCAGTGTCCTACATGTTGTTTCCATTGGGAAAAGAATGATACAAACAAGGATTTATTTTATTTTCTGCTGTAATCCTGTTTATTTAAAGACTGTACATAAAGCTCTGTTGCCTTGAACGCAGCAGTTACTCAAACCTTAGGAGGCAGTTTTTTTGTTCACTGACCCAGTAATTGTCCCATTCCCTAAGGCATCCCAAAATGTGTCTTGCCCCAGTCCCTCAAAGGCTTCACCACTCACTCGTAGCTCTTGCCTCCTTCCCCACCTGCTCCCCTTCAGTTTTCATTCCTTATCCTGTACAGGCAGCTGACACTACACAGTTTTGCCCAGCATTGGCTTTCTGGGAAGCCCCTTCCCCACAGCCCAACAGGGACATGAAGCCTCTTTGGCAGGTCTTGGTGCTTTAGCAATCCATAAGGCAAAAGCCACTTCGTTCTCATGTTAAGCATGAATTCTGCCTTCTTAGACCCACTAGAAGCAATAAGGTTTCTCCCAGGTTATTAATTTTTTTAATATTATCTGTATTGTATTGTTCATCTGTGTTTTCCTAAAGACTCTTGGCTGCATTTACTTGAGCTCTAATGAAGTTCTCAGTACTTCAGTATTTATGGCAAAGGAGACAGTGTTACCACACCAGGGTACAGCCCGACACACTGGATGATGTGTCAGCTCCACTGGAGTCAATCCGACATTTTTAGAGGCAGTGAAGGAAGTTTGTACTGGGCAAGATGTGAACAATAAGCAGGAATCTTTCCTTCAATAAAAACCTCTACCAAATGGGAATTTGAGAAAACGTTGTTGAGATGTTCTTTTGAAGGTGGAAATTGCTGCCTCCTAAAATTAAATTACGCAAAGCTGGACAAAGAAAGATAACAAATCATGTGCCAGACGAATTGCCACTCAGCTAATACATTACTTTCTAAATATAATAACAACCTACTGCTTACACTGACAGTTCAGCACATAAGCAAGAAGGGAATGATGTATAACATCAGACTGAGCTGAGACTGCAGAAGCACATACTTGTCTTAGTTTCCTTTCTGTAATTATTTATGAAAGAGTGCTGGGAAATTAGGAGAAAGCGTATTCAAAGAAGAGGAGCAGCAGCACAGAGGTTGCTCAGCTAAGACTCTTTTAGTTACAGGGTTTGTCCAAACTCACAGCTGACACCAGTGGTAGAGGGACTTCTACCCCATTACCCCCTCTCCAAGACAATTTCGTGCTTTCTTCCTTTATGTGGCTGCTTAGAAACACTTAGACAAAAAAATGCCTATGAGCCTGGAGTAGTTTCTTGGCCGCAAAGACAACCCTGGGCTCTCCTCAAATTTATCCTGAAACCTATTTGTGGAGAGAAGCAGCGCATAAAATGCTCAGATGTTCATACCCTTCATTATCCCATTCTGCTCGTGCAGCACTGCAGATAACCTTCAGTCTTAAAAAATGTCAAGTATAGGATACCCTGCAGATTGACAGGTTTCTCATTTTATTCAATTCCCTAGTCTCATGCAGCCAGAGAGTAAGACAGTGAGAAGAAGAAGAGAGTAGATAAATTTCTTACTCTGGGTTCTGTCATCTTAATTTCTCATCTGGCCAGACCCACCAAAACGCCACTCGTGTACTGCACCACTGATTTTCTAGAACCTTTTCTGGTGAATAAACCTGAAAAAAATTAGTTTGGTTTCATGGATCCTTTCAGCGGCTGGATCCCCAGTCAGCGAGATCTCTTTGTATTCATTTCAAATGTCTGCATCATGATTCGAATGTGTTTCTATGCCAAGTGGTTTCTACTAAGTTAACAAACAGAAATATTCAGCCCCATGCTGGAAATCTATTCACATTCCAGAGAACTTGAGTAGATGGGCACCGGGTTGTCATTCCCATACTCTGTCTAGCAAAACAACGTTCCCAGCTTACTTACACAGAGCAAAAGTGTTCTAGGAATTTGCAAGTGTGGTGTTCTTAGAAACAGCAACCTGCAGCCACTTCTCCTGAAAGTATAAGTGTTACTGCTGGTTTGGGAACAGATATTGTAGGGGGAACATTCGCATTTCATTACAAGCAAGTAAGGGGTGAATAGCTTCAGGAAAGTTGCCATGCTACTCTTCCCCTGAGGGATATCTCACAATGTTGCCAGCACTGGATTCAGGATTATTCATATTGAGATGAGGCAGGAGGAACTCTCAGTCCAGATGTCCATCTTTCTGTCAGTCTAGTTGGAGGCTGTAGGTGAACAGGAGTAAAACTTGATCGCATACAGGAAATACCATACCTATGCAAACAATGAGGAGAAAGATACTGTCAAATGGAAAATATAAGAAAAGAAACCAAACTCAGTATGGAGCTGGAAAGAATGAACTGTTTGTACCACTGAGCCCTTCATGTAACTCAGACTCCAGATGTGCAGGTATCACCTCCTTGCATTTCCATTTTTGCAACTGAAATGGCAACGCAGTAGGACACATTAGGTACCCTGCTGCCACATTCAGACAGTTCTTACCTTAAAGTAACTGTTTGGCCTGTGAGGGGGAAAAGCCACCTCCTGTTTCCTCCAGTTTTAAAATAATGTTGCCTCAGGCAGTAACTCACAGATTTGTTCTTTCTGGTCTGCCATAATGAAAATGACAAAAGAACTCAACATTTTGTGACTCAGTCCTTTAGACGTCCTTGTGGGTTGCAGGAGCTCACAAAATCCCACTTTGAATTTCCCCATCTTATTTTGTCCCCTGGGGAAGAAAAAGATATGTAAAATGAGAGCAGTATGCACAGTCTTCCATGAGCTCAGACTCCAGTCTCAATGAAAATGTCTAAATTAAATATTGTCCAAATGTTATGCATCCAAAAAATATTTTCCACACAGGGATCTACTCTTGAACTGTCTAGTTGAGTTAAGTTTTCTCACCAAAGGTTTTGGTTGCTATTATTCTTCCACTTCTAGCAAATGTGAACTCTTATACCTCTTAGATGAAGTCTTTTCATTTTAGAGGCTTTAAAATGTTGTAAAATCCAGTAAGAAATAATCCTACTTGGTGCACAATGTCCTAAGAAGTCTTTTTTCACATCTGTGGTACATGTTTTTGGATATAGTGTGTGAAGTTAAAAAAAAATAAAAAATTAAAAGCACCAGTTTGAAATAACAATGACCTTTGTGTATATTTACAATGAAAAGATTTGGTAGAGTAACTTGCATAACTTCCCTCTTTTTAGATACAAAAAAAAAAAAAAAGGAATTCAGACCCTGCTGAAGCCAAGAGCAGAACTCTGATTGGCACTAAAGGCAACAGCCGCTCACCCACAATCTATATCATAAAACCATAATTGGCCGTCTCCATTAGGACTAAAGTAAGAGGAATGTTGTAGGTCAGGACAAAGGTGTATTTGCAGCCTGCATAGTTTCTGCACACATTAATAGTCCTTCATGAGTATTATGTTCACATTTTTCAGAATGTATTCGTGGTATTTTATTTGCTAAAGCCTGGTCGGGTGGTCACTGCTGTCTGAGACAGAAAATTATGACAATCCCTGGCCTAATCAACAAAACTAAACAGTGGCTGAGCTCATTCAGGTTGCCTGATAAGCCGTACCCAGTCAGGAGCAGTACTGCTCACTAAGTATCATTCTCTGTCTTAAGATATCAGGTATTAGAGAGGAGAAAAATATCTCTGGGAAGGATGAGAATTGGTGAAAACACAGAGTATCTACAGCAGCAGAATTGTACAGTTTGCTTAATTTCCCTCTTTTTCTGCCTCAGCAGGAGAGGAAGCTGAGTTTATAGAACCACAACTACCTAACAGCAGGGAACTTGCTTAGCTGAATCCTGACTCATGCTGCTGGTCTTTCTTGGGGTCAGGAGCTACACTTTTGCTTACTCACTGCAACAGTAGTCAAAGGAAATCAAACCTCGTGCATTAGACAAGATCCAGTGCTATGCCTGGCAGCTGTCATAATGTCTGACTTTCAGGGCTGAATCATCAGCCTCAGTAGGTATGTTTTGGCGGCAAAAAGAAGGTCAAGCAAAGGGTGCCTTAAACAGGAGCTGAGCTGAAGCACATCTCCAAGCCTGCCAGACCCTGCCCAGCACCCCCGAGATGCTCCAGCTGCATCCCCACCACAAGAGTTGTAGGTTCTGCCTCTGTTCTCCTTCAGACCTGCAAGCACTGCTGGCCCAGGGCACCTGGGTGTTGAGGACCACCTTGAGCCTCAGGTTTCCCTGCATATCAATGAGTGCATTTAGAGGCAGGCTCTGGGAGCAGCAGCATTCCCCACCTCAGTGGGCTGCAGCATTGCCCACTTCATTGCCACATGTCTTGGCTCAAAGCTACTGCCTCCCCACTAGCAGCAATGTGGAGTGAGTAAGTTTCTGTAGCACTAAAGCAATAAATGTCACATGAAGGGAAATTATATTTTGATCTCTTTCTCTTTACTTTGCTTTTCAGCTACCTTTTAATGCAATTCAGGCATGTCAGTCAAAAAGCTGGCAGTTCAAAAACTCCAATAAAACCAAGGCACATGAGACAAAATGGGGAAAATTGCCCTAGAATTCCCCTGGTCCAGTTTCCATGGTAAGTATGGACCCTTTTTCAACTACTTCTCTTCAAATAGGTGTTGTCATGAACACAAATTAAAACCAAGCCTGCTAGCTGCAGATTAATTAACATTCTAAATGAATGTTTTTTTGTTTTCAGAGATTTTGCTACTGAAGGTCACCTTGCTCTGAAAGAGGTGGGAAGAACGCACTCTGCTGCACCACACTGCAGTGAGTGCAGAGATTTAGTCCTCTCAATGAAGCACTTCTAAGAGATCTTCACCTTTTGATACTTAAATAACTAGACATGATGCTCTAATCTAATACTTTAAAGTAGGAACAAGAAAGAGGATGAGGGTTGAATAATTGCATCTCATGGTAAGGACAGATGAGCATCCTACAGTTACCTGAAGGACAGGGATGATGAGACCTGAGCCAGGATGGAAGCAGAAAATAAATCAAGGAGAAGCCAAGAGCCTTCCAAGATTGTGTAAATAAAATAGCTACTTAGTGAGCTGTGGTGGAAGGGTCTGAATTGCAGAGCCACTGCCGTTCAGACCCTTCCACTTCAGCTCTTTAAGTAGTTATTCCTTTTACTGTTTGCTGTTTAAGTCAATTTTCCAATGACTTAGAGACTTCAGGAGCAAGAGAGCTGTTTTTCACTGATCTTACAAGAGTTTTGGCACTGCGTTCTCAGTCCCAAAAAGATTAGGAAAAAGTTTAAAGCCAAAACTTTGAAAGAGCAGTAACTCATACTAGTGCTTCTTTATTTCAATATCAGAGTTTGGAGTGATTTTTTTAGATTTATTTTGTTTATCTTCAGAAATCCAATATTCTACTATGTTTTCATTAAGCATATGATGTTTTTCTCATGTTTTCATTAAGCCTATAGTCAAATATAGGCTGTGTGGTTGCAATTTTAAACAGCTGCTTCCCAAAATTACAATACGCGTGCAGGTATTGGCTCATCAGCTGCTGTTCCAGACTCTTTGCTATGATTCAGTTTGTGCAGGTTATTTCCAAAGCTCCTGTACAACTCATTAATCACAAAGTGGAAACTACCTGTGTGTTTTCACACTTTTTGGAGATGCCCCCATCCACATCTTCACAGAACCAATGACTAGTGGAATTCATTCCTCCCTGAAGTAAAATGGAGCAGACAATTGCGTGTGGTTCCTTGTGATTTTCAAAGCAACTTAGGGCCAAGTTCTGCTCAAAATCTCATAGTCTGATATATTTAAGATTGCTTTCAAAACATATATTCTCTATAGACATCAGGGGCCCTTCAGCTCTGTTGCTAGGCAAAGAGCCATACCTATTTAGGCAGGGTGACAATCTGCTATTTTCAAGTGTATTCATATGGGGCGATTTGGTGGCTGTGTCGTGACTCTGCTTCCAAGAAGGGCTTCAGGTGAGCTGCTAAAGTACTGCCAATTCACTTGAGCTGCATAGAAGACACTGAGACAATCTCACTCTTTAAGATTGATTTATCCTGCTGTTACCTTAGTGAAGTGAGTTTGTATTTCCACCAGTTTAAATGTCAGACTCTTGGCCCAGGCTTTCTTTGGATGTTGGGAAAAGAGAAGAAGAAGGTTCTTGTGTATCTCAACAGGAGCTGTTCTGTTTGGATGAGCAACAACTTTTCCTGCATCACAGGGAGAACACACACATTTTAGCCAGGGCAGGAATAGGAGCGTGAAGCTTCATGGTCAGACTACGAGCAGCAACATAAGGTTCAACAGATGAAGAACTGCCTACTCTTAGAGAAGGTGGACAGAGGGGTAGCAAGTACTACAAGATCAATATAAACTGTATCTCCTGATGGGGAAATAATACCAGAAAATATAAGTTTTCAGCTAAGAACTAACAGGAGTCTCTTTGTTTGCTTTGGGCAGTAAGGTAGATTTAGAATGGTGAATTCATTGTGTGGATCTTTTACGAAACATAATAGGTGACAAGCTCTGTGGTTCTGATATTTCCCAGCATCATAACAAACACAGTGGTTGAGGGAACAGGTTGTGTAGTCTGGAGAAAAGAAGGCTCAGGGGAGGCCTTTTTGATCTCTGCAACTACCTGAACGGAGGTTGTAGTGAGGTGGGGGTCAGTCTTTTCTCCCAAGTAACGAGCAATAGGAAAAGAGGAAATGGCCTGAAGTTGCACCAGGGGAGGTTTAGGTTGGATAGCGGGAAAAAATTATTCACTAAAAGGGTTGTCAAGCACTGGAACAGGCTGCCCAGCTAAGTGGTAGAGTTATCATCCCTGGAGGTATCTAAAAGACAATTAGATGTGGCGCTGAGGAACATGGTTTAGTGGTGGACTCAGTAGCACGTGGTTAATGGTTGGACCTGATTATCTTAAAGGCCATTTCCAACCAAAATGATTCTGTTCCTGTGATTCTACCTCTGAAAAGGAACAGGTGAAAGTAGAAACATTTTGCTTCCAGTACAATAGCTGGTTACCACCCTAACTGATAAGATACTGGTATATTTGACAGAGTGTGTTTGGAGAGATTATAAAGTGACTCTTTCTGTCCTTTTGGGAGGCAGAGGCAAGTCAAAATGCCAGCTTTTTTTCCTTAACCTCTTATCTCCTGCCTTGTTCCTTGAAGAGCCACGTTGCAATGGACTTTTGTTAGTATTTGAAAGCCCTAACTTAGGCATTAGCCTTATGGACACGAATAAAGCCCTGTCCACCCTTATTACGTGCAGACACAAATTTTCAGTTTGAGATTGGGAAGGAGAAAAGGCAGAGATAGTTCATGGGAAGCTGCTGTTTGGCTGGTTTTTACTAGGAAAGGTAAAACACAAAGAAAACAGGAATAATCTTGTTGATCTGTGGACATGTCCGATTGATAGCTTGAAAAAAATAACATTAGGACATAAATTTTCCTGTTTATCTTAACCAATTCTTAAGTCTAGGAGAAATCTCTATTTTTAAATTGGATGTTAATTGTGAAATCCAGGATGCTTTTGCTGAAAGAGAGCTCAGGAACTGGTAACAGTAATGAAATGGCTTTGGTCCTGCCCACCAGTGCCACTGCTTGAGTGCATGGAGGATGGGAGAGCTGGTCCTTGGTTCATCTGAAGCATTTATGTGAAGATAAATTAAGAACAAATTGCCCACACCTTCAGTAGTTGTCTGTGGCTACCTGGGGATTCTGCAAAGAAGCAGCACAGACATCTCCTGATGCCAGGCATGGCCCCTGCTCAGCAGATACCTCTGTTGTCAGCGCTACAGCCCAGCACACGCTTCGGCAAACCAGGCTCTGCACCACCCACTCATGAGCCTGTTACAGGCCTCAGTATATGGAGAAAAGGTCCCCTAACCCCAACAAGGTAGGCCTGCTTGCAAATCAAACCCTCTTCTATGGCCTGAATCCTTTTAGTGCCACTTAAATTATGGAACTAACCCTTGAGATGGATCACTCATTAAAGATGTGCCGTGCATGATCTTCTAAAGTTGCTAAGAAGCATCTGTTTCTTCAACTACAACTCATGATAGCTGGAAAGTGAAGAAGAGTGGGTGTGCTTGGAGTAAAAGGGACAGCACATGGGCAAAGGAGGAAGAAGAAATAGGAACATATTTATTTCTGGTTTATGTATGTCTCTGTCCCTGCTTCCATCCTGTACTAATTTTCCCCTAGCAAACCCAGGCCCTTCCTTATACCTCTTCTTAGATAAATCCTGTTTTCTCCACTTCTTTGCTACTTCTTTTTCCTTTCCACAGGGACATGGTTTCCTCTGTTTCAGAGAGACTTTCCCTGTGGTGCAGACAAGTGTCTCTGCTTGCCCGAGCAAGTACTTTTCCGTGGTGGAAGTTCAGCCCTGCAACTGGGCAGCAGGCAGCTGAGGGGAAGGTTTAATGGGCATCTGCAGCAGGTGGGCAGTAAGCACTTTCGCTGTGCATTAGAGACTCCACATACCCATGTAACAGCTGAATGTGATCTCCAAGACTACATTTCTGAGAACAAATCACATTTTCCATCAAAAAAAAAGAAATGGACGTTCAGCTGCACATTGCTTCATCAGCTGTGGAGCAGTTACCTGACCATTATCACAGCTGAAACTATGACTACAAGTAACACAGCTTTGAATTCAAAATTTTAGCTCGTGAGTATCTTGGGTGATTATTAATCGGTTATTTAAGCAATGCAAGAGAGATACTGGAAATAAACCAATACACATGTGCTCTCAAGCCTGTGTTCATCTAGATTTTTTGTTAACATCATTTTGGTTTGGGTTTGTTAACATCACAGTCACCTAGTTTATATAGCAAAGAGAGTTAGTGACAATTGAGATGAGAATTTTGCCTGTTTTCCACAGCCTTGCTGCAGGAGAATGCAGATGTTCCTGGGATGGAGTATCCTACCTTAACCTAACCAAGCCAGTCTGTGTGTCTTAAAGAGAAGGAAGGCTACCAGGTGCTTCTAGCCATCCTTGGAAGAAGATACGTTGTACCTGTGTGTGTATGTATCAATACGAAGCCAGTCCAGGAGTCTGTTCAGAGCAGCCTTCTGGCACATAGCAGCAGTGCAATTTTCAAATAGATAAGGCCATAAAATTAGAAATATTGATTATGTGTACGGAATATGGACCAAGATAGGAAAGATACATTACACAAATGTTCTTTTCCCCTGGACTTACTGCCTCCAATAGAAAGATATACATAAATCCAGGCCCTCTGGACATGAGGGGGGAAAAAAAAATCTAGAGGGCATATTTTGCATATCACCATAATTTGATGGTCTGTGATTTCTCAAGAAAACAGAAATGTGAGAAACATGTTGACAGTTCAGTCTTATTTCAGAATTCTTTGACTATGTTGTAGTTGCTACTTGTGAGTACTGCACATAAAAATAACTTCCCTCAACCTAAAGAAAAAGAAGGTTTTTTTCTTTATTTTTTTTCCAATATGGTGAAATCCCTCTACATCACTAAGCAATATGGAGCTCAAATTTATACACTGCTCTTCATCAGAGGATAGTTGTGAGTGTGTGTGTGTTCAAGAGACAGATGTGGGTTTAATAAAGCCAGCATGACTTGAACACCATTTGAAAAGATCTATCCTATGGTAACAACAACACACAATGTATTAAGGCGCAAGTAATGTTGCAGCACTCCATGCAATAGCTACAATAAGACAAAGTCATCCTATGGACTACATCAGCTACTCTGAGCAGAACGGCAGCATCTTTGGAATGCATGTGATCTTCTTCTCTAACTCACGATCTCACAGTGATCTTCCTGCCCTGGGATTCAGACCAGAAAAACTCAGCAATTATACAAAGACAGCTGGACTGCAGAAATAATGAATGAAAAAGATGACTCTTCCAAGATCATCAGGTAGAAGAAAATGCACATAAGCTATTAAAGATCTATAACCTTTTGCAGGGACAAAGGCTGAGTTTCATAAAGTCATTTGCAGGTAGAACCTGATTAATTTTCTCGTTTAAAATTTCCTGAACATCAAGAAACATTTTCTGCTTTCAAACTTCATGCAGCTGAGCTAACAAGATACCTTGCACAATGGCATTTCTTTGTTTATAATCACTAATTGTCTTTCTTATCCTTGATAGATAAATCTTATAAATCCTAAACTTAAGATGCTATTTAGAAATGCCCTGCTCACTTCACAATGCCAAACTGTCCAGCAAAAAAACTCTAGGGCAGGTTGTTCCAGCTTCTTGACAAGAGGAGATGAGGTTATACTAATGGTACTTTTTTAGGGGACAGATAGCAAAACCACCTTGTAGTATTATGGTAAGGTGAAAGGTAACTCCAAGGCAGGACAGAGCTGACCTGTGAGCAACCCATGGAGAGCTCTAACAGTTTAAGAACAGAGATAAAAGTCTGGAAAACAGAAGCTTCTGGTTTCTATTCTCAGATCAGTAAATGATATGTCATGTGGAAAACATATTGAGGATTATGTTGTTGGTTACTTCTCCCCACAGATTCCTTACCTACAGATACAACTGCCTACACAAACACAGCTATGAACAGGGGCTGAGCTTCCAAGATTTCATCAAAATTTCAAAGAATCCAGAACTTCACATTTCTACAAAACAAACTGCAGTTGTATGGAACCTGCTCATACCCCCATTTCCATGCTTGCTAATGTACCTCACAAGGACCTTGTAAGAATTTGCTAACTGGGACAGGAGTTCACACAAAAAGGTATTCAGCACGACTCACAGCCCATCTATTTCTACTCCTATAATAATGGGTAACAGAGCTGGATCTTATATTTGCTTCTTTACTTGATGCAAGAATATGCAGAGCAGAGCCTAAGCGGATGATGCAAAGGACTCTGAAAGACGTGTTGCAGATGCATCTTCTCTTACCTCCTGCCATATTATATCTCCAAATAAACTTAAAGACTGCCTTTGAAGCAGTCTCTTCAACTCCCTCCTATTTTTATGTTTAGTAAACACACATTCATCTTTTTCAAAGGGGACAATATCAATGCTTGACTTTTTACACCAGACTCTCAACTCCAGCCTTCACGTTTCTCCCAGTCATTTATGAAAGGCATATTTTTTTCCTTCCAGTTGCCAGACAGTTTATGTTCTGCACTCCTTGGTGACAATTTTAAGACAATTTTCCTCTCATTTTCTCTTGCCACTCTCCTTTCACTGCCCAGTTCAGCCAGGTTTCATTCACTCCACTTAAGTTTGGAAGCACTGACTGACATGTTACCAGATGCAAATCAAAACCAGCCCATAAAATAACATTGCTCTGGATCTCTGTCACCTTTTTTACCCATGCTGATTAATCAAACAAATCTGCTTCAGATGACATGATAATGCAATTCTTGACAAAAAGATAACTCCCTGCTTTTTCCCAGTTTAGCAAAGACATAGAAAATATTGATGGTTTTGGCCTTCCTGATATTTTCTCACACCCTTTCTAGGAATAAGAAAGGACATCTTATTGCAATTCCATTATTACACATATGCATGGTTATAAGAAAATGCTTTGAAGGGATATCAAGTAAATAATACCAATTTTCAAAATTCTATAGCAATGTATTTATACAAATTACAGAATTCTGTATGTATTTACACACCATTACAGAATATCAAGTAAATAACACCAATTGTTCTTTTATTTTTCCCTCGGATTTTTCTTCAAGTGAATTTTAGTGCTCAAGAAAGGTGCCAGATGGACAGCACTAGAAAATGAAGACTTCTGTTTGTCCACAGTACAGGAGGAGCAGCACTGCAAGCCTCCCCTCCCCGCTTTGCGATATCAGCTCTCTCCAGCCCTGTTTCAGCAGGATCACGTAAGGAGTGGGAGGGCATCCGTACCCCTTCACGCCTTGGCAAAGGAGTTAAGTAGCACCCAGGTGACAATGGTTTTGCCCATCCCCCACCAGAAAACAAACAGAAATAACTTATTTTACACAAGTGACTGAACAGAATCCGTTGTTCGTTACCCAGTGAACCAGCAGGGAGTGGAAAACTGCCAGCTCCTGGACCATTCAGTCTCGCAATAATGCCTATGTTAAATTACATGTTTCTATATTTACATAAAGTCAGTATTTACACACCATTATGGGTTATTCGAGTAAATCGGTTACAGTTTATTTATATGGACTGCCATAAACTCATAACATTTTTCTTGGGTTTAATCCTTTCTTTAGAAAAATACAAAAAAATAAATTAAATTAAACATGTTAACTAGTAGTAATGATTTGCCTATGACTAAAACTCCAAGTTGATTTAATATTAAGACTCAAATTGTGGCCTAGTATTGTGGCTTCAACTCATACTATTTTTAACCTTTGCAATTAATTTCCCGGTGTATGTCAGATTTACTGAAAAGGCAGAGAGTTGTAACCTCCCTTCCTTGCAATAGGATTGATCTATTTAACACTGAGCAATGAACCCTAGTCCTCCCCAGAAACTCGCTGTCTACTCCTTCAGTCCAGCTTGGCTTTGCACTGCCCGGACAAATGATTCAGCACCCAGTTGACACGCAGCAACCAAACTACCTGCAGGTCTTGGCAGCTCCGGAAGGGTTAAAAACAAATTCGTGGACTGCCCTCGAAGGCTGTAAATGTCCAGGCAACACCAGTCCCTATACAAGTATGTCTAACTGTATCCTACAAATCAACTACTGTAATTTACATATCTTTATGATTCATAAACAATTATAATAAAATGCCACATTTTATTTAAGATTATTGATACCATAGGTTGAGACGTGGCCACCTCCTACCTGCTCGAGTACAGAAAGGTCACGTTCATTCAGGACACCAAGTCAGAGGTTATTCCAGAATAGAATTACATTGCAAATAATATGCATCACATGGACAACAGTGCCTTAGAGCAAAAATTAATTATGAATAGACTACAGACTTATTTATAGCTCCTCCAAAGTACGTCTGTGCTCTGTGCTCAGCCTCCATGCCTCTGTGGACAGCCAGGGCTGTCAGGACCAGCCACATTGCTGACAGATCCAATGGCAAAGGTTACACTCCTTGTAATGGCACTGGATTCAAACCCTAAGGGATACAACTACAAAATGCATTTGTCAGAGATCTTACGTGATTTTTCTCTCTTTTTTTTTTCTTCAAGGTACCAGGCAAAAAATGCCTCTTTCTAAGGGTTAATTCCCATATGGTAACTGCCAATCAATGTGTTTATGTGCTTAACATAAAATGCTACAATCCCTTAAATATTACATACTGTCAGCTCACTTATGGTTCATTAATATTTGAACATACTTTAGGGAAAAAAAAAAAAAAACAACAAATCTAATATTGTCCCCCTCATTGTCATTATTGATAAAGATTTATTAGTTTCATTTTGCAAGTTTTACTTTAAGAAGGGTGCTAATATCATGTATTATGACAGTTCACACTGAAAGCAATTTTCCATAAAAGATGTTACAATGACCCCTATGGAACTTGTATAATTTCATAGTAGATAGTCAAGTGCACAAATAAACATGTTTACAAGAGTGATTCTGTTAACCTGGTTCTTGCCCTCTGAAACCGTTATGTGCTATTTGTGGAATCTTAAAATTAGTACAATTGTTGATATTACTTATGTTGTTTCTGGCATTCTGCTTTAGAAAGAAAAAAAAAAAAAGCATATTTATCATTTAGCTTTGGTATAATCTGCAACAGGTTTTAACAAGTAGAATATATTGCAACCCCTATATTTTCCACAGCTCTGAAGTTTACAATGATGTAAGAAGTCACTTTATCAGAGAGGAAGTATTACAGACACATAAAAAAAAGTTGAAGACCCAGTTTTCTCTTTAATCCTCTAGGGGTAAGCTATGAAACAAGCAGTCAGAAGAGCGAGGACTCAGTGTCATGAGTGGTGTGCATACTTGTACAATAATACAGGCACAAAATAGATTGTCGCCTTTAGTACATGAGGGTCACTAGAATTTATTATTATTATTACCTTTTTATTGTTTTTTTGTTGTTTTTTTTTATCCATGCACTTTTATATTTACTTGCATGAATTTACCACAGGTTCATAGTGGCCTTTGCCATTTTAATGCTTACAGAGCCTAAAGCTTCCAAAATGCCTATCTGGCCTGTACATATTTCATTAAAAATAAACTCTATATAATAAATAAATATATAAAATAAATAAAATGTTGCCTTTGGAATTTCTATAAATAAATTTAACTTTTTATTTTTTTTACTAAGAGGTCTTTGCTTTAAACTCAGTGGGGTAAGACCCAGAGAGCGATTAACTGAAAAGTCTCATGTTTAAGTAAGACTGCACCCTCCATGCCTTTGTAAATGCAGCGTACACTTGAGCAGGCCACCAGCCAAAAATCCTGATGAATCAAAGTATGGCAGCTATGCTGATATATGACGAAGTACAACTGATCAAAAATTTAAAAGCGTGTCTATTCCCCAGCATGCATCAGGCCTTCCTCCTCCTCCTCCTCCCCTTGGCTCCTCTCTCTCGCGCTCGCACTCCCATTCATCCTCTCCCTTTCTCTCTCTCTCTCTCTCGCATTCACTCTCTCGCGCTCCCTCTCGTACTAAATCAAGCGAGTGGGCATAGGCTCTCCTCCAGGAGGACAAACCTTTAAGTGCAGAACAAAATCAGCATGTTCCATCCAAGCCTCCATCATACATTATGCATGCGACAAAGTTTGGCAACAGTGGAGCTGATGTGATGACACAGCTAATCAATAAGAACCCACCGCATGAAACCTTTATAGTGGTTACTTTTTAAGGGCTCAAGTGAAGGAATTGTCTTTGTCAACTTTGGCTTAAAATATCCTTATATAGTTCCGGTACTTTCTCAGGGTCCACTGGTCTAGGTAAAAAATGTGTAAATTTTTGATGCCGTTTAGTCCTAGTCCCTTCTCTTGGAGTCCCATCTTTATTTAATGCAACATAGTATCGTCTTCCAGTGTCCACGTGTTTATATAGATTTGATGAATATGTGTTATACCAGTTTTCTTCAAACTGCTCTCTGAATACACACTCCTGGGTTAATTTTTCCTATGGAAAAAAAAAAGAAAAAAAAAAAGGCAGTAAGGAGATAGCCACAAAAAAATAAGCTAGTTTTTTTAAAAATTACTATTTTCACAACTTGAAATCAGTACCTTCTTGATTAATTCACAAAATGAGACATTTCAATATTCCCAGTTTTAGCTAAGTAACGCTGTATTCCTGTCTATTTCATTAAGTAGTCACAAGGGTGGATAACTTTGTGAAGTAAAAATGATTCTCCAACAGCCTCATTGCCCAAATCAAAACAACAAAACTGAAAACAGGTATTTTAATTTCTGATCATTCCTAAGCAGCTCACAACATGTTGCTGGACTTGCATAACTAATTGCTTCAATTGTGAGGCAGGCATTTGAACAACAGACTTAAAGAAAGAAACTAGAACTGTTTGCAGGAGTGTGATATAATTTAAGGCCTTAAAACCTCTATGTCCTTTCATTGCATGGAGAACTTGAGGCATTTCAGTAATTTTAAAAGATACAATTTACTACCCTTGGTTCAGTTTATTTGTATCATAGAACCACAATTCAAGAGAGCTTCAAACACCAGTACAAACCCCACCTGCTGAAGTGAAGTTAGGCAAGGAAACTCCTCCAGGTTTGCCTCACAAGGATTGTCCGCGTGTCCTGTCCTACTGACAGGACGCACTGAAGACTTCAACCACTCATCAGATCCCCCTGCCACAGACTCCCACTCCTTCCAGTTCACCCATTTGTTCAGTCTGTGCGCAATCCTCTACAACCTTTTAGTCTAAATAGATGAGGTTAGCTTAAAAAGCAGCCACCTAGTAACTGGATTAATTTTAGGAGGGACTCACACAAGTGACTGAGCAGGAAGACTGGAAAAAAGGTGGTGAGCTCTAGCGTGGGAGAGCTGATGGAAAGCTGTGAAAAAAAAAAGCCTGGAAATAGTCTTTTCAGCTGGTACAAAAAATATAATGATAATTTAATACATTTTTTTTCCACAACAAGAGTCCTCACTTGACCAGCACCCACAACGACCAAACTCATCTTCCAGTTCTAAGTATCAATTTCTAAGTATTACAAAGACCCACACAATGCAGACTTTCGTGCACGTGTTTTACAGACATTAAATCTTAAACTAGTCCTTTAAGACATACACACAGTGAAGGGAAAGTGAATCATAGAATGGCTTAGGTTGGAAGGGACCTTAGAGATCATTTAATCCAACCTCCCTGCCATGGGCAGGGACGCCTCCCAACTAGACCAGGTTGCTCAAGGCCTCACCCAGTCTGGCCTTGAACAACTCCAGGGAGGGGGCACCCACAACTTCTCTGGGCGACCTATTTCGGAGTCTCGCCACCCTCGTACTGAAGGACTTCTTCCTAAGATCCAGTCTAAACCTATTCTTCCTCAGTTTAAAACCAGGAAGACCAAGACCCAAATGATGCAAAGCATTTATGGCACATAAGTCATAAATGTGTGCCTGAAGACAACTAAGGAGCCACAGCTCAAGCTCCTATGGCCTCAAGAAGCCACCATGCATGGCTTAATCTAGGGCTTCCCAAAACCCACCATCACCAAAGCTTGCAGCTTTGTCCTGGGGCTGCAGGAGCCTTTGAGGTCACCTCTGCTACTCAAGACTCAGCTCGCACCTCATTCCCAAAGCAAAGTGCTTCAGACCAGATGTTTCACTGCTGCTTTGCACGGCAAGCACGCTGCTTCTGGGGTAGAGTTCTGCAGCCTGACAATGTTGGGGACCAGGGTCCCATCCAGGTTTAAGGTGCCCTATACACCTTACGTGAGTCAGCTAGGTACCATCCCACAAGGGGAGAACAACTCCTGTGCAAGTGGGGAGAAAAGCCAGAACCCTTCTATGAACAGTGTACTAGGCTGCAAAGTCATGGTTCTCCTCAGTCCCTAAAGGTTTGAGACATGGAGGTTTCCTCTAAATTCCACCAGTGGCAATCCAAGCAGACAAGAAAGACAGCAAGCAAGAAGCTCCTAACTTCCCCTTTGATGGACACTGGGAACCTAATCACCCCTCAAGACAGAGAAATCCCCAACAGGACCAGGTTTCAAATGCAAAACCTTTGAACATTCATTATGACAGTGATCATGTTCCTGTGTGGATCCAAGTCTCTGCGACTTGCACAGCAGCTGGACAAGCCGGTGTGGAGAACATGACAGTACAACAGTCCTACCCCTTGCACCCTCTCCAGGAGGCTTTCCTCCCTCAACTGCTGCTCAGTTGAACTCTCGTTCAACTGAGCAGCACATGAAGAAGTGTGAGCACATGTGCAGGCCAAGAGTATATAACTACTTTCAAGGTGTTTCTGACCACAACATTTTTAATATGTGAAGTAGCTCAAACACAACACCACTCCATACTGGTTATAAGGAAAAGAAGCACAAATCTGTTTACATTGAATCCTTATATAGGGGCCATATGCTGCAACCTCCTATTGATAATTGTCCTTTGCCTGCTAGAAACTGCAGCAGTAATAAGCATTACTGGACCTTGACAGCAGCTGAAAGTTATGCACATTGCAGTAGCCTCCTTGTACAGTCTCAATGGACAAACTATTATAAAAACTATTCAGCTGCTATTAAGATTGTCTTCAAATAGAGCTTTCATTAGTGGTTTATTTTGCATGGGGTTTAAAATGACTTTGTTTGCTGTAGGGCAGAAGCAGATGCCAAGGGCTATTATATTCAGGGCCTATAGGTCCACAGGGAAAGAGAAACTAATTCAAATTGTTTTCCTGCTCTCAAAAGGCAATAGGATCACATGACAAGCACTGCAGAAGCACTCCCTGCTAAAAATAGCAACATTTTAGGAAGATATTTCAGTCCTGTCTTGAATTCATTAATTATTCACTTCATCTGCATTTTTTTTAGCATCATCATAAATTTCTATCTTTGCAAGAACAGTACTTCCCCATGCCCTGAAGGAGAAATTTTAAAATAGCCTCTCTTTCTCTGGCAGGTTTGATGGATCATGACAGTGCTGTTGTACAGTAGCAGATCTTGAATAAGGGAGTTTGCATTGTGCTGCATCTGGATGAGTTCAATGGATTTCAAGCTTATAAATTCAATCTTTATTTTACAAGCTTACCCTGGTTTTACTTTTTACTCTCTTACAACACAGCTACATCTCTTTTGTCTTCATCACAATTCTCAGAAATTCATGCAAAGCCAGTAGGCAAATACTTCAATATGAACTTGACAGAGCAATCAGAATGCAGGTTCAGGTATGTAGGGACACTAACAATCACACCTTCAGAGAAGTGGAATGATTTCTTTATAAATTCATCAAGTGGTTTGCTTCTAGGACACCTAGAAATTATGGTCGTAGTAGAAACCACTGGAGTAAATCAGTACCAGTGACTTTGGATCAGGCCAAATAATGTGAGGATCGAAATCCCAGCATATCTATCTTCCCATGCCCTGGGAGACCCTTACAATAATGGTTCATCAAGTACCACAACGGACAGAAATACCCACTAGGATAGTCATCTATGTAGAATCACAGAACTATTTAGGTTGAAAAGACTTTTAAGATCATTGAGTGCAACCATTAACACTGCCAAGTCCACCACTAAACCATGTACTACCACACCACTACTTAACTCTAGCTTTCACTCATGTTTTGAGCACACAAGCCTTAATTCAAGCCAGAACTGTGAATAATACAGGGGTGAGGCCGGTCCATCCCACCAACAAGCGCTTTCTTGCCTCACCAGCTTAGGATGGGAAAGTCTTACTCAAAGACAACTCTCCCGATACAGGAAGGAGCTGGTATTTCCTGATCACAAGCAGCTTGCATTTCCCCTTTCGGCAACGACTTTTAGAAAGTCCCCCTACACACAGTCAAAAAGCAAGATTTACCCCCTAGAACATAGGAATTTTTGCATACTTCTATTCTAGCAACTGACTTCTCTATCATTTTTCCAGTGCCAATATTTCCTGTCACTAAACAACTTTGTCAAAGGCAAATACCAAACATACCCAAGTGGAACAGCTATGGAAAGTAACCTGCATTCCTGTGAAAGGGAGGCTGCCTGCCTTGATCAAATCATTTAATTCAGGGGCCAAATAAGGAAGTGACCTCAAAATTATATAAATCAGATGTTGCACCACATACCATATGTTTCCTATGAGGACTGTTCATAGAGTATTCCACCATAAAGTGATTGATTCTCATTTTACTACATTTCCATGCTTTACCTAGTTGCTTTTTTTAACCCGTTATTTAAATCAGAACGTTCAAATTATTGAATTGTGCCAAGATGCACATATCACAAGGGCGGAAACCCAAGGCATGCTTACTTCAGAAGTCTGCTAGTGCCTGGCCAGTATTAAAAAAGCCCAGAATTCCTTTCCCTTCCTACATTCTCCATCATCTAACCAGGGAGAAAAATAAATATGTTATCTTATTTCCAGGTAGATTGATTAACAGTGAGATTGTAAGTTAATAGTGTACATAGTTATAGCCATCACACCTAAAAATATTTGCCAGCTTGTTTAAAAATATCCCCGTGAAGTAACTAATTGGAAATAAGTGGAAATAGGCAAAACACATGTACACTGTCCAGAAAATGGTTTCATGACTCTAAAGGATGGCAAGAATTTCTGCTGCTTAGTAGCTGACAGCACAATACAGGGTCCTGTATAAAACACATCAATATTCTTTTTCTTTTAAATAACCTTACAAAGCTAAAACTCCAATTTATTTTGTAACCTGGTAAAAGAAAACCTCTTCAGACCATCATTCCTAACATCACAACAAATACATTTCATGTCCAGAAAACTCTTCTGTTCTATGCCACATATAGTTTTCCCTTTTGCAAACTGTTACACTGATTTGGTAGAGACACTTCACAAGAAAACATCTAATCCTGATATAGTCAGCATTTCCTACATACCTGCGGCACATTATCAACCGTGTTAATCCACTCTGTCTTAACAAAATCATTTTTAAATATGCAGTTTCCTCAACAAATTCATGCAAGTCCCTCATTATGGCTATACGACATTAATAAAAACTGCATATATAGTGAAAAGAACCCAAAAAAGCCCCCTACCCTATTGTCTTCCAAAGTGATTTTCTTTGCTGTTCTGCCTACAAATGCACACGTTTTCCATGCAGTTGGCCCTTCCCATGCTGTAACACCAACAGCCTCTAGAACATACTACATTCAGCTAATAATTAACACTCATCCAGAGATGTCATAAATAAAGGTGTAGTTTAGCATTTGCTGTGGTGTTGTCTGATCTCCCATGTTAAGCCTGCTAGTCTCTGACTGGGTGGACAACCTCCAGTCACAAGGAGAGGCCAAATACTGGAGTCCAAACAGCGCCACTTTCCAAGTTAGAGAGCAGAGTGAGGCAAGCCCTGCACACTGAGTATCTGACTTGGTGAATGTCACAGAGTTTGTTCTGAACAGTTTCTCCAAGCACTGTTTTTTCAGAATGTTTTGTTTAATAATTTGACCAAACATGGGAGGGGGTGCGGGGAAGGAGGAAAAAAAAAAAAAAAG